>JAIUJO010000641.1:0-482500 GCA_023846275.1 Vanilla planifolia
TTAGATTGGTTATGTTATCTTGAAAGCCTATTTTTCCTTTCATGTGACATTTACATGTCGTTTATTTGGCTATATTACATTAAATCAATTTATCAATTTTTTTAATATATATTGGCCTAATATTAAAACAATAATTTCTTTTTGTTTATGCTTATATACTTTGGACAAATACTGGGTAGCATAATCTAATTATTAGCTACACATTTTTTATATTTTAAATATTTTATTTTCAATTTTTTTACAATGTTTTACGAGATATATAAATTCATAGCACATTTTACGATCTTGGATGTTTCACTATATATCCTTACAATCCTGTAATAGAAACTTATTATTTCATTTATGTCATTTCTAGAACTATTTTGCTACTATTTGGTATATTTTGATGTAACTCTAAATCCTTCCTCATGTGACCTTTATAGCAATTTAATTTTGTTATATTATATTATCTCAAATTATTCAATTTTACCATTAGTAACTTCTTTTATCATATTATGTCTTCACTTTCTCTCATCTACAATTCTAATTATTCTTTCCCTTATCAACAGTCCCTAAAGAAATATCTTTTTCAATGTCTCTTGCTTTTGCTTAAAACAACTCTCTATCCTTTTTCTAGTTATCTCACATTCAATCACTTTTTTTATCTATTTCATGTCTCTTCATTTATCTTATCTTGATCTCTCCTTCTCTTACTTTTTCCTTTCATCTCTATCTTCTTGTTTTCCCTATTACCTCCCTCCCTTTTATTTCAACACTTGCACATACATATCTCTCTCACTTTCTCACACGCTATCTTTCTTTCCCTCCTTATATCTTTTTATGTTTATATGTCCCTCTCTCTTGTTAATCATCTACCACTAACCACTTTAAATCTCTTTCTTTCAATTGCACCATCTTTTCAATTTTCACTTGCTTCAATCAGAAATCTATTATCACCTAGATCTCTTTCTATTCTCTTTTCCTCATCGTACATTATCTGTCACCATCATTCTTATTCTTTTTTCAAACTCCCTCCTTGTCTCTCTTCTCCAAACTTACACACTCTTTCTCTCCATCGCCTCTCTATTAATCTTTCTAACTCTTAATAATTCTCTTACACTATCTCTTTCTTATTTATTCTCTCTCTACTTTTTCTTGCTTTTTTTATAATTGTTCCCCTCTCTAATTTTTATTCACACTTTCTTCTTCATCACTCTCTTCGATTTCTCTCATTACAGAATAAGTTACTCTCCTCTCTCTCCCCCTTTTTACATTCTCAACTTTCAATTAACATTCTATTTTTTATCATTCATCTCTTTCACATTATATCTCTATCTTTCCATTTGTCACTTTTTCATAATTTTTTTCTCCTATTCTTTTAAACCTTATATTTGATTTATCCATTCTAATTTTTGTCTCTCTAATATCTTTATTACAAATATCACCCTTTCTTTGTCTATTCTGTTACTTTCTTTAACATATTTGTCCTTTCTATTCTTTTCCATCTTTTAGTTTCTCTCTCTACATCTCTTTTCTAAATCACTTCTTACTCTTAATTTATCACTATCTTCTCTTTGTTCACCTACTCTCATCTATCTTCCTTTCTTGTGTCTCCCACTCAAACTATTTCTTGAAGTCTCTCTGTTCTTTTACAGCCTTGTTGCCTTCTACAATAATCTTTCTTTTCTTTTAACTCTTTCCTAACTATTATTTATTTCTTCTCACTTTTTTCTGTCTTATTGTCCTTTCATTTCTCTTTATTTTTTCCCTCACAATCTACGTTCACTTTTATTGTCTTAATGATTGTCTCTTTCAACAAACACCTTTCTCTCCCTTCTCACACATTTTAATTATTCGTATAAATTTATTAATTCAATTATTAAGAACTATACGTGAAGATTAATTTAATATCGACATAAGTAATAGTATCAGCAAAAAGAATAATTATTTAATAATATTATTCGAATATTTGAATAATTTCTAGTAATTTAATAATAATTTTTAATTATTCTACTTATAATGAATTTTATTAGAATAAAATAATAATAATTCATCATAATGGTTGCTACTATGTTTGGTAATATGAATAGATTAATAATTGAATCATAATAAAAATTTTTTATGTTTCAAAAATAATGTGAGAACTCTTAAGATATTTTATTTTCTAGATTTTCTTACAAACGTTATGAGACATTTATATTCATGCATGAATTAGTGATCTAGGATGCTACACTCAATCTCATTAGTATCTTAGAATTTGTTTTGCTTTTAATTGGTTATATTACTATGTAAATCTAAATCTCTCTTGTTACATTTGCATTACTATATAAATATATATATATATATATATATATATATATATATATATATATATATATATATATATATATATATATATATATATATCTTAAAGCTAAAATGAGATAAGTTGAAAAAATAAAATAGGACCAACTTAAAGTAATGTAGGTTAGATGAGAGTAGAATTAGGTTTTATAATAATCTAACTAATTAATAGTGAAATTTTTTAAGAAATAAAGTGATAAGCATAGGAAATGTCTTCTTGATAATTTAGATTAGTGTTGAATTGAAACATTTTGTAAAGAATGTAAAAACTTAAAAGGTTGAAAATATTTAAAAAATATAAAAATAAATATTACAATTGGTAGAGCTGGTTGAGATGGGTTTAGTAACATTTGCTTTGCCTTAAGTAGAGTTATTTTGGAATCATTATGAATTACCAAATTAAATAATAATACATAATACTGAATAATTAGTTTCATTTTAATAAAAATAATATGAAAGTAAAATAAAATAAATTGGAGCAATGTAATAAAACTAAAAAAAGTAATGCAAATGTAACAAGAGGAGATTTAGATTTACATAGTAATATAACCTATATTACTTTAAGTTGGTCCTATTTTATTTTTTCAACTTATCTCATTTTAGCTTTAAGATATATATATATATATATATATATATATATATATATATATATATTATATATATATATAATTTATAATAATTCCAAATGTGGTTTGATCAAGATGAAACAAATGCCATGAAAATTATTTTAAGATGCACTATCAAATTAAATATTTATTTTTATGTTTTTAAAAATTTATTTTATAGATGTTTTAAGAGATATTCTCATTATAGCTTATTTGACATTTGGTGATGTTACACTCATCCTCCTTATTATCTACAAATGCAACTTTTCTAAATAATCCATCATTTTTGTTCAAATATTTAGCATTGAATTGGTTATATTACCATTTAAATCCAATTCTGTTATCCTATGACAATTACATCTTTAGAATTTAGCACTATTGTATTCTAAATTTTTATCATTTAAGCTTTATATATATATATATATATATATAAACCAAAAAATTTATTATTACCATTCATTCTTTGTTAATTTCATAATTCATTGTAATATCAAATGGGATCCAATTAAGACAAAAAACATAAGACTTATATCAAAAAGCTCTATCTAATTTATTATTCATTTTTAAATTTCTAAAAATTTTATTCTATAAGGTTTGGCATAGTTTATAAGATTTTTTTATTCATACCTCATTTGACAATTAAATTTGAAACACGTGAACTACTTAATAACTTGGAATGTAACATTCCCATATAGTATATCTTATTTTTCAAAAACCTTTCATTTTGATTTGTATATTTTACTAAGAAACTATAATTCTCTTCTTATGTGAACTATATATCATTTTAATTTTCTTATATTATATTATTTCAATTTACCTAATTTATACTTTATTATATGATTATTAAATATTAAAACAATAATTTACGAATCTTTATGACTATTTAAATTTTATTTTGTACTAATTCCAAGAATTTTCAATTGAGATGATACAAGCATTATGGAACTCTTTTTGATGAGTTTTTTTATGAAACCCTTCATGAGAAATGTTGCTTCATAACTAATTTAGCAATTGAAGATGTTGCGTTCACTAACAATAATATCATAGAATTCAACTTTTCTTCACAATTTTTTTTATTTTATAAACTTTTTCATTTTTATTTAGTTATATTACTATGAAACTCTAAGTCTCCTCTGAAATAAACTTTTCATCACTTTAATAAATTTTTGCTTAATATGAAATTAGATATTTATTATTATTTATGCTAATTTACTTTCATAATTTGTAGTAATTCTAAAAGAGACCTATTGAAGACCCAAAAAACCTTTATTGGACACATCCTTATAAAGTTTATACATCTTAATATTCATTTATTTATTTTCAATATATTATTTTAAGAGCCTCGATAAATTTTGCTAGACATTTTGATTCATATATCATATGATGCTTCAGAATGTTAGAATTGATCTCCTTAGTATCTTGCAATAAAACTCTTCTTTTTAATTTGTGTTATTGCTTCAAATATTTCACTTTGATTTGGATATGTTATGATGTAACTCAAGATTGTGAGTCATGCGATAATTATATCATTTTTATTTTACTACAATATCTTGCTTAATTTATCTCAGTTAAGCTTTATAATATATTTACTAAACATTAAACTTATAATTTATTATTATTTATTCTTATTTAAATTTACAATTAATAAAAATTCAAGATGAGGTTTGATTGAAATTAATCAAATGTCCTTATGCTTATATTAATGAAATTTTCTAAATAAATAATCATTCTTATATTTTTAAATATTTATTTTCTAAGGTTTTGGCATAGTTTCTAAGACATTTTTATTTTTAGCTAAATAAATAATTGAGGATTTTATACTCGATCTCCTTAGTATCTTTGAAGGCAAGTCATTCATTAAATTGATCACATTTTATCAATGTTTTCATGTTGATTTGGTTATATTACTATGTAGCACTTATTCTCTACTAATGTGACCTTTACATCTTTTTGATTTAGTGATATTATATTGCATCAATTTATAATATTTCATCTTTAACATATATTTTCTTCATATTAAAATAATAATTTATTTTAATTTATACGCATTTACTATTATTATTAGTAGTAATTTCAAACGAGGTTCGATTGAGATGAAGAAATATTGTCAAAGTTGTCTCAACAAGCTCCATCTACTTAAATATTCATTTCTATATTTCTGGATACTTTATTTTCTATGGTTATAGTATGTTTTGTAAGTCATTTTGATTCTCACCTTATCTAGTCTTTGTTATTATACTAATTCTTGTCATTATCATGGAATATAATTTTCCTCCACACCTTTACCTTTTAATTTATGCTTATTTATTTTCTAATTCATAGCTTCTCTAAATGATGTTTGAAAGAGATGTAGGAAACATTTTTTCACCTATTTCAACAAGCTTTATTGCTTTAAATATTCCTTTATATGCCAATAAATAATTTATTTTTTTGGTGATTATTTTATGCTTTGCTAGTCATTCAACTTTTTACATTATATGATGAATGAGGATATTCGACTTGATCTTCTTAATATCGTTGAATGGAACTTTATAGTATAGTTTATCTCAGTTTTCAATTTTTTTTGTTGATATTGTTAAACTAATATGTTAAGCTTGGTGTCATTCCAAGAAACATTTGTAATGATTTGATTTTATTAAATTACATTATTTCAATTTAACTAATATCTTCTTTAATATAATTTTGTTTAATATTAAATAAAAATTTTGTTTAAGTTCTTATTTTTGAAGTAATTCATAGTACTTCCAAATGATGTGTGACTTTGACAACATAGATGTCATTATACTCATCTCAACTAGCTTCTACTAAATAAATATTCATTTCTAAATTTTTTATTTTCTTTGTTTTAACAATGCTTTACAAAATAATTGTTTCATACATGATTTTACAATCACAAATATTACACTTGATTTCTATATCATCTTGAAATGCAAAATTCTCAAAATGTTTTTCTCATTTCTTCAAATGTTTTTCTTTTATTTGATTATGTTTCCTTGAAACTCTACTTCGTCACTCATGTAACATTTATATCATCGTGATTTGCTATATTATGTTTCTTAAAATTATTGCTTTTCAGCAATACTATATATTTATCAGATATTAAAATATTATTTTTTGTTATATGCATCTGTAAAATTGGTAATGCTTTGTAATTCTAAACAAGTTTTGATTAAGAAGAAACAAATGTCATTAGACTAAATCTCTTTTCATATGATCATTACATTAGTCTAATTTGGTCATGTTGCATTTTTAAAATTTATCGAATTTGAGTTGTAATATATTTCTTTAAATATTTAAATCATTATTTAGTGTTAATCTAGCTTATTTGATTTGGTAATTCATTTTAATTCTAACTTGTGTGAATCATGATGAGACTAACATAATTTGAATCATTGCAATGATCTTTATTAGATTAAATATAATTTTTTTTTTTAAAATGTTTTCATTGCTTATGTTTTGGCACATTTTACAAGGCATTCAATTCCTACATGATTTTATGATCAAGGATGCTACATTTTATCTCAATAATAAGTTGTAGTGCAACTATTTTGTATAATTTATCTCAATTATTGAAAAATTTTTATATTGATTTGGATATATTACGAGATAGCTCTAAATCTTCTATAATGTTATCACAGCATTAGTTTAATATAGAAAAATAATTTTTTTTTAATTTTTCACAATTTAGATTTAATATATATTTTCATTTCAATAAAAAAAATTTCATTGCTATTTTTCCTTATTAACTTTAATAATTTGTAATAATTCTAAACAAGTTCAAGTGGAAATGAAGTTAACATTGTTGGACTCATCTTTCCAAACTTCATATAATTAAATATTTCTTTTATATTTTAAAATTTTTTTCTAACATTTTAGCTTATTTTATGAGACATTTTGAATCATACATGATATGATGGGCAAGGATGATACATTTGATCTCCTCATGATCTTGGAACATAACTTTCATTAAAACAAATCCCATTTCTTCAAACTTTTGAATTGAATTTGTTATATTTACGAGGAAACAATAGTTCTCCTCTATTGTGAACTTTACATAATTTTTTTTAAGTCATATTATATTATATCAATTTATCTAATTTTAGCTTTATTGTATATTTATTCTATTATAAAATAAAAATTTATTATTTTACTATTATTTTCAATTGTATTTTAAAATAGTTCCAATTAAGATCCAGTTAAGACAAGTTAAAAAATATTGAATTCATCTCAACGTGCTTCATCTAATTAAATATATTTTTTTAATATTCAAAAAACTTTTACTTTATAAGTCTTTTAATGCACTATTAGATGTTTCATTTTGTACCTTCTTCGATAATGGAGAATGTTGCACTTCATCTTTTTAGTATCTTGGAAAATGATTTTCCTATATAATTTATCTCTTTCTTCGAATTTTTTTTTATTTGATTATATTTTTTTGTAACTTTAAATTTCCTCTAATGTAACATCTACATTATTTTTAATTTGTTGTATTACTTTGCTTCAATTTATCTCATTTAGCTTAGAACTTTTGCTACTAGACATTATAATGATAAATTATTATTATTAGTTATTCCTTTTTATTTCAATAATTTGCAAAAATTCTAAATGAGGTTTAATCATAAATAAGCAATTTTTTTTATTTATCTCCATAAGCTCTAACAAATTAAATGTTTTGATTCATACATGATTTGATGTTTAATTATTCCCTTCTCAATCTCCTCGGTGCCTTTGAATACAACATTCTCGTAAAAATTATCATATTTAACAAAATTTCTTACTTTGATCTATTTGTATTAAATTAAACTCTGATTCTCCTCACACAAGACCTTTATACCATTTTTATTTTGTTAAATTCTATTACTTCAACTTATATCATTTTAATTTTAATATATATTTACTTAATATTAAAATGTGAATTAATTTTTTTTTATTATGTACTTTAGCAAATTATTCTCATTCAAAATGACGTATGGTTGAGACTCAACAAACAACATTGGACTCAATTTAATAAGCCCTATCTGTTTAAATGCTCATTTTTTATTTTTAAATATTTTATTTTCTTAAATTTTGATATGCTTTACAAGATATTTTGATTTATACTTTATTTGATATTAAAGGATGCTATACTCAATCCCCTTAATACCATGGAACATCACTTTTATGTATAATTTATCATAATTTTCCAATGCAATGTTTCTCAAAATCTTGACTCATGTAACATTTACCTCAATTTAAATTTGTTATAACTACATTTCTTCAAGTCTGCTCTTCTAAGCTTTAAGACTATTTACTTAATTTTAAAATAATAATTGATTATGAAATGATTATTTAGTAAGGATGTTTATAGAAATTTTAAACATGGTATAATTAAGATAAAATACTTCATTGGATAGGTCTTTGTGAGTTTTATATAAAACTTTGTACGCTTAAGAATGTCGTGCCTGAACTCATTATTATTTTAGAATTCAAGCTTTCTATGTAATTTACCTCAATTATTTGAAAGTTTGATGTTGATTTGATTATATTACTAATTAACCCTACATCTACTCTCATGTGGCAATATATTTCTTTGTTTTGTTTGTGTTATGTTACTTGAACTTATATCCATTCAACTTTAAAATATGTTAACAAAATATTAAAGAAATAATTTGTTGTTTTTTGTGTTTATTTACTTTGACAATGAAGAATATTTTAGACCAGGTTTGATTAAGAAAAAACAAATACGTTTCCAACTAAATATTTATTTTATATTTTTAAGTAATTAATTTCTTAAGGATTATACATGCTTTTAAGAGATGTATTGATTTGTGCCACATTTGACTATCAAGAATGTTGAACTAATCTTCTTAAGGTCTTAGAATATAACTTTCTTTAAAAATTTATCTCATTTTTATAAATATTTCTCTTTGATTTTGTTATATTACTATGAAACTCTTGTTCTTCTCTTGTGTAAACTTTACATCACTTTGATTTGGCTATATTACAGTATAATTCTAAATCATTTCTCATCTGATATTTATAGGCATTGATTTTGTTCTATTTCATTGGTTCAATTTTACTTATTTCATCATAAATAAACATCTAAATATTTTTAAAGTAACACTTTATTATTATTTATTGGTGTTTTAGTTTTGCCATTCTTAAAAATGCCAAATGAGATCTGATCAAGATGAAATTAACGTCATTAGACTAGACTTGATATGATATATCAAACTAATTATTTATTTCTTATTTCTAAATATTTTATTGTCTTCACTTTTGGCATACCGTATGAAATATTTTAATTTGTACGTGGCTTGATGATAAAAAATTTGTAATGCAATATTCATGCAAAACTAATCTCAATAACCACATTACTCAATTTTATTTGGTAATATTACTATGTAACTTTAATTCTCCAATTTATAGATCTTTGCAATTGCTTTGGTTTGATTATATTATATTAGTTCAACTTTTCTTATCTCAAATTTAATATATATTTACTTAATACTATATCAATATTTTTATTATTTTTTCATGCTTATTTAGTTTTGTAACTTAATTAATTATGAAAATATTATATTTCAACTCTTTAGTATCTTGGAATACAACTATCCTAAAAAATTTATCACTTTTCTTCAAAAGTTTTATTTAATTTACTTTTTTAAAATTTATCTCTTCCCAACATTAATAAAATTTTACTTAATTAACTATGAAAATATTATATTTCATTTCTTTTATGTCTTGGAATACAACTTTCTCATAAAATTTATCACTTTTCTTCAAAAGTTTTTTATTTTCTTTCCTTAAATTATTATTTATTTTTATTTTTTTAGAAATTCACAATAATTTGAAGTAGAATCTAATTAAGTTGAAACAAATGTCATTGGGCCCATCTTGATAAACACTATTTAAATAAATATTCATTTTAAAATTTTTTTGTATTTTTTATTTTTTTTATTTTAGCTTACTTATAATTAAGAATTTTATACTCGATCTCTTTCGTATCTTGTAAGAAACATTCCCAAAAACATTATCTAAATTTTTAAAACTTTTCAGCATATTGCAGTTTTATTTCAATGTAACTCAATATCTCTTATGAGGTGAACATAACAGCTCTTTTTTTGATTAAATTACACCACTACAATTTATAATTTTTTTCTATTTTAATATATAATAATATAATGTTAAACAATAATTAATTTTTTTTATTCTTTTTTGGTAAAGGGATAGAAATTGTCATGAACTCTTCTCAAAGAGCTATATAAAATAAAAATACTCATTTTTATATTTTTTTTATTATTTTCTTATTGTTTTGGCTTATTTTTTGAGATATTTCAACTTGTACTTGACTTGATAATAAAAAAATGTTACATACAACCTCCTTTGGATTCAAAATAAAACTTTTCTATTTTTTAATCTCATTTCTTCAAATTTTTTAATTTGATTTGTGCATGTTACTATCTAACTTGAAATTCTCTCTTGTATGACCTTTAGATCCCTAAATTTTGTGGTATTACATTCCTTTAATTAAACTCTTTTTAGCTCAAATTTATTTTTATTCAAAATTAAAATCATCATCTGTTATTATATACACTTATTTAATTTATTATTTAATAGAGATTTTAGTTTAGTACTAATGGACACAAAATAGTTGTCACTAGACTCAACTTGATAAGCTAATTCCAAATAAATTTTTATTTTTTATTTTTTAAATATTTTTATATGATTTTAATATACTTCATGAGACATGCAATTTAGACTTGATTTAATGTTCAAGATTGTTACACTTGATCTCTTTAAAATCTTGGAATGCATATTTCCCATAAAAGTTTTCTTATTTAAAATTTTTAGCATAGATTTTGTTTTATTCTATGAGTTTGTAGTTCTTCTCTTGTGTGACGTTAACATTAATGTAATTTATTTGTATTACATTCATTCAATTAATCACATTTTAGTGTTATTATTATTTGTGCTTATTAATATGGTAGTTCATAAGAATTCTAAATGTGATCTACCTAAGACAAAACAAAACTCATTGGACTCACTTCTTTTAGTTTTATCCAATTAGATTTTGAATTTTACACTTTTAAATATTTTATTATTTATGGTTTGGGAATACTTTTATACGAAATTTGCTCTCATACCTAATTTGGTGATTAAACATGTTCCACTTGTTCCTTTTAGCATCTAAGAATGCTTATTTCCCTAAACATTTCTCATTTGTTCAAATTTTTTGTTTAATCTAGTTATATTATTCTATATCTCTAAATCTTCTCTCTTGTGACATCTATATTTTTTTATTTGTTATGCCACATTGTTTTAATTTATCTAACTTTTGTTGTAATATATATTTACTTAATACTAAAATAATACTTTTTTTTACTTGTGTCGATTTACTTTCATAGTCCTTTGTAATTCTAAGTGAGATTCAATCGATTTGAATGAGAAATCATTGGACTTGTCCTCCATTCTTTTTATATGTTTTTAAAAATATTTTATTTTTAACAAATTTTGCATGTTTTATGTCTCATTTTATTCACACATGATTTGATGATTGAGGATGTTATGCTTGATCTCCTCAGTATCATTAAAAGAAATATTTCCATGAACTTTACCTCATTTCTTCAAATTGTTATCTTTGATTAGGTTGTTTTAGTTTGTAACCCTAATTCTCATTTTGTGTGACTTAACATCACTTAAATTTGGATATGTTGAAACACTTCCTTTTATCAAATTATAGTTTTATTAAATTTTTACTTAAAATAATTAAAATACCTTATTTGTTATGCTTATTTAATTTTTTTGTTCATAGTAATTCAAGATGAACTTTAATCAAAATGAAAAAATTTTCAATAAACTTCTATTCATGATGTTTATACATTTAAAGTTTATTTGTTTTTTAAATATTTCATTTCATAGATTATTACACAATTTATGGGCATATTAATTAGAACACGATTTGGTGATCATGCATATTACACTCCTTCTACCTAGTAACTTGGAATGAAACTTTACCTTTCAATTTACATAACTTATTTAAAGTTATCTATGATTTATTTTAAACTACAATAAATTTTGAGAAATCTTATTGTGTGATCTCCACCTTGCACTGATTAGGTTTAATTTCATAGCTTCAATTATTCCTTTTATGCTTTAAAATATATTTATATAATATTAAAAATAATAATTTATTATTGTTTTTCCTTATTTATCTTGATAATTCATAACAATCTAAAATGATGTCAAACTATGAGGATAGAAATGTTGTTAAACATATTTCGATGAGTTTTACTCATTTAAAGATTCATTTTTATATTTCATATACATTTTTTATTAAAAATCTCTATAATATTTTTAAGGAATTTTGATTCCTACCTAATATGATGATTAACAATGCCATTCTCCATATCATTATTACATGGAATGCAACTTTCTTATACAACTAATTTCATTTCCTAAAATATTTTACATTTATTTCATTTTATTATTATGTAACTCTAAATCTCCTCATATGAAACCATTTCATCACTTGGAATTAGTTATATTAAATTGCTTCACATAATCTCATTTAAACATTAATATATATTTGCTAAATAATAGAGTAATATTTTTATTATTTACACAAATTTGTGTTTTTAATTTTTAGCAATTCTAAAAAATTTTTTATTGAGATGGAAAAAACCTTTGCTATGCTCATCTCGATGGCTCTATCCAATTATGTTTTCAAATATATAATTTTAAAATTTTAATTGGCATGCTTAACATGGTGTTTTAAATTGCGACTTTTTTTATTCTTAAGGATTATACTCCCATTCTCTTTCTCACAAATTTCATCACATATCTTCTTAAGTTCTTTAAGTTGGCCATATTATGTTAAATTAATTATTCTCATATAAGTATTAATATATATTTACTTAATATTAAAATAATAATTTATTTTTTCTTTTTTTACTTTGTTATTTATTGTAGTTCCAATTGTGCTCTATTTGAGATGTAAGAGAGATGTCATGGAATTTTCTTAACGTGTTATATCAAATAAAAGTAGTTAAGCTCATATATTTTTTTAGATTTTCCTAGTGCTTTAGCATGATTTTGAGATATTTAAATTTATGCCTATTTTGACAAAATACGTTACACTTGATTTCTTATTATCTCATAATTGAACTTTTTCATTCAATTTATCCCAAGTTTTTCAATGTCTTGCTTTGGAGTAGTTTTAATAATACGTACCTCCAAATTTTCTCATGTATCCCACAAATTACATTCTTTTAATTATATTATATTGCTTCAATTTAATATTTTAGCATAAATATATATTTACTTAATATTAAAAATTTTATCTTTTTAATTATTAATGATTGTTTAGTTGTAATTAATGGTAATCCAAAAACAGCCCCCTTTATTTTGAAACAACCATCATTTGAAAAAATCTCGATAAGCTCTATCTAATTAAATATTTGTTTTTATTTTTTTATACATTTTATCTTTGGGTTTTTGCATTCTTTATGAGACATTCAATTCGTGCCTTATTTAATAAATGAGGACGTCAAAGTCGATCTCCTTGCTACCTTAGAATGCAACTTTCATGTAAAATTTGTCTTATTTATTGACATTTTAACTTTCATTTGGTTATATTACTATGAAATTATAATTCTTCTCCAATGTGTCCTTAAAATTTCTTTGATTTGTATTTATTATATTAGTTACATTTATTACATTTTTGCTTTGTTTTATATTTATTAAATTTTAAAATATTAATGTATTATTTTTTCTTGTTATGTGCTTTGATAATTCACATTAAATCAACACATGATTAGATCGACACTAAAAAAAACCATTGGACTCATCTTTGTGAGTTCTATCCAATTAAATCTTGAATTTTATATTTTTAAATATTTTTATTATCTATAAATTAAGCATGTTTTTGAGAAATTTTTTATTATACAAATTTCGATGATCAAAGATGAACTTGTTCTTCTTTGTAGTTTGGAATACAACATTCCCTTATAATTTATCTCGTTTATTCAACAGTTTTGCTTTGATATGGTAATATTACTTTCTGACTCTAAATATTCCCTCGTCTCCTTTTGCATGTTTTTTATTTGGTTATATTATTTTGTTTAAAATTATCTCATTCTAGTTTTAATATATATTTATATAATATTAAAATAATACTTTTATTTTTACTTATGAAAATTCATTTTCATAGTTTCTAGTAATTAAAATATGATCTGACTGAGATGATTCAAATGTTATTGTACTTGTCCTTCCAAGCTTTATCAAAATAAATATAAATTTTAATATTTTTTTAATATTTTAGTTTCCAAAAAGTTTATATATTTCACAATATATTTTGATTCTTACATGATGTCGTAATAAGGAATGTTACACTTGAACTCCTTAGTGTCATTGAATGTAATATTTTCATAAGCATTATTTCATTTCTTTAATTTTTTCCAATGATTTGGGTATGTTACTTTCTAACACTAATTCTCTTATTGTATGATCATAACATTACTTTAGTTTGGTTTTAATAAATTTTCATTTCTATCTCATTTTATCATTATTAAATATTTACTTAAAATAAGAAAATTAATTTTTTGTTATTTTTGCTTATTTAATTTTTTAAATTAATTATAATTCTATATGAGGTCTAATTGAAATGAAACAAATGTCCTTGGAATAACCTTGTTGTTTTGCATCCAATTAAATTTAAAATATTTTTTTTAAGATATTATTTTTATGATTTTGAAATAGTTTACAAGGCATTTGAATTTTTACATAATTTGATATTCTAAGGTATTACACTCTATCTATCTTATATCTTGTAATGAAAATATCCTTTAAAATATAGTTAATTTCTTCAAGTTTTTTTCATTAATTTGTAATACCATAAAAAAACTCTAATTAACCACTTGTTTAATTTTAACATCTCTTTTGTTAGTTCTAATTATATTACTTCAATTTATCTTATTTAAGATTTGAAGTATATTTACATAATATTAATTTAAATTTTTTTATTATTTATCCTTATTTATTTAATTCATAATAATTTGAAATGAGATCTGATCAATATTAAACAAATATGGTTAAACACATTTGGCTAAGTTTTACATAATTAAATATTTTTTTATATTTTTAAACATTTTGTTTTTATATGATTTTTGGATAACTTGGCTTTTTTATTCCTAGATGATTTCATGATTCAGGATGTTATTATCAATCTCTTAAGTAATTGGATTATAACTTTCCATAAAATTTGTATCATTTTTCCAAAGCTTTCACTGTTATTTCATTATATTACTATATAAAGTTTACTCTCCACTTGTGGGACCATTACATGAATTTTAATTTCTTATATTATATTGATTTCTTTTATCTTTTTTGAACTTTTGTATTTATTTGCTAAATATTAAGAAATATTTATTTATTATTTTTCCCTAATTTACTTTGGTAATTAAATGTAATTCCAAATGTTGTTCGATTGAGACGAAGAAAGTCATTAGAGTCATCTTTACGATCTCTATCTAATTAAATTTTCAAATTTACAATTTTAGAATTTTTATTTGTTTGACATAACTTATTTAATGATTAAAGGTGTTACTATCAATCTCTTTTGTATCTTGGAGTGAAACTTTCTAATACAATTAACTCATTTCCTATTTTTTTTAGTTTGGTTATAATATATTTTTTAAATTTATCATACTTCAAAATTGAAAATTATTGTCTATTATTGAAATATTACTTTTTTATTTTATTTATTTATTTTTGTAATTCATATTTATTTCAAAAAATTTTATCAATGATGTAATGATCACTAAAGAACTTGTGTTGCTGGGTAATTCCAAAAGATACTCTTTTTCATTTTTTTATTTTTTTCTATTATTTTGAGACATCTCAACTTATACCTACTTTGATGATAACAAATGTTATGATCAATCTCCTTAATATGAAAAAAGAAAATTTTTTGTTTAGTTTATCTGATTTCTTTAAATATTTTTCTTTGATTTCATTTTGTTAATATTTAACTCCAAATCTACTCTTATGTGACTTTTGCATCTCTTTCAAATGCTCATATTACATTAATTCAATTTAATGCATTTTATCTTCGATATTTATTTTTTTAAATATTTAAAATGTTAATTTTTTTTATTGATGCTAATTTACTATGGTTATTAAATATAATTCAAAAGAAGCTACAGTCAGTGAAACAAATATCATCAATATACTCTTCTCGACAAGCACATTCAAATTAATTTTTTTTTATTTGTAACTCATTTGATGATCGTAGACACTACCATCATTTCTATAAGTTTTTTATGTTTATGTGACCATATTAATTAGCAACTCAAATCCCATCTTGTTTGACCATTACATTTCTCTTAATTGGTTAAGTTACATTTATTGAATTTACATTATTTCTTTAAATTATAATTTATTTTTAAATATTAAAAAAAATAATATTATTTATATATTTACTTTGGTAAATTCTATTTATGTTGAATGAGCTACAA
Organism: Vanilla planifolia; assembly: GCA_023846275.1. Taxonomy (NCBI): domain Eukaryota; kingdom Viridiplantae; phylum Streptophyta; class Magnoliopsida; order Asparagales; family Orchidaceae; genus Vanilla; species Vanilla planifolia. The sequence goes on from JAIUJO010000641.1 coordinate 16,424, forward strand.
TCGACAACAAACAAACGTCGTTGAACTCATCTTTAAAAGCTACGTCTAATAAAATATTAATTTTTATGTCTTGAAATATTTTATTTTCTATGGTATTTGTAAGCTTTACAACAAATTCTTACTCATACAAGATTTTACATTTGAATATATTGCCTCAAACTCCTTGGCGACTTTGAATATTTTGCATAGATTTTGTAATATTACAATAAATTGTAAATCTTCTCCCTGTGACATCGATAACACTTTGATTTGTTGGAACAACATTGCTTTTGTTTATCTCACTTTAGCTTTAGCATATGTCTAATTAATATAATAATTTTAATTTAATATTATTGGTGCTTATTTACTTTAAAAATTCTTTATAAATCCAAACGAGGTTCAATCGAGAGCAAATAAAATTCATTGGACTTTACATATAACTTTAATTCTTCTCACAAGTGACCTTTACATCATTTTGATTTTGTCACATTAAATAGTTTGAATTTTTCTCAATTCAACTCTATTATATATTTATTTATTATTAAATCATAATTTATTATTATTTATCCTTTTTTTTATCAATTAATAATAATTCCAAACATGGTTTTGTTTATACAAAGAAATTCATTGGACTCATCGTAATGAGGTTTATCAAAATAAAAATTCATTTTTGTATTTTTAAATATTTTATTTTATAAGACTTTTGCATGCATTATAACACATTTCATTTTATAGCTAATTTAATGATAGAAAAACATCACTCTTTTTTTCTTAGCAATTTGTAATGCAATAGTCCCCTACAATTTATCTTATTTCTTCAAATGTTTCATTTTGATTTATATATATATATATATATTACTATACAACTATAAACCTTCCTTATGGTGTGCTTTATGTCACTTAGATTAATTTATATTACAATTCTTCTCTTTACCTTATTTTATTTCTGATAAATGTTTGCTTAATTTTGAAAAAATGATTTTTTATTATTTATGTATATTTACTGTTGCAGTTCAAAGTAATTTCAAAAATTGTTTGATCAGAATAAAGCATGTCATTAGACAAATCTTGGTGAACTCGATGAAAATCAATATTCATTTTTAAATTTTTTAATTATTTTATTTTCTATGGTTTTGTCAAGCCTAATAAGAAATTTTAATTAATACCTCATTCAACAATCAATTATGTTACACATGATCTCCTGAGCATCATTGAGCGTAACTATCCCACACAACTTAGCTCATATTTTAAAATTTTTTATTTTTGTTTATTTATATTACTATGTAACTCTAAATCTCTATTCAATGACCATTTCATTACTTTGTTTAAGGTACATTACCTTTCTTGAATTAATCACATTTCTTTTTTAATATATTTAATAAATATTAAATTTATAGCTTTCTATTATTATTTTTTTACCTTCAAAATATGTAGTAATTCAAATGGTTGTTGGATCAATATGAAAGAAAAATCATTGGAATTGTATCAATAAACTCTATCTAATTAAATATTATTTCTATAAATTTAGGTTTTTTACTTTTTATGGCTTTGGAAAACATTATGAGATATTTTTTATGGCTTTAAATATTTTTTCTCCTAAGTATCTTGGAATGAGCTTTCCTTTATAATTCACCTTATTTCATCAAATCTAGTTCTAATCCTCTAATTCTCCTCCCTTGTAACCTTTATATTACTTTAATTTTTTATATCATATTTTTCTTTAATTTATATTATTATATCTTTAACATATATACCTACATAATGTAGAAATAATAATTTTTTTATTTAGATGTTTTACTTTAGTAATTCCAAGTAATTTTAAATGAGGTTCAATCTAGATTAAATAAAATCCTTTGATTTTCATTGATAAATTTTATCCAATTAATTATTCATTTTATATTTTTAAATATTAAATATTTTAATTTTTTTTGCATATTTTATGGTACATTTTTAATTTTTCATGATTGATCTTCATGGAATTTTTAGGTTTGATCTCATTAGTTTCATGGAATGCAACTTTGTTGTACTATTTATACAATTTCTTGAAATTGATTATTTCAAATATGGTTATATTACTTGATATATGAAAACCTCCACTATTGTGAGCTCTATATTTTCATGAATATGTTATATTACATTAATTTTATTTATCTCTTTTCAACTTTTTTTTTGTTCTTATTTTATTTATCTCTCTTCAACTCTAATTTTTGTCTCATGTGAAGCCTACATCACTTTGATTTTATTATATTACATGGCTTCCATTATTCTCAGTATGTTATATTTATTCTTATTTTGCCTTATTTTGTTTAGTAATTCATAATAATTCCAAACAAAGATTGATCGAGATGAAAAAAATTTATTAAAGTCATCTTAAGAAGCTCAAACAAAATACATCTTTATTTTTGTATGTTTAAAATTTTTGTTTGTGGGGTTTTGCCACACTTTACATGGTATTTCTATTCGTATTAGATTTAATGGTCGATAATGTTACACTAGATCTTGTTGATGTCATCAAATGAAACTTTCTATAATAATTTATCTCATTTTTTCAACATTTTTTCTTTGAATTTTTTCTAGCTTAACATTAATATATTTTCACTTTTTATTGAAATAATAGCATATTATTATTATTTTTATTTTATATATGATAATTCTTAAAATTTCAACTAAGGTACGATTAAGACAACAAATGTTGTTGGACTTGTTTTTATGAGCTCTATCAAATTAAATATTCTTCTTATTATTTTTTAGAAAAACTTTTTGATTTTGGCAATCTTTGTGAGATATTTTGATTTGTAAATGATATGATAATCAAGGATGTAACATTCAACCCATTCAGTATATTGAGATATAACTTCCATTTAAAATTTATCTTAATTCATAAAATGTTTTGCTTCATTTTGGTTATATTGTTATTGAGTTGAAAAACTCCTCTCAGGTGACATTTACATTACTTTTATTTGGACCCATTATATTTCTTTGATTTATCTTAGCTGAATAAAAAAATTTAGCTTTATTATTATATTTTGTTATTTTTTGGTAATACTTAGTAATTTTTAACAAGGTCTAATACAAATGAAGCAAATGTACCTAGAATTGTCAAAACGAGAAAAATAAAATTTAATTTTTTTATTTCATATTTTTAAATGTATTATTTTCTTACATTTTAACTGGCATTATAATGCATTTGTGTTCATACTTGATTTTGACAATTGAGTGTATGTTACTTAGTCTTTATAGTTTCTTGACATATAACTTATAAATTAAAATTTATTTCATTTCTTAAAATATTTTGTTTTGATTTAGACATATTACTATGTAGCTCTAAATCTTATCTATTGTTATCTTTACATCACTTTGTTTTGGATAATTATATTATTTCAATTTATCTTATTTTAACTTTAAAATATTTTTACTGAACACTAAAATAGCAATTTGTTATATTATTAATTTTCTGCTTGGTAATTCGTAGTAATTGTAGTGATGGTTTAATCTACAAGAATCAAAATTTATTAGACCTATGTTAATAAGCTTTGTTTAATTAATTATTCATTTTAATAAGTTAAAGTTTTTTATTTTTTTCATTTTTCCCTATTTTATTAGGCTTTTATATTTTTAACTTTTAGATGATTAAGAATATTGCTCTCATCCCTTTAATTTCTTGCAATGAAACTTTCTTCTACAAATTATCTATTTTTTTAAAATTTTTTATTGATTTGTTATATAAATTTGTGGCTCTAAATCTCATCTTATGTGACCTTTACATTGTTTTGATGTTTTTATATGACATTACTATATTTTATCTCATTTTAACTAATACTTATTTAATTGTATTAAAATAATAATTTATTATTATTTATGCTTAGTTATGGAAGTAACTCATGGTAATTCTAATCAATAATAAATAATAATCATTAGGCATTTCTTATTGTACTATATCAAACTAAATATTTACTTTATATTTTTTCTAGTAATTTGATTTTTTAATGAGATATTAAGATTTGGACCCACTTTGATGATTGAGGATGTTATACTCAATCTCCTTAATATATTAAAATGTAACTAATGCAAATAATTTATTTCATTTCTTAAAATTTTTTTTATTCATTTCGTTATATGATAACGGAACTCTAATTCTTCTTTGTGTTACCCTTTCTTTTCTTTGATTTGGTTATATTAGGGTTCTTTAATTTATCTTATTTCATCTTTAATATATATTTACTTAAAATTAAAGTAATAGTTTGCTATTATTTATGCATATTCTATTTTTATTGGCAATAATTCCAAAAGAAGGTGTGATTAAGAACAAAAAAATATTTTTGGACTCATCTTAACATGTTATATCTAACTCAAAATTTTTTAAATACTTTATTTTCATAAAGTTTTTTAGCCTTTATGAGACATTTAGATTCATACTTGATTTGATGATTAAAAATGTCACACACCATCTCCTTATATTGTGATACAACTATCCTGTTCAATTTATTTCATATCTCTATGATTTTGTTTTGCATTATTTTAATTTATCTAATTTAAGCTATAATAGATATTTAGATAATATTGTATTAAAAATTATTATTATTTCTACTAATTTAATTTTCTAATTTATAGTAATCCAAAATAAGGAATGATCAGGATGATATAAATGTCATTAGTCTCGTCTTCAAGAGAGATATCAAATTAAATATTTTTTTATATTTGTAAAGTCTTAATTATATATTTTGAATCAAAACTAATTTGATGATAAAGATTCTTACAAATGATCTCCTAAGTTTCATATAATAGAACATTATCATACAAATTATCCAATTTCTTCAAAATTATAGCTTTAATTTATTTATATTATATATAATTCTATTCTCCTATTTTGTGACCATTACATTAGTTTGATTTTCTCATAGTACATGCTTAAATTTATCATATTTTTGCTTTGAAATATAATTACTAAAATTAAAATTAAAATTTTTCCTTATTTATATACATTTACTCAAGTCATTAAAATTAATATAAATAAGGTTCGATAAAAATGCAACAAGTATTGTTGGACTAATTCTGAAGACATTTATGCTATTAAATACCCATCTCGTTTAGGTGAGTCCAATGACCTTTAATTCATCTAGATCATACCTCATTAAAAATTGTGATGGATATCAAAATTTAAAAAGCATAAATTATGATAAATTATTTTTATGAAATTAAGTACATATATATTAAAGTTGAAATAAGGTAAACTAAAGTAATGCAACAAATTCAAATGAAAATGATGTAATGGCCAAAGGAGAGTAGAATTATAGTTTCATAGTATACATTCAAATCAAATTGAAAACATAGGAGAAGTAGGATAAATTATTTAAGAAACTTACATTCCTATGTTCTAAGGTCATCAACTCTAATATCCTCGATCAACAAATCTAGTATGAATAAATAATGACATATGAAGCGTACCAAAATAATTAAAAATTAATATTCAAAAATATTTAAATTAATATTTAATTTGATTCAGCTCATTGATACTAGTCTAACAATATTTTTCCATCTCAATGGAATCTCATTTAGAATAATTTCTAGTAACCATAGTAAATAAGAATTAAAAAATGAAAAATCATTATTTTGATATTTGGTAAATATATATATTAAAGCTGAAACATTGCAACTTTAGGCATTATAATAGAACGAAATTAAAATGATATCAAGAGGTCAAGATAAGAGATTTAGAGTTACATATAAATATAACAAAATCAAAGAAAACAATTTGAGAAATAGAAATAAGTTTTGTGGAAATTTTGCTTTCCATGATATTATTCAGATCAAGTGTAAAATCCTTAATCATCAAATTTCAGGTGAATGGAATGGTCTAAAAAAGTGCGCTAGAATACAAGAATATAAAAAATTTAAAAATTCTAAAAATTAATATTCAATTAGATAAATCTCTTAACATAAGTCCAATGATGCTTGTATCATCTCCATTAGTATTTGATTGGAATTACGATTAATTACAAATAAATTAAACATAAATAATCGTAAATAATTATTTTAATATTCAATAAATACATATTAAAGTAGAAATGTCATAAATTAAGATAGTGTAATGCAATGCAATCAAATGATAGTGATGCAAAGGTCACATGAAATGAGAACATAGTTTCATAGTAATATATCTAAATAAAAGTGAAATATTTGAAGAAATGTGATAAATTGTATTAGAATATTTATCTCCAAGCTACAAAGATAGTAGAGTGCATTCTACTCGATCATCAAATGTGATACAAATCAAAATATATTAAAACTTGAAACAAATGTCATTAAAATAAAGTATTTAAATTGAGAAAATGAATATTTAATTAGATAGAGATCTCTAAGATGTGTTTAATAATTATTGTTTTGTCTTAATTTGACCTTGTTTGGAGTTACTATGAATTACCAATATAAAAAAGTATAAAAAAATAATAAATTATTATTTCAATATTTAGGAAATATATTAAAATTTTAAAGAAATAAATTAATGTAATATAATATAATCAAATAAAAGTGACGAAATGGTCACATGGGAGGACGATTATAGCTTCACTATAATATAACCAAATCTTTAATTGAAAATTTTTAAAAAATGACATTACGTGTACATGAAAGTTGCATTTCAAAATCAATTAATCATTGAAATATTTGACAAATCATGCAAAACTTAACAAAAATAAAAAATTTACAAATTATAAAATGAATATTTTATTGGATAAATCTCATCAGCCAATGACATTTGTTTCATATCCATTGGAGTTTGTTAGAAATTACTAAGAATTATCAACTAAAAGAAGGTTAAATACAAAAGTATAATTTTAATCTGAAGTAAACATACATTAATAATGAAATGAGGTAAATTAAAGAATTATAATATAATGAAAGGTATGATAGGTCAAGCTCATTTGAAATATTGAAACAACATAATATAGGTAAATCAAAACAATTTAAAAGTCATATAATAATGGAATTAGATTTTCGTTGTAGTATATCAAACTAAATCAAAGGAAATTGAAGAAATTAGACAAATTATGAAAAAGTTGTATTCCAAGATATTAAGAACATTGAGTGCAATATTATCAAACATAATATAAGACATGAATCATAATGTCTCATAAAGTGAGCTACAAATATAGAAAATTAATTTTTAAAATATAATAATAAATATATAATGAGATAAAGCTCATCAAGAGTGTTCAATGTTGTTCCCTTCATCTCCATCAGACCCCATTTGGACTTATTATGATTACTCATGTGTGAAATAAAAAATAATTAAAAAATTAATTTTTAATATTAAGTAAACATATATTAATATTGAGATAAAGTAAATTGAAATAGTGTGACATAACTAAATGAATGAGAAAATTTTGGAGAAATTTGATAATTTGTATAAGAAAGTTGCATTCCAAGATATGAAAAAGATCAAGGATGTCTTCAACCATCAAATGTGGTATAAATCAAAATGTCTTATAAATTGTGAAGAATGCCCAAAAAATATTTAAGGATACAAAAACGATTGTTTTATTAAATAAAGTTGATCAAGATGTGTCCAACTATTTTTGTTTAGAATGTAGAAGACATTATTTAGAATAACTATCAATTAATAATGTAAATATAAATAAATAATAACAAGTTATTTTTTAGAAAATAAAAAAATGCATTAAATTTGTAATAAGATAAATTGATGCCATACTATATAACCAAATACATGTGATGTAAAGATCACATGAGAGAATAGAGGTTCAAAAGAATATATCCAAGGCACAACTAAAATTTTGAAGAAATGAGATAAGTCATACAGTAAAGTTACATTCTAAGGTACTAAGATGATCAACTTTGGCACTCTCCATCATGAGAGCTTATACAAATCAAAATTTCTAATAAATTATCCCAAAATTCTAGAATATAAAATATTAAAAATATAAATAAAAAATTAATATATATTTTTTTAAAGACCACAGAGATAAGTTCAATGATACTTTTTTTGTCTTGTAAGGGCTTAATTTAGAATTTTCATGAATTGCCAAATTTACCAAGCATAAATAATAATAAATTACTATTTTAATAAAAACTAAATGTATATAAAAAATTGAATTATACAAATATAAACAATGTAATATAATCAAATCAAAACATCGTAACGGTCCACAAGAGGCGAATTAGAGTTTTCAATTGGTATAACCTAATCAACGTAAAATATTAGAAGAAATATGTTAAATTATACAAGAAAGTTTTATTATAATATATTAAAAAAATTGTGTGCAATACAGTTGATCAAAAAATTTAGTGTGAAACAAGTTATCATATAAAGCGTACAAAAATTCTAGGAAATAAATGTTTAAAAATAAAAAATAAATTTTTGTTAAATAAATATTTATGAGATAATTCAAAGATTATTTATTTACTACAATTTGAATTATTGTGAATTAAAAAATTAATTAAACATAAATAATAATAATTTATTACTTTAATATTAAATACTAAAGCTAAAATAAGATAAATTAAAGAATTGTAATGTAACAAAATCAGAGTGATACATGAGTCAAGATTTTGAATTTGATAATAACATAAGCAAGTCATCGGAATAATTTTTAAATAAATGTGACAAAATGTATAAGAAATTAGAAATTTATGATACTGAAAAGATCTTGTGTGAACTCCTTGATCTTGAAAATGGATAAGATTTAAAATATATAGTAAATCATGCAAAAAAACCATAAAAAATAAAATATAAAAAATGTTATATTTAATATTTGTTAGATGAAAGTCGTCCAGACAAGTCTGACGATTTTATCTCAATTAAAGCTAGTCTTGAATTATTGCAATATAGTAATGTAAAAATGCATAAATACTAATTAATTATTATCTCAATATTAAGTAAATATTCTTAAAATATAAAATTACATAAATTGAGGTAATGCAATATAAAAGAATTAAGGTCATGTAAGGATCACATGAGAGGAGATTTAGAGTTATTTATTAAAATAAATTAAAGTGAAAATTTTTAATTAATGAGATAAATTGCATAAGAATGTTGCTTTCCAAGTTATAAAAGAGAACTAGTATAACATTCTCATTCAAGAAAAGCTTTGCAAAATTTTTAAAAAATATACAAATCAATATTTAAATAATTGGGCTCATTGGGATAAGTCTAATGACAATTAGTTTTTCTCCATCACACCTTGTTCAGAATTATTACTATTTACCAAAAGTAAAAAAGTAAAAAAAATAATACATATATATATATATATCAAAGCTAAAATGAGATAACTGCACGTAATTTAATATAACAAAATAAAAGAGATGTAAAGCTCACATTAAAAGAGAATTATAGCTTAAATGTAATAAGTTGATATTGAAGAAAAACTTTGAAGAAATGAGATCAATTATACAAAAACATTGCATTGCAAGATTTTAAATAAATCAAGTGTAACATTCTCAATCATCAAATTAGATACAAATTAATATATCTCAGAAAGTAAGCTAAAACACTAGAAAATAAAACATTTAAAGAACAGAAAAACATTTTTAATTAACAGAGCATGTCAAAGTTGTTTAATAATGTTTGTTTCTTCTCCATAGAACTTTTGTTTAGAATTATTACAAATTATCATTGAAAATAAGAATAAATAATAATAAATCACTTGTAAGGATTAAGTAAACATATGCTAAAGCTAAAACAAGATGAGTTGATGCAATAAACCACAACAAAATTTATGTGTGTAAAGTTCACATAAGTGGAGAATTATATTATTTTATTAATATAACTAAGTATATGAAAAATAATTAAAATAATATGATAAAAAGTGTGGGAACATTGCTCTCCAAGATATTCGGGCGATCATTTATGGCATTCTCATTTGCCAAATATGATATGAATCTAAATCTCCTTTTAAGAGTCCAAAAACCATAGAAAATAATATATATATAAAAATATAAAAAAGAATATACAACTTATTAAAGCTTGTTAAAATAAGTCCAATGACATGCTTTTCTTCACTGAATCTCTTTTAGAAGTAATATTAATAAAAAATCAAATAAGAATTAATAGCAACAAATTATTTCTTTAATATTAAGTAAATATATGTGAAACTAGAAATGAGAGAAATTGAAGTAATATATTATAACTAAATAAGAGAAAATTATTTTTAATAATATGAGAAAATATGTGGAAAACTTCAATTAAAAAATACTAAAAAGATTAAATATAACATTCTTATTGTCAACCACAAATCCTAATGTTTCATGAATCATGCAAAAATCCTAGAAAAAGAAAATGACATTTGAGGCATGTTTAATGATATTTCTTTTGTCTTAATCAAAGCACTTCTACAATAACTACTAATTATTAAAAAAAATAAGTACCAATAATGATAAAGTACAATTTTTATTTTAAAATAATAAATAAAAAGCTAAAGTGACATAACCTGATGTAATGTTATACAACCAAATCAAAAGAATGTAAAAATCACCTAGGAGTAGAATTAGACTAAATGTACTAAGAAATTACATTCTAAGATATTAGGAAGATTGAATGTAACATTCCCTATTTTCAAATATGATACAAATAAAATATCTCATAAATTACACAAAAATCATCAAAATTAAAATATTAAAATTTAGTAAAATTATTTTTTAATAGGATAGATCTCATCAAGATCACTATAATGATATTTTTTTCAATTCAATCAGACCTTGCTTTCAAGAACTACAAATTACAAAATTAAAATAGCTAAATAATTAAAAATTAGTTTTTTTATATTATGTTCTTTTAATAGTAATGAAATATATACTAAGGTAGAAATATGCTAAATTAAATAAATGAACTATAACAAAATCAAAGAAAAAATTTTGAAGAAATTTGATAAATGAGGAAAAATTACAATAAAAAATACTAAGAAGATCAAGTATAACACCATAAAATGTTAAATTACATACAAAAAAAATGCCTTGTAAATCATGAACAAATATAAGAATAGTGCACATGGAAATGAGTCCATCGACATTCTTTTCAACTTTATTTATTCTCATGAAAGATAGATGTGAATTACAAATGTAACTAAATATAAATAATGATAAATAATAAAACCAAATGCTAATAATGTAAAGGCACATGAGAAGAGAGTTCTAACTTCATAATAACATAATCAAAACAAATTGAAATATTTGAAAAATGGAAATAAATAATATATGAAAGTTATAGTTCAAGGTATTAAGAACATTAAGTGCAGAATGCTTGACTATCACATAAGGTATAAATCAAAATATCTTGTAAATCTTCTTAAAATCATATAAAATAAAATATTTAAATATAAAAAATAAATGGATATTTAATTTGTTAGAGCTCATCAAGATGTCATTTGTTCAATTAGGTGGGGCCTCTTTTATAATTATTATGAATTATTAGATTAGATAAACAAACATAAATAACATAAATTATTATCTTAAAACAAGGAAATAAATATCATAACATAAATAGGATAAATAGAAGAAATATAATATAAAAAAATAAAATAATTGTAAGGGTCAAACGAGAAATGAATTGAAGTTTCAAAATTTTATAACCAAAGAAAAAATTATTTTAAAAAATAGATAAATAGTATAGGACATTTATATTCTAAGATACTAAGGAGCTAATTTATAACATTCTTGATAAATAAAACAATTGTTAATAAAATTGTTAGTAAAATATTTAAAAATAATAGATTATTAGATATTTAAAAAAATAAAATACAATTTTATAGGTAAGCAACATTTTGAGATATTAAGGTGATCGATTGTAACATCCTTGATCATCCAACCATATATGAATAGAAATGATTAATTAAGCATTCTAGAACACAACAAAATAAATCACTTAATAAAGGTAAAAAATAAATATTTTATTGAATAATAAACGTGAAAATAAGACAAATAATGTTTGTTTCCTTTTAATCATAGCTTGTTAGGAATTGTAATTAATTACCAAAGTAATTAATAAATAAGTAACAATAATTTTTTTTAAATATTTAATATATATATTACATATAAAAAAGAGACAGTTTGTAGTATTGCAAATGTAACGAAATGGAATTGATATAAAGTGATATAATTGAAAAAAACTAGGACTAAATAATAACCAACAAAATCAAAGAAAAAAATTAAAAAAAGAAATAAATGGTAAAAGAAAGTTTCATTTTTTGATACAAAAAAGATTTAATTTAACTTTTTCAAACATTAAATCAAGTAAGAATGAAAATATCTCATATTACATTTCAAAATTCCTAAAAATAAAATATTTAGACTTTTAAAATTCAATACATCATTGGTTAGAGCTCGTCAAGACAAGACCAATAGCATTTCTTTCATCCCAATCAAACCAAATTTGGCATTATAATAATTTACCAAATTAAATAAAGTAAAATAATATCAAAGTATTCTTTTAATACAATATATATATATATATATATATATATATATATATATATATATATATATATATATATATATATATATATATATATGTATATATATATAAATTTACCGAATTTAATAAATTTTACAAGTTAATATAAATAAATCAATTAGAAGTAGATGTCACAAAAAAAGATTTAGAGTTATGTGGTAATATAATAAAATAAAAGTGAAAGCTTTATAAATATGGGATTAGTTTTGTTGAAAAGTTGTATTCCTTTATGTTAAGGAGATCAAGTGCAAAATCCTTGATCACCAATTTATCTACAAATCATAATATCTTATAAAATATGTTAAAACCTAAAAAAATGAAAAATGTGAAAATTAAAAAAAAAAAAATTTTTTCTATAGAATTTGCAATGGCAAGTAAAAGACATTTGTTCTGCCCTTCAATGATCCCATTTGAAAAAACTATGCAAGTAAAATAGATTTTATTAATATGAAATAAAAAATTTATTGCAACTAAATTGAGATAAATTGAAGCAATTTAAAATAACTTACCAAAACTATTGTAAGTGACACACAAGAGAAGACATATTGTTTCATGGTAATATATTTAAATTGAAGAAAATAATTTGATGAAATGAGATAAATTTAATAAGAAAGTTGCATTCCATGATAAAAAGAAGATCGAGTGTAACATCTTTGAGAATCAAATTAGGTACAAATAAAAATATATTATAAGCCACTTCAAAGCATTAAAAAATATTAAAAAAATATAGACAGTAGTATTTAATTCAATATGGCTAATCAAGACATTTCCAATGACTCATGTTCATCACCAACAGATGACATTTCGAATTACTATAAATTAAAAAAATTAAATACACTCAATTAATAATGAATTATTACTTTAATGTTAGATAAATATATATATTAAAGTTCAAAAAACACTAATTTAAGAAATGTGAAGCAACAAAATAAAAGTTAAATTGAAAACTATAAGAGATATATAGTTATAAAGTAATTATAATCAAATGAAAATAAAAACTTCGAAGAAATATGATAGTTTACAATAGGAAGTTACATTCCAATATACTGAGGAGATTTAGTCTAATATCGTAGATCATCAAAATAGGTATGAATAAGAATATCTCATAAAACATGTAAAACCTTAGAAATAAAATATTAAAAGTAATAAAATTAAATATTTATTTGGATAGAGTTTATTGAGACAAGGCTAACAATGCTTCTCTCATCTTGATCTCACCTCATATGAAATTATTATAAATTATCGAATTTAATAAATATATGTTTGTGCTAAAATAAGATTAATTGAACCATTGTAACGTAAATAAATGAATGTATTTCAAATGAAAAAAGATAAGAAAATTATAGTTTCGAGGAAATATGAAAAAAAATTGAAGAAATGAGATAAATTTTATTTTAAAGTTGCATTCAAAGATACTAATGACATCAACTGTAACATCCTTAAGCATCAAATTGCGCACTAATTGAGATGAACAAACATTATTGAATGTTATACTTGATCTCCGTATATCATTGAATGAAACTTTCAAGTAATATTTGACTTATTTTTTAAAATTTGCTTGTTTGATTTGATTATAATATTATGAAATTCTTTGTCTCCTCTATTATGACCCTTACATAATTTTCATTTTCTTATATTAAATTTTCTTCAATTAATATTACTTCAACTTTATTAAATACTTATTGAATATTAAAATAATAATTTAATATAGTTTATAAATATTTAATTTGTTAGTTCATAGTTATTTTTAACTAAGGCCAATTAAGATGAAAAAATTCTTATTGGACTCATCTCAACAAACTCTATACAATTTAATATTCATTATTAAATTTTTTAAATATTTATTTCTAAGGTTTGCTATACATTAAGAATAATTTTGATTTATAGTTGGATTGATGATCGAGAATGTTACTTCACTTTAGTGTCTTAAAATATAACTTTTCAATAAATTTATGTCATTTCTTCAAATATTTTTCTTTATTTAGTTTTTATTATAATTTAACTTTAAATCCCTTATAATATGTCCACTATTTTTCTTATTTAATTAAATTGCATTTCTTCAAATTATCTAATCTTTTCATTAATACCTATTTTTCTTAGTAGTCAATAATAATCTATTATTACTTATTGTTATTTGCTTTGGTAATTCAAAGTAATTCGAAGCTAGTTTTGATCAAAACGTAACAAATATCATCACACTTGTCTCGATTAACTATATCCTTAAAATAATAAATTTTATATTTCAAAATAGTTTATTGTCTAGGATTTTAACAAATTTTATGACATATTTTGATTCATTCCTAATTTAAAGATGAAGGTGGTAGGGAATAGTGTTTTGGAATACAACTTATCTTGTAATTTTCTCCAATTTTTAAATATTTTACATTGATTTGGTTGTATTACTATGTCTCTAAATCATCTCAAGTATGGACATTATGATACTTTCATTTGGTTTTGTTACCTTACTTAAAGTTATCTTATTTATGCTTTAATATATATTTAATAAATATTACAATTATTATCTATTTTGTTTATTTCTATTCACTTTTATGGGACATGATAATTCAAAAAATGGTTGATCGAGATAAAACAAATGTTATAGTCATCTCAACATGATCTATCAACTTAAATATTAATTTTATGTTTTTAAAAACCTGTTCTATGTTGTTTTCTTATAATTTCTTAGACATCTTCATTCATATATGATTTTATAATTTAGAATGTTACATTAGTCAGCCTAATATTTTTTCCTCTCGTGTGACCTTTATATTGCTATTTTTCTTATATTACATTAATTAAATTTTACTCTTTTCAATTGTAATATATATCTTATTGGCATTAAAATAATAATTTATTTTTTTTATGTCTAATTTTTTTATTTATAGTCATTCTAAATGATGCCTAAATCAAATGAAATTAACATTATTTGAACTAGTTGGATATTGGCATGCCTTTGAGGCATTCGAATTTATAGCTGATTTGATGATGAATGATACTGCACTCGAACTCCTTAATGTCATGGAATTCAACATTTTCATACAATTTATCTTATTTCTTCAAATTTTTTACCTTCATCATTTCATATTAATATAGAACTCTAATTCTTCTCTTGAGTGATCATTTTGTTAATTTCATTTAGTTGTATTAGATTATCGTAATGAGATCAAAAAAACATGTTTGGACTTGACTCGAAGCATTTGTCCAAATAAATAATAACTCTTATAATTCAAAACATGTTTGATGTGTGATTGATTTGATCATCATGGATATTACACTGTATTTACTTAGTATTTTTTAATGTAATTTTTTGTACCATTTACATCATTTCTATAATTTTTTTTCTTTGATTTGGCTCTATTACTATGTAACTATAAATCTTTTTTTGTGTGACCTTTACATCACCTTCATTTGATTATACTTAATTGCTTAACTTTTTTATTTTGGCATTCATATATAAACATTTATTAATTTTTAAAATACTAATTTCCCTTTTAATGCTAATTTAATTTAGTATTTTATTATATTTCCAAACTAGTTCTGATCGAGATGGAATAGATATCATCAAACTTGCCTTAGTGAGCTCTATCTACCTTAAAGATATTTTTGAACTTTTAAACATTTTATTTTCTTGGATTTATCCAAGAGTTGGTAGTCATTTCAATTTGCTACATATTTGTTTTTTGAGGATCCACATAGTGTCTCGTATACCATTTTTCTTTATAGTTTGTCAGTTCTTCAATTTTTTTCTTTGATCTCCTTTTGTGTGAGCTTCACATCATGGTGATTTACTTATAATTATTTACTTTGGTAATTCATAAAACTCAAAATGTTGTCTGATCAAGTGAAACAAATGTCATTGGAGTTATCTCAACAAACTCTATTCAAGTAAATATTCATTTTTTAATTTTTAAATATTTTTATTTTCTTAAGCTTTTTCACATTTTGTGGACATTACAATTCGTACCTAAATTGATGATCGAGGGTATTGTGCTTGATATACATACTATTTGTATGCAATTTTAATATATATTTACTCAATATTAAATTAATAATTTATTATTTTTTTTATTTACTTTAGTATTTCGCATTAATTCAAAATGAGGATTTATTGGTAGGAGACAAACATCATTGGACTATTCTCGATAAGCATTATCCAATTAATTTTTTATTTTTGTATTCTTAAAGAATTTTTTTTCAACAGCTTTAGTATGTGACATATTGATTAATTCCTAATTTTTTGATTGATACTGTTATACACGATATCCATATAATTTTGTAATGCAAACTTTCTGTAAAAGAGTTCTTATTTATTTAAGTTTTTTGCATTAATTTTGATATAATGTTATAAAATTATAAATCTCATCACATGTCATGATTACATTACTTTGAAGATTTTATATTACATCACTTAAATTTATCACATTTCAACTCTGATATATATTTACTTCATATTAAAATAATAATTTATTATTATTTATGCATAGTCATATTCATAATTCATAGTAATTCAAAATCAGTCAAAATCTCTGCTAAAAAACATTGTTGCACTCATCATAGTGATCTCTATTTAACTAAACATTCACTTTCTACTTTTAAATGTTTAATTTTCAGGTATTCATGCATGCTTCACATTATATTTTAATTTGCATTAGACTTGATGATCAACGAAGTTTTGCATGATCTCCTTTGTATCTTGGAATATAACTTTTCTATAAAATATGTCATTCATTCTAATGTTTCTCGCTTAATTTTATATATTACAATGAAAATCAAATTGTATCCTCATCTCACAATTACATCATTTAAATTTAATTATATTACATTTCTTTATTTATCTTATTTAAATTTTAATATTAATTTTCTTAATATTAAAAAAAATTATTATTATTTATGTTTTAGTTGTTTTCTAATTCACAGTAATTTCAAACAAGGTCTTGTGGAGACAAAAAATACACCATTGGACTCATGTTAATGAGCTCAAAACAATTAAATTTTTGTTTTTAATATTTATAAACATTTTATTTTCTATGTTGTAGGCATACTTTTTGAGATATTTGGGCTTGCACTTAATTTAAGAACTGAGCGTGTTATGCGTAATGTCTTTTATATCTTGTATCAAAGCTTTTTTTGTATAATTTAAATAATTTTTTCACAAGTTTCACCTTTATTTTGTCATAATTTTTTGTAACTATGATTCCCTTCTATTTTGACAATAATATCTTTTTATTTGGTTATATTACATTTTTCTTTAAGATTATTTTTTGGATAATTCTTAGCAACTAAAAATGGTTCCTAATTGAGAAGATACGAACATCGTTGTACTTGTATCGATGAGCCCCATATAGCAAAATTATCATTTCTTATTTATCAATATTTTTGTATGGTTTTGTCATACTTTACATGTTGAGTCATAGTTAATTTGACGATCATGGATTTTTTCCATTGATCGTCTTTAGTTTCATAGAATGCAACTTTCATGTACAATTTATCCAATATTTTGAAATATTTTTTTTATTTTATTATTTTACTGTTAAGCTCTAATTCTCCTCTCATGTGACCTTTATGTCTCATTCTCTCATCACTTCTTTATCATAAATCTACTTTACATTAAAATAATGATTTGTTTCTATTTATGTCAATTTACATTCATCATGACAAACTTCATCCAACTAAATATATTTTCTATTTTTTTCAACATTTTATTTTCAATGTCTTAGCATATTTTACTCAACTTATCAAATCGTACTGAATTTTATGAACGAGAAATTTACCTTCGATCACTTATTTATCATATAGTGAAACTTGCCCTAACATTTAGCTTATTTCTTAAACGTTTTTCCTTAATTTGGTTAAATATAATGTAACTCTCAATCTCCTCTAGTGTAAACCTTTCATTCACTACACTACAATATAACATTTCTTCTAATTTATGAGGTATTTAAATTCATACATAAATTTGATGAATGAGGATGTTAACTTGATTTCTATACTATTTTGGAATTAAACTTTTCTATAAAATTTATCTATACTTTTTGAATTTTTTGCTTCAATATGGTTATGCAATAATTAAAATAAAATTCTCCTCCCAAGTGACATCTACATAGCTTTGTTTGTGTTGTGTTACATTTTTTCAATTAATCTCACTCTATCTTTGAAATATATTTACTTAATATAAAAATAATAGTTTATTGTCATTATTTTTAATTACTTTGTTAACTTTTAGTAATTATGGATGAGATGTGATCAAAATGGAACAAATTTTGTTTGACCCATCTCGACAAATTATATAAAATTAAATATTAACTTTTATATTTCAAAATATTTTATTTTTTATGTTTTTGGTATATTTTGTTGGACATTCCAATTCATAGCTGATTTGACATTCAAGGATGTTACAATTGGTCTTTCGAAACATGGAATGCAACTTTCCCATAAAACATATCTCGCTTTATTTGAATTTTTATTTTTCATATGGTTAATTAATTTGTCACTTAAATTCTCCTCTTGTGCAAATGTTATATCGCTTTGACTTTGTAATTTTATTTTGCTTCGATTTATTTCATTTTAGCTTTAACATATATTTACCTATAAAAAAATAATTTCTTTGCTATTTCACTATGATTGCTAATAAACTCTATTTAAGATGAAATAGAGGTCATTTGTCTATTCTAATTCTCTTCTTTTATGATCATTTAATTCCTTTAATTAGATTATGTTACATTTCCTCAACTTATCTCATTTTAGATTTTATATATATTTACATAATATTAAAATAACAATTGATTATTATCATAGATGCTTTATATTATTCATATCTAGTAATTCTAAACAACATTTGATTGAAACAAAGTAAATATCTTTTAACACATATCAATCTGCTCAGTATAATTAAATATTCATTTTTATATTTTCAAATATCTTTTTTTTTCTGTATTGAAATAACTTATGAAGGAATTTTACCTATATTTCCTTTGGCAGTCGAATATCTTACACTCAATCTCCTTATAATCTTATAATACATCTATTTAATAAAATTTGTCATTAATAAAAATTTGTTTTTTTTATAACAGTGTAGTACAATTTTTTGTTGTTCAACATTCACATTACTTTAATTTGGGTATATCACCATATTTTTTACGCTTATTTACTTTGGTAATTTGTTATGATTCCAAAAAAAGTTCAATTTGTACAAAACATATGTCATGGGACACATCTCAGCAAGCTGTACCCATTATTCTCTAATGTTTTATTTTTTTTATGGTTTTGACATGTTTTACGAGGCACTTCAATTCGTATGACATTTAATGATCGATGATGTTATGCTTAATCACTTTGCGATCATGTTATGTAACCTACTAGTATAGTTTATCTCAATTCTTTAAATTTTTTCTTCTAATTTTGTTATATTACAATGTAGCTCTAAATCTCCTCCCATGTGACATTTACATCTCTTTGATTATATTACATTAATTTACTTTAGTTAATCTTATTTTACTTTTAGCATCTATTTAATTAATATTAAAATGATATTTATTAATATTTTTGCTTCTTTAGGTTTGGTAATTTGCAACAATTCAAAATTAAGTTAGATTTAATAAGATGAAATGTCATTACACTCGTTTCAACAAGTTATATATAATCAAAAATTAATTTTTATTATTCTAAAAACATTATTTTTGGGGGTTTTGTCATACTTCTTGAGCCTTTTATATTTGTATCTTACTTTATGAATGAAGATGTAACAATTAACCTCCTGAGTAGTTTAGAATACATCCTTTTCATACAATTTATCTCATCTCTTTAAATATTTTTCTATCGTTATATTAATTTGAAATTATAAGTAACTTCATGTTTTGTCCTTACAATTTCTATATTTTTTTATATTATATGAATTAAATTTATTTAAGTTCTAGTTTAACATATATCTACCTAAAATTTAAATAATAATTTATTATTCTTTATGCTTATTTTTGTTGGTAAATCCTTCTAATTCTAAACCACATATAGTTGAGTCTAACATAACATTGTCAAACTCATCTTGGAGAACTATTTATAAGGAAATATTTATTTTAAATTTTCAAATTTTTTCAAAACTTTTTGCAGCATTTTTTAGTAAGTTCTATCATACCATATTTCTTAATCAAAGAAGATACAGTTCATCTTATTATTATCTCAAAATGTGACTTTTCTATACAAATTTACCTAATTTCTTTAATTATTTCCCTTTAATTTTATTACAATACAATGTAATTCTAAATCTCCTCTCATGTGACATTCATGTTGCTTTTATTAAAATTAAATTATTTTATTAATTATGTTTAATTACTTTAGTAATTTGCATTAACTCTAAACAAGGTCTGATCAAGATAAACAAAAAGTTGATGGACTCATCCCTATGACCTCTATCCAACTAAATTTTAGCTATTATGTTGTAAAACATTTTATTTTCAAGGCTCTTTGGTATATTTTCAATATTTCAATTCACTCTTTATTTGATGACATGCATGTTCGACTCAATCTCCTTAGTATCATTGAATGTAATTTTCTCATAAACTTTACATCAATTTTCCAAATGTTTTGCTTTCATTTGGCTCCTTATTGCCAAGCCCTATTGTTTCTAACATGACCATTACATTGCTTTGATTTTATTAGATTCCTTTGCATATATTTATAATATTTTAGCTCTAAAACAAACTTTCATAAAATTAAAATTACAATATATTGTTACTTTTGCTTATTTAGTTTATTAATTTGCAATAAATTCAAATAAGGTGAAATTGAGATGAAAAAAAATATTCATTTAAAATTCATAAATATTTTATTTTATATTATCTATGCGTATTTTATGAGATATTTTTATTTTTTTTTTAGATTTGATGATCAAGGATGTTACACTTGATCTCCTTAATATCTTAAAATGCAAATTTTTTTTGTTATTTATATAATATCTTCAAATGTTTTTATTTCATTTGGTTATATTTTTCATGTAATTATAAATCTCTTCTTATTTTCCTATTTATATGACTTTGATTTTTTTATTATATTATTATTTTTCATTATTTATCTTTGAAATTTTAAGTAACTCTAAACTAATTTTGATTGAGACTATACAAACATCATTTGACTTAGCCCAAGGTGCTCTAAAAAACTAAATATTCTTTTTTATAATATTTTAAATTATTTTCTAAAGGAATACCACTCTTTATGAGTAATTTCTACTTATACTTGATATGTGAATTGGGAAAATGGCTCCCAATCTTTTTTTATATCTAAGAATACAACTTTTCCCTTAGATGCATCTCATTTCATCAAAGTTTTGCTTTTTGTTTGTTTATATTATTATGAAACTCTAATTTTCCTTTAGTGTGACCATTATGTCACCTTTATTTAGATATATTATATTTCTTTAATTTTTTTAATCAAATTTTATTATAAATTTACTTTATATTAAAATAATAATTTAAAATTATTTGGGCTTATTTACTTTTAGAATTTTTAATAGTTTGAGTTGAGGTCCAATGGAGGCAAAACAAATGTCATTAGACTTGTTTTAATAGGCTCCATTAACCAAAGAATCTTTTATTATTTCTAAAAATTATATTTTATAGAGTTTATCCATAATTTATGAGATATTTCTACTCATCTGATTTTACTATTTGGAAATTTATGATGATCTCTTAATTATTTAAGAAATGCAACGTTTTCATACAAATTATCTTTTTTGCTTAAATTTTCTACTTTATTTTGGTTATGTTATTTTGTTACATTAAATATTCTCTCATATATCATTTGCATTGCTTTCAAATGAATAAATTATATTACCTCAATTAATAATATTTTTACTTTGATACATATTTACTTAATATTAAAATAATAATATTTTAGTATTTTAACTTATTTACTTTGATAATCCATAAGAATTCCAAATAAAGTTTGATCAAAATGGAACAAACATCATTAAACTTTTGAGATGAGTTATATCTAATTAAATATTTATATTAATATTTTAAATAAGTATTTTGTAAAGTTTGGCAAGCTTCACTAGTAATTTGGATTTTTATATGATTTGGCAAGTATGATGTTACACTTAATCTCCCTAGTATCGTTTAGTACAACTTTAGTTTTTAGAATTTATCTCATTTCTAAATATTTATAACATTAATTCATATATTAATATGTAACTATTAATCTTCCCTAGTGTGAGTTTTACATCACCTTTATTTTTTGATATTACATTAAATCAATTTATCTCTTTGCAGCTTTAATATATATTTACTTAATCTCAAAATAAAAATTTGCTTTTAATACTGTTATTTACTTTGGTATTCCAAAATAATTTTAACAGTGTTTAATTGGGAATAAAACCCATCATTTGACTCTTCTTTGTGAGCTTTATCTAGCAAAATATCAGCATTATAGTTTTAAATATTTTTATTTTGGAAAATCTATGAGCTCTGCGCTAGTAATTTCAACTTGCACAAAATTTAGACAGTTGAGTATGTTAGGTGCGATCTACTTAAAATCTTGGTGTGCAACATTTTCAATGAAAAATTCTCATTCATTCAACTGTTTTGCTTTTATTTTATTATGCTATAACGTAACTTTAAACCTCCCCTCATGTGACTAATGCATCACTTTGATTTTATAGTATTAACTTATCATTTATGCTTATTTATTCTTTTAAATTCATAGTAATTCCAGGCGAGGTTGAATCAAGACAACACGAATGATGATTTCTTCCTCTCGAGGAGATCTATCCAACCAAATATTCATCATTATATTTTAAAGCATTTTATTTTCAATATTTCTCGTTCGCATTATAAGATATTTCAACTCATACTTGATTTACCATCAATGATGTTGAACTCAAACTCCATAGTATCTTTTAATGTAACTTCCTTTCACAATTTTTCACATTTCTTCAAACCTTTCAGTTTCATGTGGTTATTATTCAATGAAATTGTAATTCCACTCATGTGTTACGTTTACATTTATTTTATTTCCTCATACTACTGGGCTTCAATTAAACTAATTTCAGATTTGTTATAAATTTGCATGATATTAAAATAATAGTTTATTGTTATTTATGTAGGTTTAACATAATGGTTCATAAAATTCAAAATGAGAAACAATCCAAAAATCATCTCCTTATTATTATTGAAAGAAACATTTCTATATAATTATCTCATTACTATTTAACTCTGAATATCGTCTTATGTGACGTTTGTGTTGCTTTGATTTAGTTGTTTTGTGTTACTTCAATTTATCTCATTTTTACATTATTATACATGTACTTTGTATTTTTTACTTTAATTTTGTTTTATTAAAATTTAATTTTTAAACTCATCTCATGTGATATTTCCACCACTTTCATTTAGTTATATTACATAACTTCAATTTATCACTTTTAAACTTCAAAATATATTTAATTACTACTTATATAATAATTTATTATTGTTTATGTTTATTTATTTTTTTTACTATTGAGAAGGTACTGTCGATTTCTTCCATTTCTTGAAATACAACATTCTAGCTTTATTTTAATAATTCATAATAATTTCAAATGAGATTTGATAGAGATAAAACAAATGTCATTAGATTTGTATTGATGTGCTCTATTATATTAAAAAATTTATTTTTTTAATTTCTAAATAGTTAATTATCTTGGGTTTTGATAAGCTTAACTAGGAATTTTTTTTGTACTTAATTTCATAAATAAGATATTTATACTACCTCCTTAGTATCTTAAAATAAAACAATTTCAAATAATTTATCTAATTTATTCAAATTTCTTTAGTTGATTTTGTTATATTACAATGCAACTCTAAATCCCCCTTAGGGGAACTTTATGTGTCTTTAAATTTGTTATGTTACATAATTATTTATGCTTATTTAATTTTATTCTAATATTTCGAAATGAGGTCAATCAACAAGAAACAAACATCATCAAACTCCTCTGTACGAGCTTTATTAAACTAAATATTCATTTTATATTTGGAAATATTTATTTTCTTCTATTTATGTGTGGTTTATGAGTCATTTTGATTAGTACTTGACTTCTTTTATTTTAGGATCTTACATTGGATCTACTTAGTATCTAGGAATATAACTTCTTTATAAAATCTATCTCATTTCTTTAAACTTTTTTCTTTAATTTAGTTACATTATAATGCAACTTTAATATGCTCCCATAAGAACATTACATCACCTTGATTTTGGATATACTACATTACTTAAATTTACATCATTTCTAATTTAATATATATATATATATATATATATATATATATATATATATTTATGAAATAATAAATTAATAATTCTATTTATTTAAGAATATTTTCTTTGATAATTGGCACTAATTTTAAATGTGATCCTATTGACTCGAAAGTAACATTGTTTGACTTATCTTGATGACCTCTATATAAAAAAATATTTATTTTTTGTACTTATTTTTTTCTAGTCTTTATTCATGCCTTTTGAGATATTCTGATTAGTATTTAATTTGATGATTAAGGATGTTATGCTTGACCTCCTCAGTTTTTAATGTATTTTTTTTGTACAACTAAACTCATTTCTTAGAATATTTCTCTTTGATTTAATTAATTTACGATCAAAATCTAACTTTTAGCTCATTTAACTTGCACAACACTTTCATTTGGTTATATTATATTGCTTCAATTTATTGCTTTTTAGCATTAAGATATATTTACTTAACATAAAAATAAAAATATATTACTATTTATGTTTAACTTTTTTTGCAATTAGTAATAATTTAGAATAGGCCAATGGTGACAAAAAAATACATTAAAGTTTTCTTAATGAACTTTATCAAATTAAAAAATTATTTTTTATGTTTCAAAATATTTTCTTTTCTTGGTTTTATACATAAATTTTTTACTAGGTCTAATTGATGAAAAAAACATGGGACATGCCTCGATGAGTTTTATCAAATTAAATAATCGTTTTTATAGTTTTAAGATATTTTATTTTCTTCTCTTTTGGTGCACTTTGTGACATATTTTTATATTTACCTATTCTGAGGATTGAGGATGACAAAGTTGATCTCCTTAGTATTTTGGATTTCAATTTTCCCCAAATAATTCATTACACATCTTCAAATGTTTTGCTTTAATGTACTTATATTTTTGTGAAAGTTTAATTCCTACCACATGTGATATTTACCTTAATTTGATTTGGTTATATTTTATTAATTCAACTTATCTTATTTCAGCTGTAATACATATTTTTTTGCAATAAATAATAATTTATTTTAGTTTAAGCTTCATTACTATGACAATTCAAAATAATTCAAAGCATGATCTAATGGAAAAAAATGGTACATCACTGGACTACTCTTTACGAACTTTATATTATCAAATATTTATTTTTATATTTTTAAATATTTTATTTTCTAGGGTTTTAAAACCTTTACTATGAATTTCAATTTGTACCTAATTTGATGGTGGAAGATGTGACACTTGATCAGTTTAGTATCTTATAGTGCATATTTCTTATACAATTTATCGATGTTCGATATTTTATCCTTGATTTAGTTTTATTGATATGAAACACTATATCAACTAATTTGGATTACTTTGATTTTTTAGATTACATTAATGTAAAAAATTTTAGGTTTACTTTATATTTATTTAATATTACAAAATAACATATGATTATTATTGATTTATTTTGGTAATTGACAAATATTCTAAATGAGGTCTAAAGGAGAAGAAAACTCTATCTTATTAGTATCTTGTAACACAATTTTCTCATAAAATTTATTTTATTAACCCAAATTTATGCCTTCAATTTGCTTATGCTACAATGTAACACTAAATATCCTATTGAGTGACCTTTTATGCTCGATCTTTTTGGTATCTTGGAGTGAAACTTTCTCATACCAATTTTTACATTTCTTGAAATTTTTCTCTTTGATTTATTTTTATTATTATGAAACTCTTATTATGCACTTGTTTGACTTTTACATCAACTTTATTTTGTTATATTATAATGCATTAATTTATTCCATTTTATTTTTAATATATATTTAGTTAATATTAAAAAATAATTTGTTATTATTTAAGTGTATTAACTTAGGAAATTAGTAGCAATTCTAGATATCATTAAATGAAGATGGAATGAATGTTGTTGGACTTGTCTTCATGTGCTTTATCTAACTAAATACTAATTGTATTTATATATTTAATTTTTTAGGTTTTTGACACACGATATGAAATATTTTGATACAATTAAGTTGACAATTAAGACTATTATGCTTAATTTCTTTAGTATTTTGGAATGTAATATTCTCATATAATTTATCTCATTTCTTAAAATTTTCTCTACTATGACCTGTATAATACATTGATTTGGTTGTATTTTTTTATTTCTATTTATCAATTCCTAGAATTAATATATACTTACTTAATATTAATGTAATATTTTTAAAAGTTTTGGCTTTTATTTTGTTTTTTACTATAAAACTTTAATTCTTCTCTAAAGTTAATTTACAATACTTTGATTTGGTTATGTCACATTGCATCAATTTATCTAAATTTAGCTTCAATATATAGTATCTTACATTAAAGAAAAAATTTATTATTCTTTCTACTTATTTACTATATTTTAGTTATAATTCCAAACATCACTGGACTTGCCTCGACGCAATATATTCCATAAAAAATTCATTTTTACTTTATTAAATAATTTATTTTTAAGGATAGATTTTACCACACCTTATTAAACATTTTGATTTGGCCTTGATTTGGTGATGAAGGATGCTATACTCAATCTTTCAAGTATCTTGGAACAAAACTTTTTAGTCCCGATATTTACCATTTCTTTACATTTTGTGCTTAGTTTTCTTATGTTATTACATAAGTCTTTATCTCCTCTGAATTGATTTTTACTTCACCTTTAATTGTTTATATTAAATTTCTTTAATTTATCTCATTTTAACTTTAATATATATGTACCTAATATTAAAATATAAAATTATTTCTATTTGTAATTATTATCTTTAGAAATGCAATTTAATTTTTATGAAGGTAAAATCAATTTCAAATTTGTAGTAATTTTTAGATAATTTTCATTTCTTAGATTTCGCTTATTTTATAAGACAAATTGATTCATACATGATCTAATGATTTATGCTATCATAATTGAACAACTTTGTAATTTAGAATGAAACTTTGCTGTACAATTTAATTCATTTTTTAAATTATTAACTTTTATTTTGTTATATTATAATCAAATTCTAATGCAACCTTGTATAATTTTTTCAAACATTTCATTTTTGATGGTTTGGCACACTTTATGAAACATTTTGAGAAACAATTAATTTGTTGATTAAGGATATTATGCTCGATCTTCTTAATATACTGGAATGCATCTTTTGCATTTTTCTTAATTTCCTTTAATTTATTTTATTTGGTTATATTACTATGTAATATTAAAGCTACTGTTGTGTGACCTTTATAATGCATTGAAATAAGATATATTTTATTATTTTAATTTACCTTATTATAGCTTTAATATATATTTACCTAATATTAAAATTGTAATTTAATATTATTTATGCATATAGATATTGATAACTCATACTTTTAGAGAAGGTCTAATAGAGAAGAAGCAAACATCAATTAAATCATCGTCACAAGCTCTATTACTTAAATTTTCGTTTTTAAATATTTTATTTCCTTTTTTAGTTTCTTAATAAAACATTTCCATCATACAAGATCTAATTATCATGGATGTTACATTTGAACACCTTAATATATTAAAATCCAAATTTGTCGAATAGTTTGTCTTATTTATTATATTATTTTTCTTTTATTTGGTTATTTTACAATAAAACTCTAATTTTCCTCCATTGTGAGTTTATGTTTTTTTGATTTGGCTATGTTTATTTTGACTCATTATTAATATTAATTTAATATATATTAAATCAATATTAAAATAACAAATTTTTAATATTTAAGTACATTTACTTTAGTAATTAGTAAGAATTTCAAGCTTTGTCTAATGGATATGAAATAATAATCATTGATCTCTTCTTGACAAACTATATTCAATTAATTTTTTTTATTTCTTTAAGATATTATTCTAGAGAATTTTCACACTCATCATTGGACATTAAGAATGGGTCTTGAATTGGTGATGGAGGATGTTACGCTCCATCTCCTTTGTTTTTTAGATTATAAATATCTATTATAATTTATATTTTTTCTTCGAATGTTTTGATTTTATTTGGTTATAATGCTATGTAACTCCAATCACTTTTTGTGTGATCTTTACACCACCTAGAATAAGATATATTACACTTCCTCAATTTACATTACTGACACTTTAAGATAAATTTAAATAATATTAAAAAAATAATTTGTTGACATTTGTGCCATCTACATTGGTAAATTAAGGTAATTTTTAACAAGGTTTGATTGAGGGAAAATTTAGAATATATTTTAAATATTTGTTATTTTAAGATTTTGGTATGCTTTGTTAGGCAAATTGATTTGTGCCTATTTTAATAATTGATGGTGTTACATATGAACATTTTTGTAACTTAAAGTGCAAATTTTTTGTTCAATTTATCTCAGTTCTTAAAATTATTTTCTCTTATTTTATTATATTATATTTAAATTATAATTCTCATCTCTTGTGACACTTATGTTGCATAAATTTTGTCATAATATAATGTTTATTTTATGTAAATTTCACTTTGATATATATATATAACATTAAAAACATTATTATTAGTAATGTTTAATTACTTTGACAATTATAATAGTTCCAAATGACTCCACTAGTGATAAAATAACTTTTATGGGACTCCTCTTAATCAACTACATCTAATTAAATAATAATTTTAATATTTTTCAATACTTTTTTTATTAAAGATTTTGGCACATGTTATGAAACATTTTGATTCATATTTTTTATGATTAAGGTTATTATGTTTGATCTCTTTAATATCCTGGAATGAAATTTTCTAGTACAATTTATATCATCTTTTCACATTTTTGTTTTCATTTTTTTATATTATTATGTATTACTAAATCTCCTGTCATTTGACCATTACAATGCATTGGATTAGTTGTATTATATAGTTTAAATTTATCTTATTTTAGCTTTAACATATATTTACTTAATATTAAAATAACAATTTATAATTAATTATCTTTATGTAAGTTGGTAGTAAATAACAATTCCAAATGAGGGTTAGTACATAAGAAAAAGAACACCATTTGAATCATCTCGATTAGCTTTATTAATTAAAATTTTATTTTTTAAATTTTGAATATTTTATTTTCCTAATTTTTCCCATGCTTAATGAGAAATTTCCACAATAAATCATTTCATGATCGTGGATGTTACATTCAAACTCATTAGTGTTTTAGATGCAACTTTCTCTTGAACTTTACTCATTTTTTTTTACTTTTCTTCATTTATTTGGTTACTTTGTTATGAAACTCTAATTCTCATCTAATGTGAGTTTATATTGGCTTGATTTAGTTATTTTATATTAATTAAATTTATTTTAATTTAGATGTCATATATATATCTATATCTATATCTATATATATATATATATTAAATTTATATTAAAATAATTTTTTAATTATTTATGCATGTTTACTGTGGTAATTAGTTATAGTTCCAAACCTTATCCTACAGAGATGAGACAAAAGTCTTTGCTCAAATGTTACAAGCTTTATTCATTTAAATATGTATTTTTAAGGTTTATAAATATTTTATTTTTGAGGATTTTTTTATGCTTCACTAGACATTTCAATTCAACCAGGATTTGGTGGTGGATGACGTTTCGCTCGATCTCTTTAATAGCTTGTAATGTAGCTATCCAATCTAATTTGTCTTATTTTTCCAAATTATTTGCTCAGATTTTGTTATATAACTATGTAACTCTAAACTTCCTCTCCTATGCTCTTTACATTGCCTAGAATTGGTTATATTATATTTCTTCAATTTATCTTATTTCAGCTTTAGTACAAATTTAATTAATATTAAAATAATAATTTTTATTATTTATGTACTTAACTATTGAAAATAATAGTAATTTTTAGCAATGTTCAACAAAGTGAAATCAAATGTTGTTGGAATTTTCATGGCAATCTCTATGCAATTGAATATTTATTTTCTATTTTTAACTATATTTATTTTTTTATTTTCATATGTATTACAATATAAATAAACTCATACCTAATTTGATAATTGAGAATGTTACACTTGAACACCTTTATTCCTTGCAACGAAACTTTGTTATGTAATTTATTTATTTTTCTAATATTTTTTCTCATTTTGTTATACAATAATGAAATTTGAGTTCTCTTATCTTTTGACTGATCACTTTGATTTTGTTTTCTTTTATTGTTTCTATTTATAATATAGATATATATATATGCTAAATTAAAATTTTTTTTTTCCTTAGTAACTTAATTCATAAAAAAATTGTGAAAAAGATCAGATCAAGGTAAAATAATCGTCGATGGACACATCTCGATGTCCTCTACCAATTTAAATATTTATCTTTTGTATTACTAAAAGGTTTTTAGTAGGTTTTTAGCATGCTTTACTAGATATTCCTTATCAAACCCCATTTGATGTAGTGGATATTACCCTCAATCTTCTTAGTATAATTGAATGTAACTTCTCCAACAAATTTATCTCATTTTCTAAATTTTTTTTCTTTGGTTTTGTTATATTATCTTATTACTATGTAAGATTAAATTTCCCTTCATGTAACCTTTATAGCATTTTCCTTTTATTATATTATGTTGCTTCAATTTCTCTAATTCTTGCTTTAATATATATATTCACATAATTAAAAAATAATTATTTTTATTATTTATACTTATTGAGTTTGGCTATTCATAGGAAGTCCAAAATGAGGCTTCATAAAAACAAAACAAAAGGTCATTGGTCTTCTCTCGATGAGTTTTATCAAATTAATTTTTCACTGTCATATTATAAAGTTTTTTTTTCCTAGGTTTTTTGTATTACTTTATGAGATATTTCACTTAGAAATAAATTTAATGATTGAGGATGTCACACTTGATTTCCTTAGTCTCATGGATTTCAACATTTGTATAATATATTGTATTTCTATCGAATTTTCTATTTAATTTTCTTATCTTCCTAAGAAATTCCAATTCTCCTCTCGTGTGACCTTTACATCACTTTGGTTTGGACATATTATATTACTTTAATTTAGCTTATATATGCTTTAATATTTATTTATTTAATATAGTAATAATAATTTATCATTATTATTAATTACTTTGAAAACTCATAATAATTATAAATGAGGCATGAAGAAAATTAAATAAATGTTTTTTGACTCATCTTAATCGACTCGGTCCTATTGAATATTCATTTTCATATTCTTATGAATTTTATTTTCTACAGTTTTTCATTTTTTTCTTGACATTTCAACTTTTACTTGATTTGCTGAATAAGGATGTTAGTTTGATCTCTTCAGTATCCCGAAATACATCTTTCATATACAATTTAACATATGTTTTCAAATTTTTTTCTTTTATTTGGTTATATTACAAGGTAACATTATATCTCCTCTTATGTGACCATTACATTACACTGATTTTGCTACATTACATGCTTTAGCTAATCTCATCTTGACTTCAAATTCAACTTACTAAAGATAAACATTAAAATTTGTTATTATTTGTTTTCTAACCTAGTAATTTTTAATAACTCTCGAAGTGCTTTATCAAAGTAAATATAAAATTTAATTTTTTAAAATATTTTATATCTTTTTTTTTTATATGCTATACAAGTTATTTTGACGTGTACCTGATATAATGATCAAGGTTCTTACAATCAATCTCCTAAGAATCTTGAATTTAAAATTTCTTGTACAATATGTCATATTTCTTCAAATTATTTTTCTTTAATTTTATTATATTTCTATGAAAGTGTAAATCTCCCCATGTATCACTATTGCATTAGTTTTCTTATATTATATTATATTATTTCATTTTCATATAGCTTTAAAATATATTTTACTTAATAGTGATATAATTATTTTTTGTTAACTAAGTTTAATTATAATGGTAATTCATAATGATTTGGAATGAGGTTAATTGAAAATGAAGCAAATGTCAAATCACTCTCCTCAATGAACTCTAGACTATTAAATATTTATTTTAATATTTTAAAATAGTTTATTTTCTAAGACTTTGAATACATTAACAAATTTTTTTTTGTACTTGATTTGATACACAAGGATGTTACGCATGATCTCTTTAATACCGTCAAGTCCATGTTTCCCACGTAATTTATATCATTTTTTTAAATTAACCCTTTTCTTTTGATTATAGTACTATGTAACAAAAAAATTTACTCCTATGTGACCATTGTAAAAGCCATTAGAGAACCAATCTTATTTCATTGTTAGACTACTGATTTGCGACGATCATCTTATCCGAGAGCCTGTGTGAGGATGGATTTATCTAAACCAATGAAGTCAAGAATGTCGTTGAGTTGACAATTGGAAAGAACTTTCCCATTGTTTGAGTATAAAGGCCTTCCTCGAATGTGATTTCTATATGGCCATGTTGGCCATTACATAGAACAATGTTCCATTGTATGGAATCTACTAAATTGCTAGGATGGATGGAGGGGAATACAGCAAGTAGGAATGATGGCATTTATAAAGCAAATCAAGGTAGTTGGGTCCTCAAGAATAAGGAATATAATGGAATAAGGGCTTGGGAACAAGGAAAGGGTTAGGTCCTTCGACACTTGTGCAAGCAAGGAGAAGGAGGGCTACCATGATAGGAAAAGAAAAGGTTTTCAAAGCTATAGCTGTTGTAAAGTATCAGAGGGACACTAGTAGGCATGGAAACTATAGTGGACCTAATAAATTTTTTAAGTAGGCATTGAAGTGTCTCCAATGCATGTGACAGGGAACCATTTACAAAGGTGAAGTCATAAAAATTCAGCTAGAGAGCAAGCTAATGTGTAGGGGAATCAAATTATGAATAGGAGCTAGCTCGAGGAGATGTTAATGCAGTAGGCCATTAGTGGGAAGGGTAAGGAGAAGTAAGCTAGAAGCACACATGTGGGTGGTCCAAGTCATTGTTCTTTATAAAATAAAAAGTAAAGAAAAGGGGTCCTATTAGATGTAGTGCTTGGGCTGCATAATCTGAAACAATATGCATGGTTAAGAAATAACTAGGAGATTGAATGTAGTTAAAACACAAATTCATCAATTGCGATGTTGAAGTGAAGATCTATGGGAGAGCTTGGCCAAGAAAAGTAAGCAAAAGATGATTATTGTCTCAACTTTCAAAAATAATAGTAAGGAAGCATATTGTGGTTTTTGGAATATTGGTTCCAGTTCTCAATGTAGCTATAGGATGGGGAGGAGAAAGTGTGCCAAACTTTATGACTGCTATAATGTAGATGAATAAAAGGGGAATTATATACTTTCTATTATGATCAAACTAAAAACTATAGTTAGAGGGGGAAGATGTGCAATATTTTAATTACTATGAAGTGGTCTTTGTTGAGATGGTTGGGGGCTGGTGTTTGCAAAAATTTTGATTTGTTGAATCTACACACACAAGGTCTGCTAATATTGTTATAGTTGTCGGTGAATGCAGTAATCTTGGATAACTGTAGATGTTGGGCAAGTTTGGAGCATAATTCTATTATAAATTGTTATCTCTTAAGAAGTTTGGGAGCTAGAGAGTAACAATTTTGGTGTACTAGATTCTTATTGGCACGGCAATTCAAATGGGCATAAAAGCTACTAGAAATACTAGGTGAAGAGGTGTTGAGGGAATGTATTACTTCGTGGCAGCCACTATTAATTGTCTCAAGTGTATGTTTTTGAGGCATGTGTAGGGCCAAAAAATAGGATCGAAGCGTTATCATTTGTGGTGTTGAGGACACTACGAGTAAGGTGTTGAATTTTCAAATATGATTTAGTCTTCATAGGAATGTGGCTAACTTGCTGCTTAGTAACTATACGTTGGAGGCTATGATGGTGATATTTATATTTCTATTACGAATCAAAACTAAAAAGAATAGTGCTATGTTTAAATGGGAGGAATCTTAGCACCATGGTTGGTGGCCTACTACAGCAACTACAACAATAATATCTATAGTAGTAGTAACTATAATAGAACCAAATTCTATTGTAGCTATTATTCCTCATCACTATTGTTATATTAGGAAAAAATTGCTATGCATAGAGGATTTTTATTGCATCATAAAAAATTGGTGAGGCAAAGATTGTAAACAAGTGTAATAAAAAATCAAGAAAATGTTAGGAGCCACAGTTGAATTTTGCACATGGAAAGAATGGCCAAAGTATACCAAGCCTCAAAATGCTAAAGGAGAGATCTTAATTGTTGATGAAAGCAAATATGAAACCTAAAAATATTGGGAGGTGAAGGTTGCTATGAGCTGTTGTGGGATGGGATTGAATGTTGTAGGCAGTTGCGACTGTTACTATGTGATTACTTGCATAATGTTAAAATTGTATCATAGTTATTGCCATTATAACAAGGGCTAAAAGTTCAAGCAAGCAGATTATATGGCAAGTGGAAACATTACAAATTGCCATGGGGAGAATATGGGTACTTATTGATGGCTGTTTGATGGTGCCAATATCAATAGAAATAAGTGTGGCTAGGGGTTTCTTCAGTAGTGTTTTTTAGGCCTACCATAGCAGCATATGCAATGGAAACTACATTAATAGTAATTATAATGGCAAAAATTTTTGTTGTAGTTATTTTTTTCCTTATTACTGCTAAAAGCA
Source organism: Vanilla planifolia (assembly GCA_023846275.1). Lineage (NCBI taxonomy): Eukaryota > Viridiplantae > Streptophyta > Magnoliopsida > Asparagales > Orchidaceae > Vanilla > Vanilla planifolia. Next base: position 51,673 of record JAIUJO010000641.1, read on the forward strand.
TGTTAATTTGGTAAGCCTAGATGATGATTACTGTACCATGAACAACGGAAGGGGCAAACAGTGTAACCATGTGTGCTCAAGAACCATGGATAATTTGGAAGCCTCGGGTGAATTTTGCAAGTGGGAAGAATGACCAAAGCATACTAAGTTTCAAAATGCTAAAGGAGAGACATTAATTGTTGGTGACTACAACTATAACACTGGGTATATTGGGAGGTAAAGTTTGCTATGGCTTATTGTGTGATTGGAACTAATGCTATAAATGTTTACCAGCATTACTAGTTGATTACCTATAGGATAACATTGTTAAATCTATAGGAGAACTACTATTACTATTGGGTGGGTGAAACGTGCAAGAAATCATACTATATGAATGGTGAAAACATTATAAAATGCCATGAAGAAAATGTGGGCACTCATGGATAGTTGTATGGCAGTGTGTGCTACCTTGTTATAGTAATTACATTAGTAATAGTAGTTGTAGCAACTATAATAGAAGGAAGGTTAAGGAAGTACACCAAGAAAAAAGTGTTGAGCAATAGACATGGCTACTCATTTGGTACCTAAAAACAACATCGTGAAGGTCAGGGATTGGGATAGTGACTAGCATCACATCATTTGTTCTTACTATAAAATTCTTTAAACCACATTGGCAGATCAGGGAACACACTTATCTCATTTTAATTAACATCATGTTCTCATTGGTTGTTTTAATGTTTTGGGGCATTCAAGGTAACAAAAAAAAGATTATTTATATCATATTATTTGAGAACATAATGTTACAATGGTAGCATTACTAGAAAATAGAGATGAAAAGTTTGACATGAGTCATGTGGATAGGTTATTGGGAAAAAAATAGAAGTTTCATACTTAGCCTTCAACCAGGCTTTCCAAAGAGATGGTTCTGATGTGGAGGGATTGGATTCTGATTTATATCATATTCCTTTTCGCAGATGATTTTTGTTTGTGCGAAAAATAGTACTGTTAGGACAAGGAGATCCTCGATTGTTTACGTTTTGAAGGATCACACAAAGTGTAGAAATATTTGGAATCACATTAGAAATAGTGTTCAAAACTCAGAGCCTTTTGTAATTATTATGGATTTTAATTTACTTCTATCGTACGAGGAAAAAGGGATGGGAAAAAGTTCTCATATAGCCAAACACAATAGGAGTTTATTAATGTTTTATAGAAAATAGAGCTTACTAACCTTTATTTTGTGGGCAACAGATATACTTGGTGCAACAACAAAGCTTGAAATGCAAGCATTTGAGATAGGTCATATAGGACCTTTCTTAATGAAACAAGACTAAGTGCCTCTCCTGACACTACTGTTGCTTACCTCCCCCGTATTAGCTAAGATCATTGCCCAATGTTGGTCTCCTTTAATAAAATGTTGTTTATCAAGATTGGGAGAAGATCGCAATTCAAAAATGTGTAGCTCACATTCTACAAAACTACAGAAATTATTTGTGGAGAATGGCATAGACCTATAAGTAGGGACAAAATGACTTGTTTATGAAAAAAATTTCAAAGGCCTATGGTTGCATTGAAAAGATAGAGAATAACTAAAATTGCTAATAATTATGAAAAATGCAAGAAACTACAACTGTCAATATAAGAAATTAAAATAAACGAATCAAATTATGGAATCAATAAGAAGAAAAATAATGCATTGGTTTAACAAATTAAGGCATATCTTAAGCTACTAAACTTGGAGGAGGCATGATAGTGGTAGAGAGCTATCACAGTGGGCTAAAGATGGGAGACCACAACACTCACTTTTTTCATACTACTATCAATGCAAGTTTCTAAAATAATTCCATCCATGAGATGAAAGTTCATGGTTAGTAATTATGAAACTCACATAATGACTTCAAGAAATCCCTTATGAGTTTCTTAGCATGTATTGCACCAAGCATATTCCTCTTTTCTGTAGGCCATAAATCATCCCACTTTACCACTTGCATTTAGTATATTTTGATAATTTTGCCAAGGAAGAAGGCAAGACTACCAATAAGGAATCACCTGATCTATGTCATAGTAGCTCTTACTAAGACAATTCATGCAAAAAGTTACAATTTGGGTCTCCACAAGCTACGTGCAATGGTTAACACTCAGTACGTGTAGAGAGAGCATCTATCATGCTGAGAAATGGCACTCATGCATGCATCTAGTGCTTTGGTGTACACATAATACAAACAGTGCTTGACTAGGGCTACAATCTAAAATGCTTAAACCCTTGCACTTATTACACCATCTATCTTCCACTATGCTATTGGATGCACAGTAGCTTATATGCCCACTTCTTGATTATATATTACTAAAATTCTATCTTAGAAGAAGGCAAGGCTAATAATATGTAATCACCATATCCATGCAATAGCAACACTAAAATTACAAAAACAACTAACACTTTAGGGTCCCTATATTTTGTTCACAGAGGTTGCCACTAGGTACGCTTGAATAGGCCTAAGGGTTTGCATGCAGACATGCCCTCACATATGTACACAGTGAACTAATGTGTGCATAGGACAAGTAGTGCTCATTTTGTGCTACAGCCCAAAAGGCTTAAATTTTTGCATGACCTATTTTCCACTTTGTTGTAAACCACAACATCCCACATGCTCACTTGTAGATTATATATTATGAAAATTCTACTAAGGAAGAGCTGCAACAACAAATTGGTAATCACCTAGTCCTTATGACTGCATCCCACAGTGTTCAAAATCTAAAAAAAGTTGCACTTTGGGATCCTTACATGTAGTGCATGCAGGTTGCTACTGAGCATGCATGGATAAGCCTTAGCATGGACCTAAACATTCCTCGACATGTCTAATGCACTACATGCTTATAGGTCAGCAGTGCTCTACGAGGGTTGTATTCTAAAATGCTTAAATTCTTGTACTTATTGCACCATCCATCTTCCACTTTGTTGTAGGTCACACAACATCCCACGTGCTTGCTTGCCAATTATATATTACAACACCTCTACCCACAAAGAAGGAAAGATTATCATTAGGTAATCACCTAATCAATATAGCAGTAGCACACAGCATTAAAAATCACAAAAAAAGTTACAGATTGTGGTCCCCATATGAAGCACACATAAGTTGCTATTGAGCACATGTGCACAAGCCCCAACGTAAATGTAGAAATTCTTTTGCACATGTAGCACAAAATACTTAAATTCCTGCACTTATTACACTATCCATCTTCTACTTTACTATAGTCAATGTAGCATCCCATATTCCTACTTATCAATTGTGTGTTACAACAATTCTATTTAGAAAGAATGCATGACTTCCCATAGGTAGTCACCTTATCCATGTGGCAGTAGCTCATAATACTAATAATGTCAAAAAATGCTACAATTTGCAGTCCAAATATGTCACACGCATAAGTTACCACTAAGCATGTGGATAGGCTCCCATGCATACATGTAGGAGTGGCACTAAGTGTGCACTTGCAATATTACTTAAACAATAACATCTATTATATTAACCATCTTTCACTTTTCTTCATGTTGCATAACATCTCTTGTACCCACATGCTTCTTGTACATTGAAAAAATTATGTTAAAGAAGAAGGCAAAACTACTAACAGGGAATCTGCTTATCCATGCAATAGCCTAAAGTGCTAAAAGTCTCCAAAAAAGTTACACTTTAGTGTCCCCACATGACGTGCATGTAGGTCGCCACCCAGTGTGCATGACAAATGGACCCTACTTGCACATGCATTCCACCAACATGCTCACAGTACCAGCAGTGCTCAACTAGAGCTATAGTACAAAACTCTTAAACCCTAGTGCATATTACACCATCCATTTTCCATTTTGTGGTAGGTCACACATCATCCCACATGCCCACTAGTGGATTACATATTGTGGTAATTCTATTATGGAAAAAGCTAACACTACTAGTAGGTAATCACATAACCAATGTGGTAGCTAGCCACAGTGCTAAAAAACCCAAAAGAAGTTACATTTTTACATCACCACATGGCATGAAAATAAGATTCTATTATGCACAAACAGGAACCCAAGCATGCTTGTAGAAAGGCCCTCACATGCACGTGTGGTGGACTAGTGTGCACTCAACCAATGGTAGAGCTTAGCTCATACTACAACCAAAAATTCTTAAGCCTTGCACACAGTGCACCATTCATCTTCCGCTTGTCTGTGAACTGTACTATGCCCCACATGCCTACTAGAAGATTATATATTGTGCCAATTCTATCATAGAGGAAGGTAATACTACCAACAAGTAATCACCTTATTAATGTCATAATAATCTGCACTACTAAAAAAGCTAAAAATCATTATCTTTTGGCGTCCCACAACAAAATGAATGGTACCCTAGTCTACACTTAGGTCCAATAGTGCTCGACTAGTGTTATTGCACAAAATGCTTAAATCCTTGTGCATATTAAACCATCCCTCTTTCACTTTACTAAAGGGTACACAACATCCCACATGCACACTCGTGGATTTAATATTGCTATAATTCTATCAAGAAGAAAACAAGACTACCAAAAGGTAATCATTTTATCCAAATAGCAGCAACCCATAGTGTTAAAATCTCAAAAAAAAGTTACACTCTGGGTCCCTACATGCCAAGCATGGAGGTTGCCACTAGTGCATACAAACACATTCAAGCATGTGCACAGTACGCACAACTCCAACAATGCTCTGCTAGGGCTACAAGACAAAACACTCAAATCCCTACAAATATAGTACCATCCATCTTCCACATTGTTAGAAGCCATACAATGTCCAACATGCCCACTTGTAGATTATATATTATTATAATTCTTTCAAGGAAGAAGGTAAGACTACAATAAGTAATGTCCTTACCATATGATAATAACTTGTATCATAAAAATTTAAAAAATAGTTACACTTTGGGATGCCCACATTCAACACACACACAAGTTGCCATTGAGTATGTGTAGATAGACACCTGTGAACATCCATAAGCAACCCATGACTTGCGTCCGTGCACTAGCACTACATTATTAAACGAAAGCACATACTACATTAACAATCTTCCACTTTTTATAGGTAGCAAACTATTCCACATACCAACTTGTCGATTTTATTTCACAAAAAAACAATCAAGGAAGAAGGAAAGACTACCAAAAGGTAACCACCTTATCCATACAACAAAAAGCCACTTTGATAAATATCTTTAAAAGTTACACTTAGGGGTCCCCACTTGTCGTCAGCATAGGTTGTCATTTAATGAATGTAGACAGGCCCCTATGCACGTGTGGACAAGCCCTTGCACCTTCATAGACTAGCATTAATGAGCATACAGATAGTCCCCTCTATGCACACTTAGTCTACTGCCACATGCAGATAGGTTACCATGCATGCACAATGTTGTAGCGTGATCAATGCTTTGCCAGGTACACAGCTCGAGCCGCAATATGCTATGGAGTTTGCCAAAATTGCACAAATCTTAGAGCAAATTGGCACCCTTATGGAACCACCATAGACACTACTTTAATAATGTGAGAAACCAAGCCAACAAAAGTTTTTAAACTTTTTATAGAATTTGGTTGTTGTTTCGCAAATTTGCTAATTAGATCATGACAATTTATAGAGATTTTAGAGTGAGGCATAGTAAATGCACCCAAAAAAAGCGTTCAAAAGGCTCATCACATGACCAACTGCATAGTATCTACAAAAAGGATTCATGGTAGGTATAGTATTAAGTAAAGCTAAGTCGACCAAGTGAGCTAAGTTGAGCAAGTTCACATTTGTTAATAAACTTGATGGATTGCTACATTTCATAAGAGACAAATCTATTACAACATATGGTTATTACTTCTTGGATTGCCCAACCTATATCTTGTTAAATAACTAAAATATCTTTAAAAAGTAGTGATATTTCAATTTTTTTGGCACACTAACTCCCACTTATGCTGCACCTCTCAAGTCATTTCATAAAGTCAAACTAGAATCAAGCTCAATAGGGTCTTCTTTCTTCATTAATTCTATCACTCTTTTTTTTAGCTATGATTTTATCAGACAGTAGCTGGGGATAGTGGGAGTCTTGTTAATCCATTCAAGCATATTACTAATTAGATGATGATACATTTTTCTAGCTTAAGAGAGTCATAGTTATTACCACTATTTTCTTATGCTTGGTTGAAATTCTTCACCGACATTCAAAGCAATGGGTAGAAATGACATTGCATGAGCATCCTCAAAGACCATTACAATGCTTTATTTTAATTAAACTATCAGATTCTCTATGTATGTAGCTATTATGAACCAATTCTTTGACTCATGAGGATATGTTGACAATAGATTTACGTGTTGCAATGGGGAGGAATGAAATCCTATAATATTAGAGAGGCTTGATAGAGTACTGATGAATCTCTAAGGAATCCAGGATTTACCCAATACCAGGGTATCTCATTTGTTAAGAATTAGATCAGACTACCACCCTTTGCTGATTGGCATGGGTACATAATAGGGGATGGCCACTATAAGAAGGAACGAATTTGAGAGTGTTTTTCTTTGATTTCCTCTGACTATGGGTGTTGTGCAGAACGTGTGGAACAAATCAGTTAGAGGTAATCCTATGGAGAGGCTCTGTATGAAATTTTGTAGATCCTTAGTTTCCTTGAAAAGGTAAAGCAAGATCAAGATGTGAAATTGTATCTATAGGAATTTTAGAAAATAAAATTCAAGTTCTGTAATTCAAGGAGTTTGAGGTGGGTCTGAATGATCATCAAGACATCTAGCTTGAACATCTTATTTCTTATTTTCATAGGGTGACTACACTTGAGGAGAGGTGGTGGTGGAAAGGAGCATAGGCTTAATGGGCTCACCCAGGGGACAATAACCCTAGGATCTTCTAGGCTACTACAGCTTCTACGTGGAGGGAGAAGCATGAAATACACTTGAAGGATGATAAGAGACAAGTGGTCAGTTCTATCGAAAGTATAAAATGTTTGTTGGCCAGCCATTTTGAGATGAAGTAGTGTAATAATGATATGTACGATCTTCCATTATAGTAGCAGCCATTTAAATGCATTGAATAGAAATAGTAAGGTATTCTTATTAAGCAAGTCACTGAGGAAGAAGTCAAGTGTGCTATCAGATCAATCAGAAAAAACAAGATACCAAGGATGGATAATCATAGTAGAGTTTGTGTATGTATACATAGATGCCAAACGCTTGGAAGGATACTCCCATTATTCTTATTCCAGAAGTGCAAGGCATAAAAAGACTAGAACAATTTAGGCTTATAAACTTGTGTAATGTTATATAAAAAATTATGGTAAGGGTCTTGGTGGCAAGATCGAAGAAAGTTTTACCTTAGCTCATTACAAAGGAGCATTATGCATTGTGTTATGTAGATCTATCCTAGATAACATCTCCATTTCTCATGAAATGGTAATTTGGATGCACTCTTCTACATCTAGAGAGGGTCTTATGGAAATCAAGATGTATATGAAATAGACATATGATAAGGTGAGACAATAGTTTGTTATTGATATGATCACATACTTGGGCTTTCCTTCACTATTGTGTAGGTAGGTAATGCTTGTATCTCATCTTCGTGATTTAAGGTGCTATTGAGCAGGGTTAGTCTCCCAGGGTTTTAATTTTATCATTCAAAGAGTTGAAGAACACATTACAAAAAGGAGAATTAGGCTGCTTTTTGTTGATAGGTAGGATTGTTAAGATCAATTTAGTGTTGACAACCATTATAACTTTCTATTTAAGCCATTGTGTGGTACCAAAAGAGTTGATTATTGAGCTAGAAAAGATATTTAGAAGATATTCATGGTATAGTGCAAATGACGGTCATGCAATACATTAGGTGTTTTGGAGATCTATCACATTATCGAAGGAGGGCGAGGTTTAGGTATCCACGACCTTACTATTTTGCAACTTGTTTTGACTATGAAGCAATGTAGGATGATCTTGGTAAGAGAGGATTGTGTGTGGGTGGAGGTGCTGAGGAGGAAACATTTAGTTGGAGAAAAGATCGGAGGTGTTCCATGAGGTGCTTCACTAGCATATAGACACATTAAGGATGCAATGCCATAAGATGTTTCTAACTTTGTATATAAAATTAGAGAGGATATCGATGTGTAGTTTGTTGAAAATAATTAGCTTGGCTTTCTTCTAATTAAGTGGTGGCCTACATACATAAATATGGAGGCTAAGCGGCCGAACAAAGTTAAGGAATGCATTATTAAGCATGGGGAATGGCATGTGTGTGGAGTTAAGGCTTGGGCTAATGATTATTTTTTGATAGAGTGCTACATCGTTGTTGGGCATTAGATCAAAGTAAGGACAAGCTAGTGTAAGTGTAAATCAAAACCATGGAAGTGAATAATTCCAACCTTTACTCCATAATGATTCAAGCTAAAATTTTGGAAAATACTAGGGACTCATGGGCAGTTGTATGTATGTTTGGATTTGGAAGCTTAAGATGCATCCTGGACTGATGGTTTTTATTTGGAGATTGATCAAATATGCATTCCTACTTTAGCAAGGTTGGTGAAGAGGAGAATTGCAAAGAGTGATAATTATATTTTTGGATACAATGAGGCATAAATAATGTAAAATTTTTTGTGTCATTGCTAGAGACCTAGAGAGATTTGGGTCGTGCATTTTTTGAAGGAGGTTCCTATAGCTCTTAATCCATGTAGCAATAGTATAATGATGTTACAAATTATTTACAGCAGCATGGAGGCAAATAAATGGAAGCACAATGACATGATGAAGGAGGCTGCACTTGTTACAATATCCTTCTAAGACTTTTGGATCAATAAAACTTGCAGAAACATAATGAGCAAGTCATGAACAATATTGTTTTGTTGAGAAAGATTCAACTTGATATCGGGATTATATTTAAATAATGCAATTTTGATTCATCAAAGTCCTATGAGAGTCAAGACAATTAGATGTGCTAATTGTAGCTTCAAATTGGGCTCCTACTCTAACAAGATGTATTAAAATCAATTGTGATGCGACTGTTCATAGTGATGATGTGGAGATGGAGATTTTTATCAGAGATCATCTCAGTAAGCCACACTTGTTGTAGGAAGAAGTGTATATTCTTAGGCAAGCTCTATTATGTAGGTTCACATCATTTTGGAGGCCATAGTTTGCTTAATTTAAAGCTCTAGTCCTTTCATGCTATGGATATCTAGTCAGATTCTCCTATGGAAATTTAGGAGATTGGTGATCTTCTATGTCACCATTCATGTGGAGATAAATACAGAGATGCTCTCATGTACGTTTGCAACATGGATGCTTTTTTGTTAATGCATATATACAAGACAAGCAAAGGTCCAATTGACTCGGTGGTGCACCATGCATGTTCTTTTGATTTTTCTTGGGATTGGGGCTTGCCCATTCCCAAACCACTTTTGATGTTATCATTTTCAAACGTTTTGTTTGATCCTTTATAGAGAAACTTTTTGTAGGGTACGGCCATTAATATATTGTCAACGAATCCAAGATTTAGCCTTGCAATAGAGGCACTACGCGTGAGTTGTAGAGTATGGCGAGCTATGAGAAGTGTACCTTTCAAATTTGTTGCCTGTGCACTACGAAGGATGCCATGCATTTGCGATTTAGCTAATAGTTTGACATTTCATTTTGCTTATTGCTTTAGTAATCGTGAGGAAATTTCGACTATGAAGGTCATCTCTACACCCATAATTTTGAAATTCATATTTTTGTTTTTTTGTTTGGCTAAGTTGCTATGTGGAAGTATTTTACTATTGCTACTAGAAGTGTTTGCTATGGCTATGGGTGGTGTTTTGCTATTACCATCACTCTCTTAAGCTTTAGTTGTCTATTTAATTACAAGGCTATTGTGCTGTGTTGCTAGGAATTATGTTTCTTTCTCTGCATTATTTTTGGGAAAGTGTTGAGAATTACTAGAAGTGAGTCTTGAAATGAGTATGATGACTAGCAATAAAACATGCAAAAGCAAGAAGAATGGTAAAGGCAACAAATATGTATCTGCAATGGTAAATGAACTACATGTAGGAAAATACAACTATAATGTAGGTTCAGCTAACAGAGAGTTCCATTTTGCTTTATCTATGGTTGAATGTGAGGTGGTTGTGGAGTAGATTCAAAGTCATATTTCAATAAAATCTACCTTAGCTGAGATTGGCATTGGCATGCAAATTATTGGAGATGTTGATGAGTATGACTCATACATGGAAAAGAATGAAAATGTGGGCAAATCATAATGCTTAACTAGTAGTAATAGGGATAAAAATAATTCTATGAATTTGGTTGCTAAAATACTAAAGAATACTAAATTTGTGCTGAGAGGAATGGGAATAAGGACTAGGTAATCCAATGTAACTTGAATGAAGCCCCAAAAAGTGGCAATGTACAAGACCTTCCAACTAATGCAAGCTGGGATGAGTAGGGATGGATGATGTGGTGTAGGAATTGGGGTATGGTGATGGGAAAAATATGAAATTTCTAGCATAGTAAGTTTCAAGGATGCTTTGGCAACTGAAAGAACTTCTAATGTGGCAAAACTAGCATCTACAGAATGGCCTTCACAAATTATATGAAAGAAATTACTACAAAGATGTTTGATTATGTTGTCCAAGATGAGATCATCATGTCAAATTTGGCATGTAGTAGGTGCAAGGAGTTCCATAAATTTGATCTGGTCGGGAGGTTCTGTGGCAGCAACCTCCATATTTAACATTATTACAATGCTTTTATAACATAGATGGTGGCATTTTAAAACCTTTACAATACTAGATCTCTCATCAAGTTGCTTTTGTTCGTATTTTGATTTTATAGAAGTTAGAAATGTAGTGTGGCTTGGGAACCTTGATAAGTTGCCGGGTAAACAATAGTGTTGGATTTTTAGACCCCCGATTTTAGGTCAAGTGCCACAACAGTGATGTGTGCCCTAGTGTGGGATAAATTCTCGTTGCTTTCATTGTTGTATTGGGATACAAAAAATATCATACAGATTCTAAAAGCCATATGAGAGCAAATCCTACTTGATGGTTGGCCCATTGATCTATAATGATCATCTTATATAATGGTCTATGTAAGGATAAATCCATGCAAACCATTAAAGCCAGAAATGTGGCTGAGCAAATAATTAAGGAAAACTTTCCAAAGTTTTGGGTATGAGGGCATTCCATAAATGTGCATTTCTTTGATCCAAGTTAGCCATTGCACGAAGTAATGCTCCATTGGTAAGAAACTTGTTGATTTTCAAGAGAATTGGAGGAGAATGTCAAATGAAAAAATTTTAAGATTAACAAAGCAACTGAAGGTAGTTGGGAACTCAACATGTTGTTTGCTGATCCTAAATAGAGCTCATCAGCATGATTCCATTATCATATATTTTTTCTCAATAAGATCTCAATTTTAATTACATTCAATTACAAAATTTTATAAATATTAATAATAACAATAAATTTTATTTTTTAATATTAAGAAAAAATACAATAAAGCCAAAAATAAGATAAATTCAAGCAATGTAATATAACTAAATCAAAGAAACATAAAAGCCATATAAGAGGAGTTACAAAATTTTATATTAATGTAACCAAATGAAAGTAAAACATTTAGTGAAAAGATTTAAATTTTGTGAGAAACATGCAATCCTTGATGCGAAGACAATCATGTGTAACAAACCCAACAATTAAATTAGGTATGAATTTAAATATTTTAAAAATCATGATACATTGCTAAAAAATAAAATATTTGAAAATATAACAAATATATTTTTATTTTGATAGGCTTAGTTGAGATGATTCCAATGGCATTTATTTCTCTCTAATAGGTCAAGTTGAAATTACTATCAATTACAAAAGTAAATAACCATTAAAAATAATAAATTAACACTTTAATATTAACTAATTGTGTAGTAAAGTTTCAATAAGATAAAATTAAAGAGCATAATATTACCAAATTAAGGTGATTTCAAGGTCACATAGGAAAGCAATTAGAGTTTCTCAATAATATGACATACTAAAACTAAAAAAATGAAGATATTAGAAAAACTATACAAGAAAGAGTTATTTGAAGATACTAAGAAGATTGAATGTAACATCCTCAACCATCAAAATGGTTATGCATCAAAATTTCTCATAAAAATGAATAGTTAATTGCATAAAGCTACTTGAGAAATGTATAAGAACATTTGCTTCATCTCAAGCAGATGCCATCCTGACTTACTATGAATTACAAAAACAATAAGCATAAATTAATATTAATTATTATTTAAAATTTTTAAATATATATATATTAAAATTAAATTCGAAAAAATGGAAAAAATTTAATATAATAAAATCAAAGTGATGGAGAACTTTCATAAGAGGAAGTTTCATGTTATGTAGCAAAATAACTTAATCAAAGTCCAAAATTTGAAAAAATTAGATAACTTTTTTGAGACTATTACTTCCAAAAAAGATTATCCATTTTTTAAAACTTTTTTCTTCCATTTTCTTATACTTCATTATTTCAATTTTTGTTATTAAAACTTTTATATATATTTATTTCAAAGGCCTACTTCTTCTCGCTAGTCACCTTTATAAAATGTTCCCTTGTACGACCTTTACATTATTTTTATTTAGTTATACTACATTCCTTCAAATTATTCTCAATTCTAATATGTATTTACTAAATATTAAAATAATAAATTATTATTGTTTATGTGAATTTACTTTGTGCACTTCTTTGTATTCCTGAAGGAAGCATTAAAGACATGAAATAAATGTCATTAGTCTCAACACATTGTGATCTATCAAATTAATTTTTTTTAATATCATTGAAAACTGTATTTTTATTTGTTCTGGTGTGCATTTGTGAGGCTTTTCGACCCAACTTATTTCACAATGAAGTTACACTCGATCTCCTTATTGTCATGGAACGTAACATTCTTTAAACTTTTTCTTGTTTAAAATTTTTTTCTTTGAATTTGCTCTATTACAATGAAACTTTGATTCCTCTATCATGTGATATTTATATTTCATTTATTTTACCATTTTCCATTCCTTTAATTCATATCATTAAAGCTTTGTTATATATTTAATACTAAAGAAATAATTTATTAATATTTTTCTTCTGTTATTTTCCTATTGACAATAATTCAAAATGAGGTTAGATGGAGATGGAACAAAGGTCACTTGATTCAACTTAATGAAGGTTACCAAAATAAATATTTTTTTTTATATTTATAATTTTTTTATGTTTTAAGATTTTTACATGCTTTGTGGGACATTTTGGTTCATACCTAATTTGATGATTAAAGGTATCGCTTTACATACTTTAGTTAGATGGAGATGAAACAAATTTCATCTGATTCGTCTTAATGAATGTCACTAAAATAATTATTTTCTTTTCTATTTCTAAAAGTTTTAGTTTTTATAATTTTTAATAATCATTACGGGTTATATTTCTCTATACATAAATTGATGATATTGGATATTATTTTACATCTCCTAATTCTCTTTCAATGCAAATTTCCAACACAATTTCTTTTATTTCTCTAATATTTTTTTATTTTAATTTTGTTATTTTACCTTGAAACCATATTTTCAAGTTGTGTCACCTTTGAATCACTTTGATTTTGTTATATTATATTGCATCAATTTATCACATTTTTATTTCAATATGTATAACTACTTAACATTAAAATAATAATTTTTTATTAATTATATTTATATATTTTTATAATTAATAGTAATTTTCAAAGAAGTTTTATGGATAAAAAATAAATGTCGTTGAACTCATTTATAGGCTCTATCAAATAAAATTTTTATTTTTAAATATTTTATTTTCAAAAGTTTTTTCTCATTTTGTGAGACATTTTATTTTGAAACTAATTTAACAATCAAGCATCTTTCTCTCAAACTCCTTGTTATCTTGGAACATAACTTTCCCATACAACTTGTCTTATTTGTTAAAATTTATCCCTTTATTGGTTACTTTACCATGTGATTATAAGTCAAAACTCGTCTGGCCTTTTCATTTCTTTGATTTTGTTTGCCATACTGTTTCAATTTGTCTAATTTCATCTATAATATATATTTATGTAATATAAAAACAATATTTATTTTCATATATCATTATCTAATTTGGTAAATCGTGATAACTTGAAATGTAGTTTGATCGATGCGAAACAAAAATTTTTGGACTTGTCCCTACTTTATGCAATTAAAATTAATTTTTTTAAATTTCAAAATATATTTTTAAAAAAGTTTACATATATTTTATGAGATAATTTGATTCATACCTTGTGTGACGATCAATGTCATTATCGATCTTCTTATTATATTGTAATACGATTTTGCCATATAATTTATCAAATTTTTTCAAACTTTTTGTTTCAATTCGTTATATTTCTATTTAACTCTAAATCTTATCTCATATTAACATTATATCACATTAAATTAGTTATACTAAAGTATTTTCATTTTTCACTTTTCTACATTAAATTACTATTTTTTTATATTATAATAATAATTTATTATCAATTTTGCTTATTTAGATTTGTAAATTTTAGTAATTATATATTGTTGCACTCGTCTAAATGAGCTTTATCTATTTAAATACTAATTTTAATACATTTAAATTTTTTAGTTTAAAATCATTTAGGAAGTTTTATGATTCATTTTGATTCATATATGATTTTATGATCAAAGATGTTACACTCATTATTCCTAGTATCTTAGAATAAAACATTTTCTTGTTTTACCTTATTTTTTTAAATAATTAACTTTTTTTTGTTATATTACTATAAAACTACAATTGTCCTCACACATTCCTCTATAATGCTTTGAGTCTGTTACGATAAATTTTTCCAATTCATCTCCTTTTACTATTATAATTTGTTTAATAAATAAAAAAGTAGTAATTTATTAATACTTATCCTTATTTTCTTATTTAATTTGTAGTAATTCCAAACAAGCTCCATGAGATACTAAGTAAATAAGGATTGTGTTGTCTTGCAAAGCTCTACCAAATTAAATATAGTTTTTCACATTTTTAAGTAATTTTACTTCTTGGTTCTTAAGCTTAATGATGAATCACACCTAATTTGACAATAGAGTATTACACCCTCGAACTTCTTAACATCATGGAGCATTGCTTTCTCATAAAATTATCTCATTTTTTAAAATATTTCACATGGTTTGATTATATTACTATGGAACTCTAATTCACCCCTTGTAAGGCCATCATAGTGCTAAGATATTTCTATAATATAATGCTTCAATTTATCTTATTTTAGTATTATATGTCCATTTAAGTTTTTAAAAAAAAATTATGCTTATTGTTTGGCAATTTATAGTAAGTCCAAATATGATGTGATCGATGAAAAATAAACGTCATTTCTTTCATCTTAATAAGTTGAAATTAATCGAACATTCTTTTTAAATTTTTAGAATATTTAAAATGTTAAGTTTTTGCATGATTTATGAGGAATGTTTATTCATAAATTTTATCTTATTTCATTAAATCATTCACTTTTATTTGTTTATGTTAGATTTTCTTAATTTACTTATTTTGAGCATTAATATGTTATTAGTGAACATTACATCAATAATTTGTTATTTTTTATTTATTTTCTTAATTTGTGACATTTCCAAACAAGCCCTTTTGAAGGTAACATAAACATCGTTTCACTTGCTTTAGCAAGCTATATCAAACTAAATAATTCTTTGATATTTACAAATATTTTTTTTCTATGTTTTATCATGCTTTACAAGACATATTTTTTTGCATATGATTTGATGATAAGTGGCATTTCCCTAAATCTGCTTAATATAATTCAATAAAATATTACACCATAATTAATCTTATCTCTTCAAATTTTTGACATTGTTTTGATGATATTACTATGTAATCCTAAATCTATTTTTATGTTACATTTTATATTCAGTTGATTTTGTTCTATTATTGTCCCTAAATTTATCAAATTTTTATTTGAGTATATATTTGCTTTGTGTTAATATACTAGTTTCATATAACTTTAGCTTACTTAACTTTGTAATTTATAATAAATCCAAACTAGGTTTGTTCAAGATGAAATAAAAGTAGTTGCACACAACTCGATTAGCTCTATACATTGAAATACTAATTTTTATAATCTAAAATATTTTCTTAAAGGGTTTGACAAGCTTTCCTTCATATTTTATCTTGGAGTGGAACTTTTTTGTAAAATTTAGTTCGAGTTTTTAAATTTTTAATTTTGACTATGTTATTGTTATTTAATTAAAAATTTCTATTACTACAATCTTTTCATTGCTTTCATTTTGTTGTAGTATATAGCTTTAATTTATATCATCATAAATTAAACATATGTTTACTTAAAAATATATTTATATGATTTATTTTTTGTATTTATTTGCTTTTTCAACAAACAAATCTTATAAATGAGGTATGATTAAGACAAAAAAATGATGATAAACTAGTGTCAATGAGTTTTATTAAATTAAATAATTAATTTTATAGTTTTAGACATTTTATTTTTATTAATTTATATTTTTGTAAGGTTTTTTATATCCACGTAATTTGATGATCAATGATGTTAAACTTGATCTCTTAATATCTTCGAATGCAATTTTCTCATTCAATTTATAATATTCTTTTCAATAATTAGCTTTTGTTTAATTTTGTTAAAAAAAGTTCTAATTAACCTCATGTGTGACCTTCAGATTATTTCAATTTGGTTATATTATGTCACATTACTTTATCTAATTAATACATTATTGTATATTTACAAAACGATAAAAAGATAATGTGTTATTGTTTGTGCTTTTTTACTTCAATAATTCTATAAATTGAAAATGATGTGTGATTGAAACTAAATGAATTTCATTTGAATCAACTAGATGAACTATTCCAAATAAATTTTTTTTATTTTTTTAAATATTTTACTTTCTTTGTTTTTCGAATACTTTGCAAGAATTTATTTGTAGTAACGTTACTAGAAAGTTGCAGTACAATATAATAAGAAGTTGAATGTAAAATACTTGATCATTAAATTTTCTACAAATAAACTCTCTAGTAACGTTGCATTCACACTACATTCATTGGTTATATTAATTAGGGTCAATTTATCGCATTTATGCTCTAAAATATGCCTACTTAAAATTAAAATTATTTTTTGTTATAATTTAAGTCAGATTACTTTTATAATTATTAATAATTTTAAAAAAGGTACAATAAAGATGAAGAAAAATCATTGAGCTCACCTCTACAAGTATAATGCAATATAATATTCTTATTTATTTAAAAAAATATTTTTTTTCATGGTTTATGCATCCTTTACCAGTAATTTTCATTTGCATTTGATAAAACAATAAATAATGGTATGCTTATCCTCCATTGTATGTTCGAATGCAACTATAACATTTTCTCATTTCTTGATTTTTATGCATCAATTTTTGTTATCAGAACTTTTAAGTGTTTTATTGTCTTTTGTTTTTGAATGCCTTATGAGACATTTACTTTATAACAAAATTTTATTATAGATATTCCTTTCAATCTTCTAAGGATATTAGAATATAATTTTCCCATTTCATTAATTTTTTAACTTTGACTTGATAAATTACTATAAAATTTTCAATATTTTCTCATATGACAATGACTTTGCCTTTTATTTTTTTATATAATATTGACACAATTTATCTTTTGTGATCTTTAATATATACAAACTAAATATCCAAATAATATTAAATAATTATTCATATTAAATTAAAATTGCATTTAGGAATAACTCCAATCAAGATTAAATTTAGAAGAAACAGACATCATTGCAAATCTCTGAACCAGTTATTTCTAATTAGGAAGTCTTTTTTTATTTCTTAAATATTTTTTCTATAATTTTGGAACTCAATATAATATAGTGTAGTTATGTTTCAATGCCTTAATTTATCTAATTTCAATTTAAGTATATATTTATTTAATATTTAAAATAAAATTTAATTTTTATTGTTATTTTTTTTATTTAATAATTATTAGTAACTCAAAAAGTGGCCTCATGGAGATGAAACAAAGGTGATATGGGTAGTATTAATATGCTTTATTTAATATTAAATTTTCTATTGTTTTTAAAATATTTTTTCTAGCATTTTCATTTAATATAAGAGGCATTTCGATTCATTCCTAATTTATCAATCCATGTTGTTACAGTAGATCTTCTACATATCATGGAATGCAACTTTCTTGTACCATTTGTCAAATTTTTTCCAATGTTTTTCTTTGAATTAGAAATATTACTATGTAACACTAAATATCCTATCATTTTTCCTTTACATCACACTGGTTTTGTGTTATTACATTTTATTTATTTATTTGATTTCCCTTTTAAAAAATATTGCTTAACATTACAATAATAATTTATTTTTATTTATACTTATTTACCATAGTGATATGCAAAAATTTTAAACTAGGATAAATAAATATAAAATAAATGTCGATGGAATCATCCTAACATGCTTTATTCCAATAATTATTCATTTTAATATTTTTGAAACATTTTTTTTAGAAAAGTTTTGCAGGTTTAATAAGCCATTTTCTTTGCACTTGATTTGTTGATCGAAGATGTTATAATAGAGTTTCTTGGTACCTTAGAACAAAATTTTCCATAGAACTCTTATTTTTCTATTGTGTAAAAGTTATGATTTTGTTAGACTAAATTTTCGTCAATTTATGTCATTTCAACTTTATTATACCTTTCGTAAATATGAAAATGGTATTTTATTACTATGTTTTCTCATTTAGATTTGCAATTCATAGTAATTCATAATAAGATACAATGGATAGAAAACAAACATTATTTGACCCATCATAATCTCTATTAATCAATTAATTTATTATTTTTATAATTTTTTAATATTTTATTTTCTATATTATTTTATGTTTTATGGGATTTTTTTGTTTATTAAGGATGCTAGACTCAGTCTCTTTAGTGTCATTGAATATAACTTTCCCAAAAAAATTACCACATTCCTTCAAAAGTTTCACTTTGAGTTCATTATATTATGATATAACTCTAAATCTCTCCCATCTAGTAGTTACATCACTTTCTTTAGGTTGAATTATATTATTTTTATTTATTCTATTTTAGATATAAAATCTATGTACTTAATATTAGAATGAGAATATGTTATAATTTATGTTTATTTACCATTGAATTCAAAGTAACTCTTGTTGAGATTTGATCTCGATGAAAAAGTCATTACACTTGTCTTCATGATGTTTATCTAAATAAATATTTATTTATATATTTTTTAAAATATTTAATTTTCGATCATTTCACATGCTTTATTATGCATTTTGTTTCTTACTAGATTTGTTGATCGATAATATTACACTCAACCTCCTTTGAACTTTGGAATTTGGCCTTCTTGCATAATTTGTCTAATTCTACAAACTTTTCCCTTAATTAGGCTGTATTACTATGTATGTCTCCTACTACCTATATAGAATTTTAATTTGATGGTATTATATTGCATTATTTATATAATTTAGTAATTGTTACATATCTACTTCATATAAAATAATAATATCATATTATTTATGTTTATTTATTTTTAAATTGTAAGTAATGTAACAAAAAAATTATTAACATTATAGAAATGTATTTAAATACTTCTCTTTAAAGTCTATTAAATTAAAATTTTAATTATTTTATTTATGTGTTTTTTATTTTCAATTATTCTTAAATTTTTTCTAAGATATTTCATTTTGTACTTCATTGTATTATTTTGATTATTACACTACAACTTTCTATCTTGGACTAAGATGTTCATGTAAAATTTGCTTAATTTTTCGAAATTTTTCACTTTCATTTTCTTATAAATCTACAAAACCTTAATTATTATTTCTTGTGACCTTTACGTATCATTGATTTTGTTATATTTTGATACTACAGTTTTTATCTTTACAACTTTTGTTACACATATACTTGATATTCAAATAATAAATTATTATTATTTATAATTATTTACTATGTTAATGCCAAGTAATTATGATGACTCTGATTGAAATAGTTTAAATGATGTTGAACTCATATTGATGAACACTATTTAATTAAACATTATTTTTTTATTTCTAAATTTTTTATTTTTCAAGATTTTTGTAGATTTTATAAAAACATTTTATAAGTACGTAATTTTATTTTAGTGATGGTATACATGAACTCTTTATTATCTAAAAATACAATTTTAATGTGCAATTTATCCCATTTGTTAACAATTTTTCTTTTCATATATTTATATTACATTGAAACTCTAATTCTCCTCCAATGTTACCTTTTCACTAATTTTAAATGAAGTTTGATAGAGATGAAATAAGTGTCATTACACTCTTTATGATTTGAATTGTCCAACTACATATTCATGCAAAAAATTTAAAATATTATTTTTTAAAATTTATTTTACTTTATGAGATATTTCAATTCACACCTTATTTGCTCATTAATGACGTTCAAATTGATCACCTCAATATCTTGGAAAGCTATTTTCTTATTCAATTTCTCTAATTTTTTCATATTATTTACTTTGATTTAGTTAAATTGTTGTTTAAATCTAAATCTCATCTATGTGCCCTTTACCTCAAATTGATTTTGTTATAATAATTTCTATCATTTTATTTCATTTAAACAAAATAAATATCTATTCAATGTTATAAAAATAATTTTTTATTCTTTTTGCCAATTTATTTTAGATGTTCATAATAATTCAAAACTCATCTTAATGAGATCAATCTTGTTGATAGCTGAAATTTACAATCTTAAATATTTATTTTATAAAATATTTACATATTTTGTGAGTGTCTTCACCATGTACCAAAGTTAACTATCAAAGATGTTACACTTGATTTTCTTTTAATGCCTTGGAATGCAGCTTTCTTTTACAATTTATTGTGATTCTTAAATTATTTTTTTCATTTGGTATAATACTATGTAAATGAAAACCTCATCTTGTGAGACAATAATAATGCTTTGATTTAGTCAATTATTTTCCTTTTGAATATATAATTTTAGATTTAATATTTATTTACTTAATTTAAAAATAATAATTTATTATTTTTTATTATTATGTTTTTAGTAAATAATGGCAATTTTAAATTAAGATAAAATAAACATCGTTAAACTCATGTCAAAAGGTTCTATGTAATTAAATATTCTTCTTAATTTTTTTAATCTGTTCATTTCGAGTTATACATGTTTTTAAAGATATTTTGATTAACAATTAGTTTCATGATCAAGGATGTTTCCCTCGATCATCTTATTACCTTTGAATGGATGGATCTTATAAACATTTTCTCCTTTTTTCAATTTTCTTATTTGATTTAGTTATCGTATTATGAGACTTTAAGTTTTATATCATGTGATCTTTACATTACTTTAATATTGTTAAATTAATTACATCAATTTTCTCATTTTGACAACAATATATAGTGTTTGATTTTTAAATAGTTTTTTTACTATTTGTGCTTGTATAAATTAGAAATTATTAGTGATTTCAATCAAGTTTAGATCGAGAAAACTAAATATTATTTGGCTCATCACAAAGAGTAACCAGTGATTAAATATTAATATTAATTTTTTTAGATATTTAATTTTCAATGGTTTTTAAAGCCTTTACTAGACATTTAGTTTGTAGTTGATTTAAAAGCCAAGGAGATTTCCCACTATCTACCTAGTGTCCTGCGATGCTACATTTGGCTAAAATTTATTTATTTCTTTAAATTTTTTTTCTTTATGTTGCACAAATTCCCCTTATTTCTACTTTACTTTTGATTTTCGTTGCATTATTTTTTTTTATTTTTTCTCATTTACTATATTAATTTATTGCAATTCTAAATGAGATCCAATCGAGATGAAACATATGTTGTTGTAAGTGTCTCAATGAGCATTATTCAATTAAATATTATTTTATAATTTTGAGTATTTTGTTTTACAAATTTTATGAGACATTTTCATTAATACCCAATTTCACAATCAGTGATGTTACACTTGACCTATGTAGTGTCAAGGAATACAAGTTATAAATACAATTTATCATCTTTTTTAAAATATTGTGCTTTAATTTAGTTATATGATTATTTAACTTGAAATCTCTACTAGTGTGATACTTGCAATGATTTCGTTATTTTTTTTATTTGGTTAATGTAACATTAGCTTTAAAAAATATTTACTTAATAGTAAATAATATTTTACTTTTAGTTATTTTTGTATTTACTGTGTCAAATTATAGTAATCATAAATGCAATTTGATTAACAAAAAATAAATATCATTGTGGTCATCCTAATGAGATCAATCCAACAATTTTTTTTTCACATTTTTTGAGACTTTTAGGTTTTTATCTAACTTGATGATCGAGGATTTTAATCTCGCTCTTTTTTAAAATATAGTGCTTTAATTTAGTTATATATTATTTAACTTGAAATCTCTACTATTTTGATATTTGCATTGATTTCGTTATTTTTCTTTTACTAGGTTTATGTAACTTTAGCTTTAAAAAATATTTACTTAATAGTAATATAATATTTTACTTTTAGTTATGTTTTATTTTCTTTGTCAATTTACAGCAATCATGAATGCTATTTGATTAAGAAAAAATAAATATCATTGGGCTTGTCATAATGAGATCAATCCAACAAACTTTTTTCTTTTTTTTGGACACTTTTAGGTTTCTATTTAATTTGATGATGGAGGATTTTACTCTCGATCATTTTAGTATTTTGGAATGATGCTTCCCACATAATCTGCATTTTTTAAAATATTTAATTTTAATTTTGGTGTATTATTATGCAACTCAAAATCTTTTCTCTTTTTCATCTTTCTTACATTATTTTGAATTAGTTATTTTAAAATATTTAAATTCATTACATTCATAATTTTAAAAATATTTGCCTAATATTAAAAAAATAAGTGATTATTATTAATTCATATTTACTTTGTTAATTAGTAGTAATTCAAAACTACGTCTAATGGAGATAGAACAAACATCGTTGAATGTTTCTCGATAAGTACCAGGAAGTTAAATATTCATTATTTTTTTAAATATTTAACTTTATAAAATTGGGTCATGTATTATAAGTCTTTTTAATTCAAACTTGATTTGATGATCAAGGATGTCACCAATTATTGTTTTAGTTCTTGGAATGCAACTTTCTAGTATAATTTATATCATTTTTGATGGTTTTTCTTTTGCTTTATTTGATTATTTTGTAACTCTTGATGTCATCTGAATTGACCAATGCAAAACCTTCATTTTCTTAAGTTATGTTACCTCAACTTATCTCTTTTCAACTTTAGTATTTATTTACTTAATTGCTAACTAAAAATTTAACATTATTTATGCTTTTTTCTATTGTTATTTCAAACACTTTTAAATGAGTTTCAACAAAGACAAAACAAATGTCGATGGACTAATTTTAAAGAGGTTTACTCAAATTATTGATCATTACTATAATTTTTAGCATTTTATTGTCTTTGACCTAAGCATATTGGAGTTTAAGTTTTTTATACTATTTTACGACAGTTCTTTGAGCTTTTCTATGATTTGGTTATATTACTTTGTACTCTAAATCTTCACTCATGTGATTTTTATATCCTTTTGATTACATTAAATTATGTTGCTTATATGAATATCATTTTACTTTCCATATATATATTTATTTAATATTAACATAATAATATACCGTTATTTAAGTTTATTTATGAGTGTAATTCAATGTACTTGCAAACAAGGTGTAATACAAACGAAACAAATCCATTGAACTGGTATTGATGTGCTCCATTAAATTAAATCTTAATTTTCAAATTATTAAATATTAATTATTTTATCTTCTAACAAACTTCAGAAGATATTTTTATTTGTATTTGATTGGTTGATGCATAATATTAAATTTAATCTCTTTAGTACTTTGTAATATAATTTTTTTATTATTTATCTTAATTTTTGGAAGCTATTTTCTTTTATTCAATTACGCTACTATGTAACTCTATTTCTTTAAGCATCTTCACATCTCTTTAAATTTGTTATATTGTAATGCTTCAATTTATATCTTTCAATTTTAAAAAAATGTTGTTAATATTGAAATAATAATATATTATTATTTTTCTTTTGTTATTTTGTTTATTGAGAGTAGTTTTAAATGAGGTTTGATCGAGATGAAGTGAATAATTTTGGAGTCCTCTAAAGGAGCTCTTTCCAATAAAATATTTATCTTTATAATTTTCAAAATATTTTATTTTCTACCCATTAGTTTCTTTAAATGCAAGTTTCTTGTAAGATGTATCTCATTTGTTCAAGTGCTTTCCTTAAATTTTATTACATTACTATGGAACTCTAATTGTCCTCTAGTATGACCATTACATCACTTTGATTTAGTTAAAGTACATTAGTTCAATTTATGTCATTTAAGTTTCAAAAATTATTTAATAAAAATTAAAATATTATGTTATTCTTATGTATTCTTATTCTCTTTGTTAATTTGTACTAATTCACTTTGATGGACTATATCAAATTGCATATTCATTTTTAAATTTTAATACACTATATTTTTATGATTTTTGTATACTCTATGAGATATTTCAATTCATAACTTATTTGATGATCTATGATGTTAGATTTGATTTTTGTATGTTTCAAAGATGCTTTTCTATTTAATTCATTTAATTCCATTTTTTTATAAATTTTTTACAATATGTATAAATCTAAATCACTTCTTGTCTAAACTTTACATCACATTGATTTTTTTGTTGTTTAAATTCTATCAACTTATCTCAATTACCATTAATATGTATTTGCTTAATATTATAATAATTTTTTATTATAGTTTATGTTATTCATTTGTTAATTTATAGTAATTAGAATTGATGCTTTGTCAAGATGAAATAAATGTTGTTTTACTCACACAATAAGATATATCCCAGTGAACATTCTTATTTATAATTTTTATATTATATTCTTTAATGTTTTGGCATTTTGTACAAGTAATTCTAATTTGTACTTAATTTCATGGTTGTGGTTGTTACACAAACCACCTTAATGTCTTTGAATTCAACATTATTTTTCAATTTATCTTCTTTCTTCAAATTTGTTTTCGTTATATTACTATGTAATTAAAAATATTCTTTAATGTGACATTTACTTCATTTTGCTTTGGTAATATTTTAGTACTTTTGTTTATCATATTTTAGTTTTCTTAATTATTTGATTTGTCTTAGTATTATATTTTATTCATATTTATGCTTAATTATTTTTTTATTTATAGTAATTACATGGGCCAACAGAGAAAAAACATCATTGGACTTGGCTTGACATGCTCAATCTGATTAAAAATTCTTTTTTATAATTTTGAATATGCTAATTTCCTTTAGTTTATCATGTTTTATCAACAATTTTGATTAACACCTAATTTGATAATTGAGGATGTTACACTCGATCATCTTTGTTTCTTAGAATGAAACTTTGTTGTACCAATTATCTCATTTTTGCAAATCTATTGATTTTATTTCTAATTTTTCTTTGAAATTTTAATTTTATCAATTTCAAACAAATACATCATTTTTATTTGTTCATATTACACTACTTTAGTTTATCTCATTTTTGCATTAACATATATTATCTTTTATTTAAATAATATATTTATTTTTCTTATTTAGTTGTATAACTTGTGGTGTTCTACTTAAGTTCTGATCTAACAAAACATGTTATTTAAGTCATCTCAATAAGCTCCATCTGATTAATTATCCATATTTTTCATGTATATTTTTTGTAGTTCTTATATGCTTTTTGAGAGATTCTAATACATAACTAATTTGTTAATCAAGGGTGTTGCCTATATCTCATTAATATCTTGGAATGCAACTTTACAAAACACTTTATCTCATTTCTAAAAGTTTTTTTCTTTTATTTGGTAATGTAATTATGAAATCTTAATAGTCTCCATTTGACCACTTTTTGAACACTATGAATTATTATTATAAAAAAGCATAAAAAATAATAAATTGTGACTAAAATATTATGTATATATATTTATATATTAGTTAAGTAAATATAAATGAAAGATAAATGATCTGACCAAGTAAAAATGAAAATTTTGAAGTGTTAAATAGTACATGAAAGTTGGATTCCATGAAACTAAGATGGTAGAGGGTAATATTTTCAACTACTAAATTTGGTTCAAAACTAAATTCCTTTAAAAGTTTGTCAAAAACATAGAAAAAATATTAAAATAAACAGAAATTAAAGTTCAATTTCAATAGCCAATGTTAAAGAGTTTGATGATTCTTGTTTTATCTAGATGAAATAGTTCTTTTGCCATTACTAAGAGCTACAAAATTAAATGTGCCTACATAGTATATGTTATTATTATTTTAATATTAATAAAATATTAAACCTAAAATAAGATTTCATAAAATAATGTAATATAACGAAATAAAAGCAATGCAAATATCACATTAGAGGAGATTAGGTGTGACTTGGTAATAAAAACCAAATGCGACAAGATGTTAAAAGAAATCAGATAAAACTTATGAAACAAATTTGTTCCAAGGCAATGAAAACATAGAGTGTAACATCCTTAACTAATATGTGAGGTAGAAATAAACAAATCTCATAAAATGTGCAAAAAAGCTATAAAACTAAAATTCAATATTAAATGAACATTTAAGCTCATAATGCTCAATATGAAGAGTGCGCGAATGTCGATTAACACTTGTTTGGAATTTTTAAGATTTATAAAGTAAATAATAGTAATAAATGATAAATTATTATATATATATATATATATTATTGAAAGAAGGCAAACTAAAAGAAATGTAAGTTAACAAAACGAAAAACATGTAAAGGTTAAAAGAGATGAGTTTTAGAGTTACAATGTAACATAATCAAACTAATGCATAAGCTTTGAAGAAATATTATAAATTGTATAGGAATGTTGCACTCCAAGGTACTTAAGAAATTTATTGAAACATCCTCGATAATCACTCGAATGAAAAATGCAACATAAAACGTGTTGAAGTCCTAAAAACGAAACTATTTAAATTATAAAAATGTATATTCATTTTGCATAAATCATTAAGATGAGTCTGACAAAGTTTTGAATAATGGTGAATTAGAAAAATTAAAAAAAGATTATTTTGGAAAAAGAATAATTATTTCAATATTAAATTAATAAATGTTGTGATTGAAATGAAATAAATTGAAGCAACATAAAATATCGAACTAAAATCATTGTAAAGATCGCATGAGAGAACATGAGATTTTTAGTACAAAAACAAAAAGAAAGCAAGAAAAAGAAAAGAAATAAAGATTTAAATAATATGAGAAACATGCATTCAAACATGCTAAGTGGTTGAAATATAACCTTCTTTACCATCAAGTTTGAAATGAATAAAAATGCCTCATTAACAAATTTAAAATAAAAAATAATTTAAGCAAAAATCAAATAACTAATTTGATAGTTCTCATGGTGATAAGACCAACAACATTTTTTTTGTCTTTATTAGACTTCATTTGAAATAACTACAAATTCTGAAAATAAAAAAATAACATTAAATTATTTTTAAAAAAAATTAACTTGGTTGCAACTAAAATGAAATTTTATGAATTAATGAAATATAATATTATAAAACAAAAAAGTTGTAAAGGTCATATGAGAGGAGAGTTGAAGATTCAAAGTAATATACTAAAATTAAAAAAAAATAAGATAAGGAAATGATATAAATTATATGGGACAGCTCATGCCGAATACTATAGGGATTGAGTATAGCTTGATCGACAATAATTTTTTTTCAAGTTTAAAAGGCTCATGAAGCATGCAAAAACACTAAAACCATAAACATTTTAGAATATAAAGATGAATGTTTCATTTGATAATGCTTGTCAAGATGTGTGCAATAATATTTGTTTCATTTTTTTTAGAACTTGTTAGAAATTACTTTGAATTATCGAAGTTAATAATGACAAACAATAACAAATTATCCTTTTAATACTAAATAAATATATAATATACTTAAATAAAGATAACTTGAAGTATTGTAATATAGGAAAATAAAAGCAATGTATGGTCTAGATAAGTAGAGAAATATTATTTCAAAGTAATATAAGGAAATCAAAGTACCACATTTGAAAAAAACGAGAAACATTATATTAAAAAACTATATTTCAAGATACAAAGATCAAATATAATATCCTTGATTATGAAATTTGGAACAAATAAAAAGATCTCAAAAAGAATGTCAAAACAACACAAACTAAAATTTTAAAACAAATAAATACATTTAATTGGATAAAGCTCATCGAGAAGTGTCAAATAACATTCATTTCATCCTAACTGAATGTCCATCAGAATTACTCTGATCTATTAAAATATGAAGCATAAATAATAACAAATTATTATTTTTAATATTAATAAAGGACATTTTAAAGTGAAAAATAGATAAATTAAAGCAATATAATAAATCAAATTTGAAGTGATGTAAATGTTGCCCAAAAAAATTTTCAATGACATAGAAATATAACTAAATCAAGGAAAAAAAATTTTGAAAATTGAGATAAGTTTATAGGAAAGTTGCATTCCAACCTATTTAGAAGATCATGTGTATAGCCTTAATTATTAAACCTTATGAATAAAAATATCTTCTCAAGTAGGTAAATACTCAAAAAGATGAGTCTAATGTCATTTGAAATAACTATAAGTTTTAAAAATAAATAAGAATAAACAATAAAAGGCTATTACTTTTATTTTAAAAAAATATGTATCAAAGCTAAAATGAGCTAAATTTAATCCATATAACACTACAAAACTAAATTAAGGAAAACTGTATGAGAGTGGAAGAATAATTATATGGTAATGTAACTAAATCTACGAAAAAACTTGAATAAATGAGATAAATGTTGTAGGAAAGCAAATTCCAACAAAAAAAGCACATCATGTGAAACATCGTTGATCATCAAATCAGAAATACTAACGTTTTAAAATATAAAAATGAATATTTACTAGGATTGTTCTCATCATGACAAATCAAAAGGCCATTATTTCATCTTAATTGAACACCCTTTTAATTTTTTGCAAATTACGAAATTAAAAAATATTATAAAATACTTTTTAAAAAATGTTTAATAAAAAATATTTTACCAAAAATAAAAAAAATTAATGAAATTTAATATAAATAAATAAAAATGATGTAAAGGTCATATTATAGTAGAATTATAATTTCATAGCAATATAGGTAAAAGAATGAAAAAAATTTGAAGAAATAAAATAAATTACATAGTAGCACTACACACCATGATACTAAAGAGATATAGTGTAATATCTTTGATCATTAAAATAAGTATGTATCAAAATCATTAATAAAGCAAGAATAAATGCTAATAATTAAACAATATTGAAAAATATTAAAAACATAATTAACTTTATTGTAGCCAACAAGATAATACTAATGGTGTATACTTTATTTCAATCAAAACTTGTTAGTTATTATAATGATTTATTCAAGTAAATTAGAATAAACAAAAATAAATATTTATTTTATTGATAAATAAATTTATAAGAAAGCTAAAATCAAATAAATTGAAGTGTTGTAATATATTTAAATCAATGCATTAATAGTTACACTGAGGAGGATTTGTTTTTTATAATAATATAATAATATGAATGAAAAATCTTTGAGGAAATGAGATGCATGATACATAAAAACTACATTCTAAAGAGAAAATTCTCATAATGAATGAAAATACCTTAGAAAACATAATATTTTGTAAAATATCTCACAAAGTAGGCCAAACCAATAGAAAATAAAAAATCATAAGATATAAAAATTTAAATTTAAATAAATGTTAAACCTTAAAAGAGATAAATTATGGTAATGTTATATAACAAATAAAATTCTTTGTAAAAGTTGCATGAGGGGAGAATTATAGCTTCATAGCAACAAAAAAAATAAAAGTAAAAGTGTTAACAAATGAGATAACTTTTTATGTAAAAGTTGCATTACTAGATATTAAGTTTGGCATGAAAAAAAATGTCATGCCAAATATGCCAAAAAAATGGAAAATTCGAAATTAAAAAAATATTAGAAACGATATTTAATTTCATAGAAATAATTATCATGATTATAATAGTATTTGTTTCATTAAAATCAAGGCTTCTTCAGAATTACTAAGAATTATCATTGCAAATAAGCGTAAAAAAAATTATTGTTTTTAAACTAAGTAATTATATATTAAAGTTGAAATGAGGAAAATGTATGAAATGTTATCTCATAAGATTACTGTTATGTAAATGTTACAAGAAACAAGATTGAAAGCTACAATGAAATATAAAAAAATTTAAATAATTTGAAAAATGAAATAAATTATACAAGAAAGGTTCATTCAAAGACATTAAGGACAATTTGAGAAACATCTTGAATGTTAAAATTTGAAATTAATCAAAGTGACTCAAGAAAAATATAATCATAAAAAATAAAATATTTTAAAAATTTGAACTGACACTATAGGACACTATTTTGGAGTATAACAAATTGCTAAAGTAAATAAGTATAAATAATGATAAATTATTTTTATTTACTAAATAAATTTATATTAAAGAAAAAAAAGATATTATAAAGCAATAAGGTACAACAAAATTGAAATGATGTCGAAGTCATAAGAGATGACATGTACAATATGGTAGCAATATAACTAAACCAAAGGAAAACATTTAAACAAATGGGATACATTTTAAGGAAAATATTTATTCAAGATACTTAAGAGAAAGAGTGCAACATCATTAATCATCAAATTAGGTGTGATTTAAAATATATCTTAAAGTACAACAAATCCATAATATAAATATTATTAAAGATTGTAGTAAATATGTAATTAATAGAGCACATCAAGCTGAATTCAAACATGTATTTTCCATCTTGATTGACCCTAATTTGAAATTATTTTTATTTAATTGAATAAATAAGGATAAATAATAATAACTTGTTATGATAATAGTATAAATATATCTATTAAAGCTAAAAAAAGAGTAAACGTCACATGAGTGGAGATTAAGTTACATAGTAATAAATTCAAATGAAACAAAAAATTTTAAAGTCAGATAAATTGTATAACAAGTTATATTCCAGGACACTAAGGAGATTGAGCATAATATGCTTATTCATGAAATCAAGAATGAATAAAAATATCTGAAAAATATGTTAAAATAAGAGTAAAAATTAAGAAATACGTAACTTAATATTTCATTGCATAGAGCTCACTAGGACAACAATAATGATGCCGTTTGTATCAAACGTTACTTTTAATTACTTTTTAACAAAGTAAATAAATATAACAAATATTAAAACATTATTTTATTAATAAGTAAAAATATATTAAATATTAAATAAGATATATTGAAATAATGTAGTACAAAAAAATCTAGATGTTATCATATTTATTAATGTTGCAATGTGATAAATATAAGCAATGTATAATAACTACATTAAAGCAATTAAACTATCAAACTAGATAATATTTAGAGGTTCATAGTAGTATATCTAAATCAAAATAAAACAATTACAAAAATATGATAAAATATATAAGAACGTGGAATTCCAAGTTATTATAGCATCAAGTTTAACAATGTCGAACAAAAAATTAGGAGGAAATTAATATATGTGTTTTAGGAGGCCAAAATGATAAAGAAATATTGAAAAATATAGAAATGAATGTGAAATTTAATAGACCTCATCACAATAACTTCAATGATGTTTTCTCATCCTAATTGGTCCATGTTTGGCATTATTTTGAATTACAATGGTAAAAATGCATAATAAGTAACATGTTATTATTTGACATTAAGAAAATATATATTAAAGTTGAAAATTGACGAATTAAAGTAATGTAATATAAAAAAAATAAAAGCATGATAAAGGTGACAAGAGTGGAGATTGATATTTACATTGTAATATATTTAATCATGAATGAAACAATTGAAGAAATAAGGTAAATTTTTGTGGAGAATTGCATTCTAAGATGATAATGAGATCTAATGTAGCAACCATGACCATCAAATTAGTTACAAATAGAAACGTCTAATAATGCATAACAAATCTATAGAAAATTAAATATTTAAAAATATAAAAAAACATATTGAATAAGATAGAGTTTCCCAAGATAAATAACAATTATCTTTTTCTTTAATTTAAGTAAATATGCAATCATCAATAAATGAGATAAGCTAAAAGGATATAATAAACTAAAATAAAGGTAATGATAAGGTCGTTCAAGTGGAGAATTACAATTTCATTATAATGTAATAAAATCTAAGAGAATACTTTGAATAAATAACATTAATTATAACTAAAACTTACACTCCAAGATATTTAGAAAATTTAGTACGATATAATAAATGATTAAATCATGTATTTTTGGAAATGTCACATAAAGTATAGCAAATTAAAGGGAAGATAAAAACCATAAAAATATGAAAATAAATATTTAATTAGATAGGGCTCATTAAAATTAGTCAATGATATTTTTAGTGGATGTTATTTTGAAGTACAATGAACTATCAAAAAAATTTAGAAAAACTAATAAAAAATTATTATTTTTATGAAAAGTAACTAAAAATTAGATATGAAATTAAGTAATTGTATTAACTTTTATTTCAAAAATTTAAAGCCACACAAAATATCACATGAATGAAGATTACATAGATAGAAAAGTAGAAACTGTCAAATAAAGTTACACGTTACATCATGGTTCCACAAATCTATAAGTAATTTAATGACTCATAAAGCCAACTAAAACCTTCAAGAATTAAATATTTTAAAATATCAAAATGAATATTTAATTGGATAGAGCATGTTGAGATCAATCCTATAATGCTTGCTATATGTAAATCAGACATCATTTTCAATTAATATCAATTTATAAATTAGAAAATAATAAATATTAATAAATTACTATTTAAGTATTGAGGAAATTAGATCTTACCTAAAATGGGAAGCTATGTTTTACTACAAGGAGATTGAATTTAACAACCTTAATCATTAAAGCTTGTATGAAAAAAAATCCCACAAAAAGTAAGCAAAAAATAAAGTAAATAAAATATTCAAGAAATAAGTGAATGTTTAATTTCATTATGTTAGTCAAGATTAGTAAAATGTTACTTATTTTATCTCAATTGTACCTCCTTTAGAATTATTTCAATTTGGTAAAAAAAATTGAATAAATATATTTAATTATAATGTTAACTTAAATTAAAGAAACATTAAAACTAAAATGAGGAAAATTAAACAAATGTTGTATAATTAAATCAAGGTGATGAAATTGTTTCTTCTACATACGATTTAGTGTTATATGGTGAAAAAAATTATAGAAATCGCAAAAATTATAAGGGAAAATTACATTGTATGATATTAAATGGGTCATATATAAATAAAACTATGTCATTAGGTCTATAAAAACTATAGAAAAAAAATATAAAATCAAATCTTTAGTTTGTTTAAAGTTTTATGGTTAAGTAAAATGATGTTTGTTTCATCTCAATAATACATCATTTAAAATTACTATAAAAAAAATCTAAATAAACATAAATAATAATATGTTATTATTTTCATATTCATTAAATATTTATTCCAGCTAAAATAACATAAACTAAAGCAATATAACAGAACGAAATAAAAGTAGTGTAAACCTCATATGAGTTGATAACTAGAGTTTTATAGTAATATAATAAATAATGAACTAAATATTTGAATATATTATACAACTTACATTTGAATGCTCCATTGTAAGATACTAGAGAGATTGAGAGTATCATCCTTTATCATTAAATTATGTAAGAACCAAAATTTCTCTTTAAACTTTCCTAAACAATAGAAAAAATATGTAAAAATTTAAAATTGAAGTTTTTATTAAATAGGCTTCATGCATTTGAGTTCATTGATGTTTGTTTAATCTTGATTAAACCTCATTTTGAGTTATTACAAAATAAAAATTTTAATATGGCTGGATAATAAAAATTAATAATTTAATATTAATTAAGAGTACATTAAAAAAATCTGATAAATTTAATGTATGCAGTATAACAAAATCAAGGTATTGTACATGTCACATGAGAGGAGAATTACATTGAATTTTTTGAAATTACTATGAATTAAAACATAACAATAAATTATTATTTTAATTTTAAGTAATCATACTATAGTAAATGAATGAGAAGAATTAAAGTAGTGTAATATATCCAAATCAAATTAACGTGAAGGTGACACAAGAGAACAAGTAGTGTATCCCAGTAATAAAACTAAATAAAAGAAAACAATTGAAGGGAATGAGATAAATTTTAAGGGAATCATGCTTTTCAAAATACTAAAGATATCAAGTCAAACTTTCCCCAATTATCAAATAAGATATTAACTTATTGCCAAAACAAGACACAAAATACTTAGAAAACATAAATATATATTTTGTTCAATAAGGCTCATCGAGAAGAGACGAACGACATTTGCTTCATCTCGGTAAGACCTCATTTTGAATTATCAAAATTACGAAATTTAATATGGAAAAGAGTAATAAAATATTATTTCAATAAAAAAATAAATATTTATATATATAGGTATTAAAAAAAAGTTAAATTAATTTTGTAATATAACTAAATGCAAAATGTATCGTACACATGAGAGTAGAATTTGAGGTTCAAAGCAAAATAAACAAATCAAATAAAACAATTTTAAAAATGACAAAAATTGTACGACAAATTAGCATTCCATGTTTTTCAGGCATTGAGTGTAAAATTATCGATTTTTAAATCAAAAAAAGGAAATGACTAAAAAATTGTGCCAAAATCCTGGAAAATAAAATTTCAAAAATTGAAAAATAAATATTTTATTAAATAATGCTCATCAAGAGTCCAATGATATTTGTTTTGTCTCCATTAGACATGGTTTGGATTTACTTTGAATGTATAAATAAACGTATATTCTAATAAATTATTATTTAAATAGGAAGTAAATGGAAAATAGAGAAGGGTTGAGATAAAATGAAGCTAGGTAATATAAAAAAATTAATGTGAAGATCACACGAAAAACATTTTTCTTGCTATAGTGATATACCAAAATCAAAGCAAAAACTTAAAGTATTGGCATAAATTTGAATGAAAAGTTGCATTCTAACATATTAAGAAGATTAAATGTAACACATTTGATCTTCGAATAACATATGAATCTAAATGACTAGTCAAGCCTACAAAAATAAAGAAAAGAATCTAAAAAAGTAGAAATGAATATTTTGTTTCATAAATCTCTTTGAAAAGGTTCTAATAATCTTTTTGTCGTTAATAGTTATTTTTTTTTGAAATATTGTGCATTTCGAATCAAAATTAACATAAATATTAGTAAATCATTATTTTAACAATACATAAATATACAATAAGTTTTAAGTGAGATAAATTGAAGAATAATAATTAACAAAATCAATGTGACATAAATTTCACATGTGTGGAGAATGGGAGATTTTTAGAAATATTACTAAATCAAGTACAAAGATTTGTAGAAAAAAGGTAAACCTTGTAAGAAATTTATATTTCTTGTTACTATAGAGATTATGTTGAATATCCTCAAAAGATAACTCTATTATTAATCTAAATGTCTCATAATATTTTGCAAAACCATAAAAAATAAAATGATTAAAATGTTGAAAAAAATTATTTAATAGACAGAGCTCATCGAGCTGAGTCTAGCTTTATTTGTTTCCCCTCACTCAGACTTCAATTCAAATTATTGTGAAACATAAAATAACTAAGTAAAAATAATAATAAATTTTAATTAAATATTAAGTAAACATGTATGAAGAATTAGAAAAAAACTGAAAAAACATAATGTAAAAAACCAAAGCAATGTACAACTGACATGACATGATAGAAGAGTTACATTATATTATAACCTAATCGAAGAAAAAATTTCAAAATGTGAGACAACTTACAAAAATTTTTTTTTTGAAAAATACTATAAAGATCGTCTGTGTCATGATGAATTGTAAAATATGGTACGAATCAAAATATCTCATAAAACTTTTCAAAGATAAAGGAAAAATAAAAATAATAAAATGAATATTTAATTAAATTGAACAAATTAAGATGTGTGCAATCTTATTTGTTCATTGTTAATTTGATTGCTATGGAATTACTTCAAACTATAAAATAATTCATAATAATAAAATAATGAATTTTTAGTAGTACAAATATAAGTAATATAGCTTAAATAAGATAAATAGAAGCTATGCTAAATAACCGAATTAAAGAAACATTAGCAGAAATATGATAAGTTATATATGAAAGTCGCAATCCAATGTAATGAGGAGATTAAGTGTAACTTCTGATGTTATCAATTTAAGTACGAATAGAAATATCTCGTAAAGCACATAATTATTAGATAAAGACCATCAAGTGTAGTATCATTTCAAATAAATTTTTTTTGAATTACAATGAATTATGAAATTATATAACCAATAATAATAATAATTTATTGTTATAGCATTAAGTATAATTTAAACCTAAAAGTTATTAATTAAAGCAACAAAATACAATTAAAATGAAGTTTAATTAAAAATCACATAAGAAAGGAATTAAAGGTACATGATTATATTACCAAAAAAAGAAAAATGTATTAATTCATGAGATAAATTATACGAGAAAGTCATATTCTATGAACAAAAGAGATCAAGTGTGGCATCCCTCGTTATCTTTGGTATGAATCATAAAATTTCATGAAGCATTACAAAACTTTAGAAAATAAAATATTTAAATATTCATAAAATTATTTAAAGGAATATTTATTATTACATAACTTATTAGGGGAAGCCTAATGATGTTTGTTACATCTAAATCGAACCTTGTTTGTATATACTACAAATTACCAAAGTCAACAAGCAAAATAAACTATAAATTATTATTTTAATATCAAGAAAATGTATATAATAAAGGTGAGATGTGTTAAATTTAAGTAATACAATATAGCCAAATCATTGAGATGCAAATGACAAATGAGATGAGATTTAGAGTTACACACCATTTTAAACAAGCAACATAAAAAATGAGAAGAAATAAGATAAATTATTAAGTAAAGTTACATTTTCGAGATGCAAAGTAGGTCAGTGTAACATTCTCATTTAAAAACTTTGTTATTTATTGAAATGCATCATATTCTGTCCACAAAAACAAAAAAATAAAACTTTTTAAGAAAATAAATTAAATATTTAGTTGGATAGAGCACATTGAGGTGAGTCTAATGATCATTATTTTTCTTGATTCATTTGGAAAGACTGTTAATTATAAGAAAATAATTAATTATTTTACATTTAAGTAAAAAGATTACAAAGTTAAAAATAAGATAAATGAAAGCACTATAATGCAACCAAATGAAAGTGATGTAATGCGACATAAGATGAGAAATAGAGTTTCTTAATTGCATAAGAAGAACATAGCAAAACTTTGAAGAAATGAGACTAATTATAATAGAATATTGCGCTCCAACATACTAAAGAATTTAACTATATCATCTAGAGTTATAAAGCCAATAATGTATTAAAATATCTTGTAAAGTGCACAGCAATTTTGTACAACCTATAAAATCAAGTTTAACAAATTTGTTTCATATCGAACGAATGCTATTTAAAATTATTAACAAATAAAAAATTTAATAAGAAAAAGTAATTATAAAAAATTATTTTCATATTTTCTAAAAAATATTAAAGTTAAAGTTTGAAAAATTGAAGAAACATTATGTAATGAAACTAATATAATGCAAAAATCACACAAGAAAAGAACTAGTGGCAAAAAGTAGTATAACAAAAAAGTTAAAAATTAAAAAAATGAGATAAATTATACATTAAATTTCATTCTATGATAATAAAAAGTTCAATCAAAATACTATGAAATAAACAATTAAATATAGTTTAAACTTTCCTGCAAAAATTAATAAAATGAAAATGTATAAGGATAGGGCTCATCAAAGTTTTTCGAATGATATTTTTTTATCTCCATCATGTGTTGCTAAGAATTACAATGAATTATCATAAGGAATAAGCATTTATAATAATAAATTATTACTTAAATATTATGAAAATATATATAAAAGATAGAATGAGCAAAATTGAAGTAATATGTTGTTGTAACTAACTCAAGGAAACATAAATGTCACACAAGTGGGCATGTGCGGTTACATAATAATGTATCAAAAATCAAAGAAACAATTATTAAAATAGGAGATTAATTAACATAAAGTATTTTATTCTAAGATATTAAAGAGATCGACTGTAACAAACTCTATCATTAAGTAAAATATAAGGAAAATTGTTTTCTAAAATGTGTTAAAACTGCACAAAAAATATTACAAAATAAAGGGATAAATATATAATTTGGTAAAGCTCAAGGAGATGTGGATCACAAATAAAAGTTCAATGATTTATCTAAATCAAAGTTAACTATTAGAAAAAATAAGATAAATTGAATAAGAATGTTACATTCCAAGATACTAAGCAGATTAAGTATTAGTGCATCGATTACTTATCATTTATGAATCAAATTATCTTCTAATGTATGCCAATATTTGATACAACACATTGGGATGAGTGGAATGATGTTTCCTACATTTTTAGTGGACATTCTTTGAAATTATTTTGATTACAAAAAATATTATTTTTATATTAAGTTTTAATGTTTATGTAAGCTAAAAAGTTATAACTTGAAGCAACAAAATATGACAAAGAAATAGTGAAACAAATGCCATATTACAAAAGATTTAGAGGTACATAGTAAAAAAAAAAAAATGAGACAAATTATGTTTTAACTTTCCGTTACAAGATATCAAGCAGAACATGGTAATGTTCCTATCATAAAATATAGTGCAAAAAAATATTTTTTGAGCATGCCAAACCAATTAAAAATTAAATTATTTAAAATTTTTCAAGTGTATTTTTAATTAGATATATGTTGCCAAGATAACTTCAAAAAAATTTTATTCGTCTTGATCAAATCTTGTTTGAAATTATTACAAACTTTTAATTTCTATAAGAAAACCATAATAACAAATAATTTTTTAATATTAAATAAACTTATGTTAAAGAGTGGAAATGTGAAATTAGGGTAATGTAATATAACAAAATCAATGTGATGTAGTGACACACAAGATGAGATTTAGAGTAACATAATAATATAAGATGGTAAACCTAAAAATTTGTTTGTATTACATAAACTATAAATGAATATTGCATTTCCATGATATAAAGATGTAGAAGAGTAACTTGTTTGATTGATAACTTAGTTACATATTCAAATGTCTCATATTCTATGCTAAAATTACAGAAAATAAAATATTAACAAATATAAAAATGAATATTTCATTGCATAGGGCTCACTAAGACTAGACTAATGATATTTGCTTCATCCCAATGAGACCTTGCTTTAATTGCTATGTATTACTAAAGGAAATATGCATAAATAATTATATATTACTATTTTATTAATAAGCTAATATATATTAAAGCTAAAATGAGATAAATTTAAGAACTTAATATAAAAAAATTAAAATGATACATGGGCTACTGGATAAAAGAATTAAAGTTTTATAATCATATAGTAAGTCAAATAGAAATATTTGATGAAGTGAGATAAATTATATGGAAAAATTACTCTCCAACATACTGAATATATCTAGTATGACATCCTTAATCATCCTAAAATGTGTATTTAAAAAAAATAAAAAAGTGGAACAAAATTTTTAGAAAAAATAATAGAAAAAAAGAATAGTATA
The DNA here is from genome assembly GCA_023846275.1 of Vanilla planifolia. Lineage (NCBI taxonomy): Eukaryota > Viridiplantae > Streptophyta > Magnoliopsida > Asparagales > Orchidaceae > Vanilla > Vanilla planifolia. Next base: position 91,465 of record JAIUJO010000641.1, read on the forward strand.
TTTTAGTTGGATATAGCTCATAGAGGCAAGTCAAATGATGTTTGTCTTTTTAAGTTCAAAACATGTTTAGAATTACAATGAATTTAATAAGTAAATAAGCTTAAAAAAAATTTATTTAATTTTAAATAATTATATATTAAGGCTAAAATGAGATAAATCAAGGTAATAAAATACAACCAAATCAAAGCAATGTAAAAGCAAACAAAGAGTAAAATAAGAGTTATACAATAAAGTAACCAAAACAATGAAAAATATTTAAAGAAATGTTATAAGTTATATGAGAAATTTGCATTCAAAGATACTAAAGTGATCAAGTGTAGCATCCTTGATAATCAAATCTAGCATAAAAAATAATATGCTATATGAAACGCCAGAATCATTAAAAATTGAGAAATATTTAAAAAAGAAGAAATCAATATATTAGTGGATAAACCTTGTTAAGATTACTCAAACAACATTTTTCTTTATATAGATTTGATTTTGTTTGGGAAATATAATGAACTACAATAACTAATAAGCACAAATATTAATAAATTATTTTTTTAATAACAAGTAAATATATATTAAAGTTGAAATGAGATGAACTAAAGAAATGAAACAAACCAAGTCAAAATGATCCAAATGTCATATGATAGATGATTTTGAATTTTATAGTAATATAACCCAATGAAAGAAAAAGATGAAAATGATTAAATATATGCACTTAAAAGATACAATTCAAGTTCCCAAAGAGAATGAGTGTAACATCCTCGACCATCGAATTTGTCCTAATAAATTGAATATCTTGTAAAATAAACAAGAGCAATAAATAAAATCTGAAACTATAAAATTAAAATACTTTGTTTAATAGAGCTTATCAAGAAAATTCTAATGATGTTTATTATAACTAAATCAAATCTTATTTAGAATTACTATAAATTACCAAAGTTAACAAAGATAAATAATGATGAATTATTATTTTAATATTAAGTATATAATAAAGTGTAAACAAGATAAAATGAAGTAATAAAATATAACAAAATAAAATTCATAATAGTCACACGAGAGGAGATTAAAAGTTACATTATATTGTAGCCAAATCAAAATAAAGAACTTAAGAAAATGAGATAAATTTTATGTCAAAGTTGTATTCTAAGATACTAACATGATCAAGTGTAATCGTCATAATCATCAAATATAAGTATGTATCAAAATATCTTGTAAATTATTTAAAAGCCTTTGAAAATAAAATAATAAAAAAATAAAAATTAATATTTTCTAAAGAATTCCATATCAATCCTTATCCAACATCGATTATCCAATCTATGTATGTCCTCACTCTAATTTAGTAAAAACTAAAAAGGAAAAAACTATAAAATGTAACAAATTACTATTTATAAAATTAAAAAATTGCACATTAAAGCTAAAATTAGTTAAAGTTAAGCAATGTAAAGTTATGAAATTAAAGAAATGTAAAGATTATATTAGAGGGGCTTTTGAGTAACTTAGTAATAAAATCAAATCAAAGAAATATAAAGATCATATGTGAGATAATTAGAGTTTCATAGTACTATATATGTAAATGAAAGGAGAACATTTGAGAGATTACAAAAATTGTATGAGAAAGTTGCATTATAAGACAAGATCAAGTGCAACGATGCTGATCTTTAAATCAGATACTAATCAGAATTTCTCAATGATCATGCAAAAAACCATTAAAATAAAATATTTAAAAATATTTAAATGAATATTTAATGTGATAGAGCTCATGAAGATGTGGCCAAAAATATTTGTTCTTAAATAACAGAATCACGTTATAGATTACTGTGAATTACAAAATTTACTAATCGTAAAAAATAGAAAATTGTTATTCAAATATTATGTAAATATATATGAAACATAAAATCAAAAAATTAAGAAAATGCTATTAAAAAGTTTATTCGATGATAGATTTAGAGTTAGATTTTGATATAGCATTATCTGAGAGAAATGTTTAAGAAAATGATATAAACTACATTTGAAAACAACTTCTAAGTTACTAAGGATATTGATTGTAACATACTAAATCATCTAGTCAGTTACGAACTGAAATATCTATATAAGCATGAAAAAACCAAATAATTTATAATGTTTAGTGCCCAAAAATATTTGTTCTTACACAATCGAATCACGTTATAGATACTAGGAATTACCAAAGTTATTAATCGTAAAAAATAGAAAATTGTTATTCAAATATTATGTAAATATATGTGAAAAAAAAATAGGTAAATGTTATTAAAAAATTTTATTTGATGATAGATTTAGATTTACTTAGCGATATGGCATTATCAAAGAGAAATGTCAAAGAAAATGAGATAAACTATATATGAAAACTAGCTTCTAAGTTACTAAGGATATTGGTTATAACACACTCAATCATCAAGTCACTTACAAATTAAAATATCTATAAAAGCATGGCAAAACCCAATAATCTATATTTTTTAAAAACATAAAAATAATTATTGAATTAGATATAACTAGATGAGGCACATCTAAAGATGTTTGTTTCATCTCGAATAGACCTCACTTGAAATTTTTGTGAATTATTAAGGTGAATTAGAATAACTAAATAATTATAATTATTTTTATATTATGTAATTTTATATTAATGTAAAAGAAAATTAAAGGAATGCAATATTGCAAAATCAATGACATGTAAGGGTCAAATAAAATATGATTTAGAGATACATATTTATATAGGCAAACCAAAGTGAAAAAATTGAACCAATGATAGAAATTATTTAGGTAATTTGCATTCCATAAAGGTGAGGGGATTGAGTGTAACAACATCAATTGTCAAATCATATACAAATGAATATATCCCCTAAAACATTTCAAAGCAAAATATAATAAAATATTTAAAACTATAAATGTGAACATTAAATTCATATAGCTCAATAAGAAAATTTTAAAAATAATTATTTTCCCTTGATTGGACCCAAAAGAATATTAAATTATTATTTTTTATAATTTAAAAAACAAATTAAAACATAAAAAATATAAATTGAAGAAATTTAATATGACCAAATAAAATTGAGGTTAAGGAAACATGTGAATATAGCTATTTTTTGATAGTAACACAACCAAATCAAAGTCAAAAGTTTCAATAAATGAGATTAGTTATAAAATAAATTTTCATTTAAATGTACTAAGGAGAATGATTGTAAAAACTTTGTACATCAAATTATGTACAAAAAGAAATTTCTCTAAAGAATGTCAGAAGAATACAAGATCGAGTATTTAAAAACATAAAAATAAAAATATTAAATTAGATAGAGATCATCCAGATGTTCCAAAAGATGTTTATTTCCTTTTTATCGAACCTTATTATGATTTATTTTTAATTTCCAAAGGTAACAACAAAAAATAATCGTAAATTATTTTTTAGTAAAAGGAAACAAAATATTAATATTTAAATAATATAAATTGAACTAATGTGATATAACATAATTAAAGTAAAGTTCATATGAGAATAGAATTAGATTTTTATAAAATCAAAAATTAAAAAACATTTGAAGAAAGAGATAAATTTTACAAGAATGTTAGAATTGAATATATTAGCAAGATAAGTTTGACATCCTCAATAATTAAACCTGGTTCAACAAAGTTTGCTTCAACTTTATTGGACCTTATTTGAAATTAAATTGAGTTAGAAATGTAAAAAAGGCATATAAAATATTTTATTTAATTTTTTATGTTATGTAAATATATATTACAATTAAAACAACATGAATTTGAGTAATGTAATCTGACCAAGTCAAAGTGATGTAAAGGCTAGAAGAGAAGAGATTTCGAATTGCATAATGATTGAATCAAGATTTAGAATTGCATAATGATTGATTGCATATTTATAAATTAAATATTTAATTATATAAAACTTGTTAAGGTAAGTCTAGTGATACTTATTTCATCTCAATTTAGAATTCTTTATAATTACTACAAATTACAAATGAAAATTATTGAAAGTAATAATAAATCAATATTCAAATATTAAATTAAATTTTTTAAATATTAAAACAAGATAAATTAAAGTAATATAATATTAGTAAATTAAAATGATATAGAGGTGACACAAGAAAAGCTTTGTACCTACGCAATTAAACAAAATTAATGTAAAAACATCTTTAAATTTGGATAAATTCTATTAAAAAAATGCACTACATGATAATTACAAAATTTAGTTCACATCCTTGATTGTCAAATAATGAATGAATTAAAACATCCCTTAAAACTTGCCAAAATACTAAAAAAATAAAAAAATTTAAATATATATAAAATGAAAATATAATTTTGTATACCTCATCTAGATAAGTGCAATGACATTTGCTTCATCTCTATCAAAGCACATTTAGAATTACTATGAATTAACAATAAAATAAGAAGAAAAAAAATTTCGTTATTTTTTTGATTTTAAGTAAATATTTATTAAAAAATGGGAGAAATTGAATCATTGTAGCAAAATAAAAGAAAATTGATAGAAGTGCAATATGTGAGGTGATTTAAAGTTAGATTGTAATATAAGAAATATTAACAAAAAATTAACAAAAAATTAAAAAAAATAATGTAAACTATATAAGAAAATTGCACACCATGATATTAAGAGGGTATATTGTAAAGTCCTTGATCGCTAAATATTGTATGAATCTAATTATCTTTAAAAATTTACCAAAGCTATGCAAAAGAAAATATTGGGAAAAATAAAATAAATATTTATTAGAAAAAACTTATTGAGACTAGTCTAATTATATTTGTTTCATCTATGTCTATCTTAATTTGTTAATACTACAAATTCTAGATTAAATAAGCATAAAAAAATTATTATTTTATTAATAAGTAAATATAAACCAAATCTTAATTAAGATAAATTAAAGTAATAAAATATAACAAATTCAAATTGATATAAATATCATATTAAAGAAGATTTTAAGTTACATAATGATATAACTAAACTAAACCCAAAAAAATTAAAAGTGACACAAATTGTATAGGAATATTGCATTACAAAGTACAAAAGAGAAGGATTATAACATTTTTGAAATTCAAATGAAGTATGAATCAAAAGTCTCAATAATGTGTGCCAATATTAGAGTTAAACTAAAAATTTTGAAATATAAAAATATAAAAACAAATATTTTATTAGATACAGCTCATCGAGATAAATCTAATAATAATTGTTACGACTTGATGGAACCCCATCTGGAATTACTATGAATTACAAAAACAAATAAGAATAAAAAAATAATGTATTATTCTTTTAATTTTAAGCTAGTATATATAAAATTCAAAATGAGATATAATCAAAGTGATGTAACATAACCAAATTAAAGCAATGTGAGGGTCATTTGAGAGAAGATTTAAAGTAACATAATAAAATGAGATATTTTCATTTGTGTTGGATTTGATGGGTGAGGATGTTTTGCCCAATTGTCTCAGTATCCTAGAAAGCAACTTTCCTCTATAATTCATCTCATTATTTGAATTTTTTTATTTTTATTTGGTTATAACATTAAATAATCTTAATTTTCCTCTTATGTCTCCTTCGTATGTTTTCATTTGGGTATATTGTTTAATTTAAGTTATTTTATTTTTAACTTAAAGTTATTTAATATTAAAATAACAATTAATTATCATTTATACTTATTTTCTTTTATATCATTTTTTTAATTTTTGCATTGGTTTCTTTATATTTTATTATGAAACTCTAGTACTCTTGTGTCACCATTTAATCACTTTTATTTTATTACAATACCTTAGTTTAGATTGAGTCATTCCAAATCAAATATGCTTTTACAAAATAATAAAATAAAAATGTATTATTATTAATGGTTAATTACACGTGCACTATGTAGTAATTCAAAAAGTGGAATGATGTGATGAAGCAAAAAAAATTAGTCTCATCCCAATGACTTCTGTATAATTAAATATTTATTTTAAAATTCATAAGGGTTTTAGTTTATAATGTTTGCAAATTATTTCAATTTTTACCTAATTTGATAATCATGGATGGTGCACCTAATCTCTTAAATATCTTACAAAATAACTTTTTGGTACATATATCCCTTTTATTCAATTGTTCACTTTGACAATGTTATATTATTATGTAATTCTAATTCCTTTATCATGTGATTGTTTGGTCTCACTAATTTTTTTGTATTACTTTTCTTTAATTTATATTATGCAAGCCAAAAGTATGATTTTGTTTATATTAAGAAAATAATTTGATATTTTATATTCTTTCCTATTTTTTTAATTCATAATAATTTAAAATGATGTTTGATCAAGAATAAATGAATATTATGAAACTCAACCTCATAAGCTCTATCCAATTTAATTTTCACTTTTTATTTGAAATATTTTTTTGTTTTTTAGAAATTAAGCAGACTTTTTGAGTTATTTTAATTCTTACATCATTTGATGAGTTATTTTAATATGAAATTCTTATTCTCACTTTGTTTTAACTTTGCTTAACTTTGATTTTGTTATCTAATATCCCTTCAATTTATGTTACTTTATAGTTAATATAAATTATATAAGCTTAAAAAAAATATGTTATCACTATTTATGTTTATTTATTTTGAGAATTTGTTATATTTCTAAAAGAAGGTCCGACTATGATAAAAAAAATTTTTTGGAATTCTATCAAAACTCAAAGAAATTGAAATTTCATTTTAAATTTTAAATAGTTTTTTCTAGTGTTTTTGCATGCTTTATTAGAATACAGATTTGTAGATTATTTAAAGTTTAATGAGGGATGTTACAGTAGATTGTCGTTATATTTTGGAATAAAACTTTTCAAAAAACGTTGATTTCTTTTCTTCAAACTTTTCTTATTGATTTTTTTATATTTTTATATCACTTTAAATGTTCTTATGACATAACTTTTGCATTGCAATGTTTTAGTTATACTACTTTACTTTAATTTATCTCATTTCAACATTAATATTTTTCTACTTAATATTAAAATAAGAATTTCAATTTATTTATCATTAATTGCTTTTGGAATATATAATTTTTCGAAATGTGGTCTTGTTCAAATGAATAAACATTCTATAAGTCATCCTAACGAGTTATTTCAAATTAAATACTATCTTTTTGTGTTTTAAATATTGATTATAGGGTTTCAGCTCTCTTTACAACACATTTTAAATTGTCAAAAATTTCATGAGCGAGGACATTACCCAAAATCTCCTTAATATCTTGGAAGGCAGCCTTTATGTATAAAGTATTTCATTTATTCAAAATTTTTAATTTTTTGAACTATATTACTTTTATACTATAATTCCCCACTCATGTGACCATTATATAAATATAATTTTTTTTACCTTAAATATCTTTAAATTATCTCATTTGAGCTTTACTTTACATTTAATAAATTGAAAAACAAAAAAAAATATATTACTTATGATTATTTAATTTGCAATATCATAGTAATTCAGAACTTGGTTTGATCGAGATGAAAAACTCTTTATTAGATTTATCCATACAAAATAAAATTCCCTTTCTTATTTTTTGAAATTATTGATTTTTTATTTTATCATCATTATATAGTAATTTTGATTCAAAGTTAGATGGCTAATGATGTTATGCTCAGTCTCCTAAGTCTATTGCAATGTAACATAACAATATAACTTGTTATTTATTAAAATGTCTAGCATTGATTTGGTTATATATTTATGTAACTCTAACTCTCCTTCAATGTGACCTTCACTTGATTTTGATTTGGTTATCTTATATTGTTTCAATCAAACTTCTTTTAATTTTAATATTAATTTATTTAAAATTAAAATAATAATATTATAATTTAGGTTTATTTACTTTTGTAATTTGCATTAATTTCAAATGTAATTCGTTTAGGACAAAAAGTATCATTTGTCTCTTCTCAATTACCACTATTTAAATGAATGTTCATTCCAATGTTTCAAAATATTTTATTTTTCATGATTTTTGTGTGCTTTATGAGCAATTATTATTCATACAAGATTTCATGAATGAGGATATTACACTTGATATCTTTCCTACTTGCAAAAAATCTTTCTGGTACAATTTATCTTGTTTGATCAATTTTTTATTTTTTCTTGGTTATAATATTGTGTGACACTAAATGTCATCTCATCTAACAAATACATTGCTTCGATATTGTTATGTTTCATTTCTTAAATTGAGATAATTTTAGTTTTAATTTATTTTTACTTAATATCTTTAATTATTTTTATACTTATTAAATTTTGTGATTGCAAGTAATGCGAAACATGGTGCGATACAAAAGAAAACAAATATCATTGACTCTTCTCAACAAGATCTATCTCATTAAATATTAATTTATATACAAGCCATTAAGGTTCAAATATGATTTGATTATTAAGTATGTCATCCCAAATTTTCATAGTATCTTAAAAACGAACTTTGTCATCTAATTTATACAATTTTTTTGAAATGTTTAATTTAAATTCTACTGCGTTGCTATGTAACTTAAAAAAATTCATTTAATGTTCCTTTAAATCACCTTGATTTTTTTACTACATTACTTCGATTTATCTCGTTAAAGTTTTAATAAAAATTAACTTAATGTGAAAATATTTTTTAATGTTATATGTGCTTATTTTCTTTGGTAATTAGCAATAATCCAAAATATGGACTAATCAAGATAACGCAAACATCGTAGGACAAATTTGTGCATGTGCTATCAAATTACATAATTATTTTTATATTTTTCATATTTTAATTTTTTATAATTTTGCCACATTTTATATGATATTTCAAATATCGATCATTTACATTAGAGAGTGTTATCCTCAATTTCTTCTGTATCTTGTAATAAAAAATTTTCATTCAGGTTATCCTAGTTTCATGAAATTTTGCTATTTCATTTGTTTGTATTATAATGTATTATTAATTGTCCTGTCACATTACCTTTGCTTCACTTTGATTGCTTTATATTATACTATTTCAATTTATTTAATTTTTTTAATATATATTTTTTATTTCATTATAATTTATGATATAATAATTGATAATTCATTCTAATTTCAAACAAGGTTAGAAAAAGCACAAACAAAAATTATTAGATAAGTTTTAATGAGCTTTACCTTATTAAATATTTTATTTTTTATTTTAAACTATTTATCTTCTTAGGATTTGGCATGCTTCATGAGAAGTTTCAATTTATACCCAAGTTGCTGATCAAGGTTCGTAGTCACAATCTTTTTAATATACTAGAACACCACTTTTTGGTACAATTCATCTAATTTATTCAAATCCATCTCTTTTATTTTATTGTATAACAATGTGACTTTAGATCCTTTCACTTGTCATGTTTATATTGTTTTGATTATATTATATTACATTGCTTCAATATATCTCATGTCATCCTCATTTTTTATCTATATAATACTAAAATAATAATGTATTATTATTTATGATTATTTACTTTGTTATTTTCCAACTATTCTAAATCATGTGTTATAGAGACAAACCAACTACATTAAAGTTTTCCCAATGAGCTACATCCAACTATGTATTATTTTTATATTTTTTTAATGTTATACTTATTTTTTGTGATTTTGGTATAGTTTATGAGTCATTTTGATTCCTACCTAATTTGATGATCAATTGTTTTACATTTAGTCTCCTTTGTGTTTGGCAATTCAACATTCTTGTAAAATTTATTATTTTTTTCTTCGTATTTTTCTTTTTTAATTGCTTGTATTACGATTAACACTAAATCTTTTGCCATGTGACTTTTATATTGTTGTGATTTTATAATATTACGTTGGTTCTATTTGTGTCAGTTTTATTAATATAAATTTTATTAAAATTAAAATGATAATTTATTCTTTTTTTTGCTTATTTAGCTTGTTAACTTGTATTAAGACCAAACAATATATGACAAAAACAAAAATTATGTCATTGGATTCACCTTGACAAAATATATCCAATTAAATATTCATTTTTTTATTTTTAAATATTTAATAAAATATTTTCATTTGTATCCTTTTTAATAATCATGGATCTTACACTCAATCCTATTATTATCAATGAATGCAGGTTTATGGAGACATTTACCATATTTTTTTTCCAAATTGTTTATTTTTATTTTGTGATATTACTATGCAATTATAAAACTCATATCATGTGATGTTAACATTAATTTAATTTTTCCATATTATATTGCTTAAATTTATCGCATTTTTTGTTTAATATATGTGCTTACTACTAAAATTATTATTTACTTATAAAGGAAATTAGTAATAATTCAAAAAAAAGTTAGGTAAAAATGAAACAAATATCATTATAATCATCTCAATAGCTTTATCTAATTAAATATATATTTACATATTTTTTAATATGTTTTAAATGTTGGCATGCTTTGTGAGACATTTTAATTATTACCTAATTTGAGTATTTAGGGATTACCCTCATTTGTCTCAGTATCTTCAAACATTTCTTTGTGAGACAATTCTTCTCTTCTTCTAAGTTTTTTCTTTTATTTTATTATGACATAATGTAACTCGAAATCTCCTTACCTATAACCTATACATCTTTTCAAGATAGTTTATTACATTGGTTCAATTTATCTAAATTTTATTTTCATATATAGTTAATTAATAATACGGTATTAATTTATTATTATTATTATTATTTACACTTATTTACTTTTATAGTTCTCTATAATTATGTATAGGGTTTGATAAATATGAAAAAAAATAATTTTACAATCACCTCAACATGTTCTTACAAATTAAATATTTATTTTTAGATATTTTATTTTTTGAGGTTTTGGCAAGTTTTACTAGAAATTTCAATTTGTGCTTGATTTTGTGATGGAGGATGTTTCCCTAAATTTTATTAATAATCTTACAATACAACCTTAACAATATAACTTATTTCATTTCTTTAAATATTTCTCTTCGTTTTTTTTGTTACTATGTAAGCCAGAATCTTCTACCATGTAACTTTTTCATCAATTCCATTTGCTTAAATTACATTGCTTTAATTTATCTTATTTCTATTTTCTAAATTATTTATTAGATATTAAAAATAGAGTTTATTCTTATTTATGCTTATCACTTTTACAATTGGTAGTATTTATGAAAGTATTCCTATTGAAATATGAAAATGACATTAGATTCATCTCGATAAGTTGGATCCAATGAAATAAAAATTCAATGCTTTTCAAATATTTCATATTCAATTATATAAACAACTTATGAGTAATTTTTTTCAATCTTGATTTGAGGATCGAAGTGTTACCCTCATTCTCCTTGGTATCATAGAACATAGATTTCTCATAAAATTTATCTCATTTCTTACCTCGTTTTGTTTGGTAATGTTATTATAAAATTACAAATCTCTTGTGTGCTTATACATAGTCTTAATTTGGTAATATTACATTGCTTCATTTATTATCTTTTGAATTTGAATATATACTTAATTAGAACCTAAAAATAATTTATGTTTATTTAATCTAATTTAGTTTTGTGATTATACCTATAAATGAGGTCTAATGGATATGAAAAAAAAAGGCATTGGACTCTTATTGATGTGTTTTATCCAATTAAAAATTCATTTAATGTTTTAAATATTTTATCTTTTGATGTTGTGGAAAGCTTTATGTGTTTTTTTAGATGTACATGCCTGGGTGATACGGGGAATAACACTCGATGTCGTTAGTATCCTGGAATGCAATTTCTTTTAAAAATTATCTTAACTCTTTAAACTTTTTTGCATTGATTATCTTACAAAACAATGTAATTCTAAAGCTCATATAATCTGACACTTTTGTCACCATTATTTGGCTATATTACCTTACTTATTCTTTGCTTATTTCATGTTTCAAATATATTTAAATAATACTAAAAAAATAATTGTTATGGTTTATGCTTATTTGCTTTAGTAACTCATTGTATTTCTAAACAAACAATGATAGAGACAAAATAAATGCCATTACACTCATCTCAATATGCTTTATACCTATAAATAATAATTTTTATATCAATAAATATTCTATTTCCTCAAAGTTTTGGGATACTTGCAAGATATTTTTAAATTATACTTATTTTGAAAATTGAAGATCCTACACTTGATTTATTTAGTTTCTTAAAAAGCTTTCACATTAAAGTTTCTCATTTCATCCAATGCTCCACTTTCAAATGGTTATATTAATATAATACAGAAGTTCTCTTCGCATGTGTTTTTTGCATCATATTTATTTTACTATGTTACAGTTCTTAAGTTTATCTAATTTTTACATTATTAAAAATTTACATAATATTACAACAACAACTTATAATTATTTACATTTAATTCATTTTGTAATTTTTGAAAATTTCAAATGTTGAACTCATTGCAACAATCTTATCAAATTAAATAGAAAGTTTTAAATTTTATTTTCACTGATCAATATGTTTTAAAAGACATTTAAATTCATATTTGATTTGATGATTAATGATCTTACACTTGATCTTTTTAATATCTTTAAAAGTAACTTTTCAAAGCAATTTATCTTATTTCTTAAAAGTTTTTAATTTCATTTGGTTGTGTAAGTCTACATATTCTCTCCTATGAGTTTTACTTTACACTGATTTAGTTATTTATGTTTATAATTTTTAGTTAGTAAAAACAATTCTAAACAATGTCTAATTGAGATGAAATAAACATTGTTGGAGTTGTGTTGACTAGCTTTATCAAATTTTGTACTCAATATTTTTAAAACATTTCATCTTTTTTCACACTTTACATTAAATTTTTACTCAGATAATTTGATGATTTATGGTTTCATAGTCAATCCATTTAGTACTTTAGAATAAAGTTTTCCTATAAAATTTATCTTATTTCTTTGATTTATTCTTTCATTTTATGTTATTACTACGAAACTCTAACTCTCAATTTCGACGATAAGAGCAACACTTAGTATGTAGAACTATTATTTTTTTCTTTCAAAATTTGTACTAATTCAAAAAGAAGGTTTTATTAATTTGAAACAAATGCAATTGGTACAACTTAAAAAACCTTTAACCAATCTTTTCTTATTTTTAAAAATACTTTTTGTTTATAAGGAATTTTGCCATGCTTTTGTGTATCTAATAGTTTTGCTTTCACATATAATGTTTCTTATTTACTAAAATATTTCATTGTGATTTAGTGATATTACTATAACAAACTAAGTCTACTCTCATATGGCCTTTACATATTCTTAATTACATTATATTATATTAATTTGACATATTATAATTTCAATATATATTTAGATATTGCAAAAATATTTATTTTTTATTTTTATGCTTCTTGACTTTAGGAATTTGTAATTATGCTCAAGTGATATGAATTATCGAATTAAATAAGAATAAATATTAATAAACAATTATATAAATTTTTTGTTAATATACATTAAATTATAGATAAAAAACATTTAAGTAATATAACATGAAAAAATCATGGTGTTGTAAAAGACACGAAAGGAGAATTATAGTTTTATTGAATACAACAAAATCAAAAAGACACTGAGAAAATAAGATAAATCATATGAAAAAGTAGTAGTACTATAGACTAAGGACATCAATAATAACAATCTTGATCACCAGGTCTTGTAGCAATCGAAATAACTTATCAGGCACACTAATACCCAAGAAAAAATATTTAAACAATAAAGAAGATATTTTTTAATTACATAGAGTTATTTACGATTTGTCAAATAATGTTAATTTTATCTCAAAAAACCTTGTTTGGATTTTTTACAATTCACTAAAGTTTTACTCCAAGATATTAAATAGATGTAGTGTAAAATCATCGATTACCAAATCCTTTATGTACTGAAAAACCTCATAAAGTATGACTTATTCATAAAAAATACAATATTTACTTTAATACCAAAGCATGCTTCTTACTTACCGCTTGGAAGACTTTTATACGAAATTAAAAAAACATAATTCTTTTCTTAAAGATTTTCATGAAAAATTTGGATACCTTCAAAATTTTAGCACAAATCATGCACTAATGGTGATGCATGCATGAAGCATGGCTTCTAAAGGCAATCATTGACATCATCTCCAAATTTCCATACATGTATTAAATTTAATAGAGCTTTAACATTATTGATTTTACTTTAAGACCTATAATGGGTATAAGTCATAGTTTTGACAAAATTTATTTTCTATGTATTGTATCATTTCCTCTTAACTAAATAGAACTCCAATCCACAATGTTAAAGTCCAGTTAATCATCCACATGTTGTGGAGCAAGCTTTTAAAATTCTTCACATTCCATGAACTATCTCTAAATGGTAGATAATTTTTCCAATGAATAAGGATCCTATGAGGCTTATCGACACTCAAGGGGGTTTAATGAATAGTTAAGTACCAGCAATCAAGCCTTGATTTTATAAACTAATAGGAACTCTTTTTCTTCAAGATGCACTATTATCCCAAGAAATTGGTGGGGATCTTTGCTTTAATACTGAATTAGGTAGTCAAAGAGGGGGATTGGTCATGGAATAGAAAGTATGACAAAAGGTTCTAGACAAAAAGGAAGAGAGTTATATGGGATGGAGTAGAAAGCAAGGATTCACTCACCAAAATGAATCTAAGAAAAGTAAACCAAGCCAACTAAAGCACTTTAACAACAAAGGAATGCAATTTCATTTACCATAACTAATCCACCATTCAGTCATTCCATGGAGCTCTTTTAAATAGGAGATGAAAAGTAATTATTTATTACAAAAAGAATGATTTTTATCGAAATTTTAACGGAATTCATGGCCATATAAATGTTTTTAGTATAGAATCATGCTATCTACTTAACTTTTGATGACTATCATATCTATGTAATTCTTTAATACATAGAGTTTCTTACTAATATAACCAAATCGATGTAAAACAATTTCTTAAAATGACATAATTTTTTGCAAAAAGTTGCAATCCAACCAACTATGGACATCAAGTTTAAAATTTTTAATCATAAAATTAGATAAGAATCAAAATGACTCATAAAGTGCTCAAATAAATAGTAAAATTATTTAAAATATAAATTTTTTTTATCTTGATAATGCTCTACATGAAAAGTCCAAGGAATTTGTTTTGTTTCCATAGTACCACCTTTGGAACTTTAAAACATTATCGAAAAAAATAAATGAAAATAATAATAAATTATTATTATACTATTAAGAAGATATATATTAAAGTTTGATTGAGATAAATTGAAAAAATGCAATATAACCAAATCAAAGTGACATAATGCTCATAGGACAATCAATTTAGTGTTATATAGCAATATCACAAAATCAAATAAAAGTTTAAAAAAATGAGATAAATTTTTTAAGAAACTTATTTTCCATCATAATAAAGAGGTTCAACGCATCTTCCTTGAGTATCAAGTTATGTACAAATCAAAATGCCTCATAAAGTACAAAAATATTTACAAGAAAGAAAACTTAGAGAAATTTAATCAAGTGAATTGTTAATTAGGTAGACCTAGTTGAGATAAGTCTAATAATGTTTGTTACATCTCCATCAAACCATATTTAAAATTACTATTATTTACTTAATTAAATAAACAATAATTTTACAAAGTTATTATTTTAATATTAAATAAATCTATATTAAAGTAGAAATCTAAGGTAATATAACGTAACAAAACTAAAGACATGAAAAGGTCATATGGGAAGAGAATTATATTTATATAGTAATATAACCAAATAATGGAAAAACTTTGAACAAATGAGAAAAATTGTGTGAGAAAATTAAACTCCAAAAATTAAGGAGATAAAGAGTGACATACTTATTTATGAAATCAAGTGCAAGAAAATGTCTCAAAAAAGTGTTAAAATCAAAGAAAATAAAATTATAAAAAATTTAATAATGAATATTTCATTTTATAAAGTTCCAAGAACTAAGTTTCATGGGTTTTGTTTGATCTCAATCAAACCTCACTTTAAATTTCTACATAAATTAAGCATGGATAAATAATAAAAAATGTCATTTTCATATTTATAAAATACATGATAAAAAATAAGGTAATTAAAAAAAATTATAATATTGCCATATCAATGAGTTGTAAATATCACATGATAAGAAAATTATAGTTTCGTACTAACACAGCCAAACAAAAACAAATTGAATGGAATGAAGTAATTTGTGGTAGAAAACATACAGATTAAGGATCAAGGACAATCATCAAGTCATGCACGAATTATAAATGCCCCACGAAGTTTTTAAAAGTAATAAAAAATAAAAATTTGAAGTGGGAAAATTGATTATGTTAATAGATAGAGCTCACTAAGAACAATGAAATGATGTTTGTTTTCTAACCAATAGACTTTATTTGGAATTATATTGAATGACAAATTCAATTAAACAAAATAATAATGCATTCTTATTTTGATATTAAATAAATATGTATATATATATTAAAACTTAAATTAAATAGATTTAGACAAAGTAAAATAAGTAATTAACAAGATGTAATGGTCACGTGGTAAAAAAATAAAAGTTTGATAGAAATATAGGAAAGTAATAGCAAATAATTTGACTAAATGTGATAAATAGTATGTGAAAACTTTATTTTAAAATGCTAAAAAAACCAAGCATAACATTCTTCATTATCAAATATGGTGTGAATGAAATATTTCATAAAATGAGTAAGAACTCTAAAAAAAAATAAAAAAAATCATCAACTAGGTTTTTAAGTGGAATAAAAAATTTGAATGAGACACTACTTGTTGATAAGTTTAACTATAAATTTTAATTGTTTTGAAGCCATCTATCCACCCATATTGCTATAGATTAAAGGCACACATCTTATCTATTCTTATTTAAGCATAAATTTACCTGAGATTATTTTAAAATTAATATAGTACTTTGGTTTTTAATATGCAATCAAGTAAGAGTAAATACATTGACGAAAAAAATTAAATATTAATTAATATACTAATTCTACTTGTATTAAGGAATCATCACGACATGAGTTGTTAGCCATGAGATCAGACAAAGTGTAGAACACAGGTCATCCTATGAAAACTTGATTAAATTTGATTTATACATGTGCAACACCCACACCATATAAGTGTTGTTGTATTTCTCTAAGGAGGTAAGTTGAGGTATAGAACTATTATGCCTTATAAAATTCAATATTCTTGTCATACTTTTATGATCAATTAATTGGTAGAAATAGAAAAGGTGTTTATACTACTTCATTAAGTGTGTGATACAGTTTGACTTATCATATATGTACCACATATCATAATAGTAAGACAACATTTTTTTGGACATCATATTTGTGACAAAGGCATTAAGCGAAGTTACTTGAATTTGCAAGTATGATTCCATTATTGCATATAAGTGATGCTTTATTTATAGTGAGAGCAGTGCATGTCAATGGGTTTGAATGTGAACGATAATTTTTAGGTTATTATATTACCCTATGAAAGTTTAAGAGATGAAAATCTTGATTTAATTGTCTTTTTGTTGATATATGTGTGATATGCTTGCGGCATCGATATTATTATTTTTTAGTATTTAAGAAAGCTATTCAAAAATAGCTATTAGTAACATGATGTCGATATGATAGAATCGTACATGCATATCACTAGGTTAAACAATGATTAGTGAGTGACAACTAATTTGACTGTATTTCAAAAATTGATTATTTGCATTTGAGGATTGTTTGGAGCCACTTAAGAGTACTATGAGTTAATTTAAATATCTATCTTGCATTACTTCAATGATATTTTAGAGAGCCCATTACTTTACTTTATTTTTCTCATAGGATATTACAATTAATATATATAATAGATTTCTTTATCCAATTGTAGGGACTTTGTATTTTCTCTTTGTTTCAGTCCTCTATGTAGTTGTATTTTTTTGGCCTTGTCATTTTTTGGGTCTTTTGGCCTAAACATTTTTAATGGCTTTTGTTCTAATAATTTATATTGTGCTTTTCACAAGTGTTGTAGGATTTGGTGTGCCACTTTCTATTGTGTTTTTGTCTAGGTGATTATAGAACCTTTTTGGTAGTGTGTAGCATTTTTGGGGCTACCAACTTTTATAAAGTGTATTTCATTTTCTTAAGGTTTTGAGTTGAGCTTGAATTGAACAATGTGTAAAGCTTTTTCTTATCTTTTTCTAATGTTCACCCACTAAAATTTTTCAAAGTTAACAATTATTTTTAAAACAAAATTTTTTAAATGGCTTCAAGAAAGGGAAAATTTTGTCATACTACATTTAAGACTATTCAAGCTTTTCATTTTCACAATTCATGCACAATGAGCTCGACACCATCCTCTTTTATTCCAAACATTTTCCTTCACAAAGTAGTACACTAGATATTCATATTAAAAAGATATTGCTTTATGATTTCTTTTCATTGCTACCATATTTAATAGTCTTATCTTACTAGATAAGCTTTTGTTGAACTTTCACGTAAACATGCCTTGCTTTTCCGATAGGGATTAGGGATGAGTCTAGCTACCATTAATAAATATATTTTCTTTTTATAGAGAATTTGCATTCTAATAGTAGAAAACATGAAGTGAATAAATCTACATTCCAAATGAAACATCATTAGATATCGCCGACAAACAATTCACTTTGTTAAAAAAAAGTAAGGAGAAATATTCGATGTCAGGAGGGAAAGACGATATATATGACACATTGAAGGACTTCAAAAAAAATGTAGGTATTTTTAAAACAAACTAAACTCTTCAACAAAAATGAAAATAGCATTTGGACACTAACAATTTATGGAAACTTCAGCACTTGGTCAGCCTCGGAATCAACCATTAGAAAAACTCTAATACTAAATTCAAAGTAGAAGATTTTAATTTTTAAGTGTGCATTTAAACTATCATTTCCATTTTAGAAGTTATAATAGTCTTCTAAAATTCTCTAAGAGTTAAAGAAAGATCAACTTTCAGAAGGATTCAATGATCCCTTGCAACTCTACTGAAGGCTCAATGGGACATGCCATTATATGGTGATAAAAAACTAGGCATAGTCTATCTTTGCCAATATTCTTCAAACTAAAAAAGTAAAAATAACTAGAATGATTTACAAAACATCGCATTAGTGGACGTAATGAAACAATGACATTGCTTGAAACAAAGGCATTCTAATCTATCACCTTATTATTTTATGGGGCATATGATATATTAATAACCAAAATATCCATGAGGAAGTTAATCAACCTATAAACATCATTATCAATGGTGCCATATTGAACTGTTAAAAGACTATTACCAGAATTGTCACCACACAAACATCTTAGGAGAATCATCAAATGGATCACCTTGGTTTAGTACCATATTCTATTATAACGTGCAAAAGTTGTGAAGTTGTGAATTGTTATTGTCCATATAAAATACGTAAGCTAAATGTTGATGGTTTTTTGAATAATCATGATGTGTAGGTTGGCTATGTTCGAATTATATGCAATGACAAAAGACAAATAATTTAATCCAATTCTCACATTGTAGTAAGTAAATCATTATTAGAAACTAAAGGATTGTCTATGCACCTTCGTATTTTTTTGAATAATAACAAGATCATACATAAGTTAGTCATCAAACTGGGCCATATAATAATCCTTAAATAGCAAAAGGTCAAATGAACACTCTTTGAGAGCTATCAAATGTTATTCAACAAATTAAGAATAATGCAACTGTAATAACAGTATAATAGAGCTACATTCACAAAGAAGTAAATGGAGTGATGAATTACAACATATAAATGGTAGTGTAACCTAAAAAAAATTATACAATTGGGATGTGCAAAACACTTCAAAGATATGCAAAGCTTTTGGTTGAATATAGTGTACTAGGTATGAACATCACTTTACAAGATTAGTTCTAATATGATGATAGATTCTTTTTTACTTCACGTGGAATTATCTTATATGATATGATATTCATCATAATACTATGCAAATCACATACTACTTACAAAATACTAGAATACCTAAGTAAAATCATATCATCTTAAAAGTAAGAATTCCAAATCGAAAACAATGGACATTTACAACAAGCCATCATTCACACTATTCATATTTTGAGATCATCATGTTTTTTGAAACCATTTTCTTGAACATAAATGAAATGAAAATTCAATAATTACAACATCAAATGTATAGACAATTTAAAATATAACGTCATTAAAATACTCTCATGTTAATATTCCAAGAACTTTTGGCCGTCCATATAACGAAAGCATAGATATATTATCCACGAATCAAAAAACCCTTTCAATCTACTCCATTCTCCACATATAACTACACAAGGTTCATAAAAAACTCAGTAAGAAACTACCAAGCATAATATAATAGATGAATTGCATCATATGTCTATTAAAAAAATTGATGACAAAAAATATCAAATCAACCACTACTGGTGCTGAAATAAAGATGGTGAATTGTCCAACAAATGCACTCATCTTGATATTCTCCAGTTTCTTAACTATTGAATCATTTCCTCCCAAGTCTAGCAAAGATATAATGGGTTATACTTGGAGCCTCAATAGGGAATTCTTGATCCATAAATTAAAACCAATATTTAGTAGCCAAGAAGTTTGTTTGGAACAATTGAGTAAATAATATTAATAAATGAAATTTGTTTTTAACTATCACATGACATCATCAACTACTTGCTAAGTATATATATATATATATATATATATATATATATATATATATATATATATATATATATATATATATATATATATATATATATATATATATATATTTAGATATATAAATTTCTTATATTATGGATTAGTGCCACTTGCCTGATCTAACACAAACTTTTATCCATGAGAATCATGATAGGGTTTGGAACCCCTTTCATATGAGATGATCTAGCACTCAACAAAGGAGTGTTGATCAAATGAGCCAACCACATCTGGTTCAAGAAGTCCCCAAGAAACATATGTTCTCCCATTTAGAATATAAGATATCACGTGATTCCCCATGTGGCTAAATGTGTATAGTTCCCTCTTGGGCATAATCTAGCACTCATCACATAGGCTAAATCAACAATATATAACTATCTCTTTGCCAACAAAATAGAGTAGCTTAACTTGCATATCTCATCAATAAGCATGCATGATCAAGGGTCCACTACATATGATCCTCTCTTGATAAAAGTAATGTCCTTAAGGTGTGGCATCCTACTAACTCAATTCCATAACTATCTAGGATTCATCTAGCCCTAAGTCAATTTAGGTTTTACACTTAAGTTGATTTTCATTTATCTAATGAAATTTTAACTAAATGTCATAGGGCTTCTTCTATATCATAGCACATTTTTCTTGTATTTATTTTTACCTTTATTTTTCTTAAGACCATTTCTTATATAAGTTAACCTTAGTGTTTGCAAATCTTTTCCATTTTCTCATGGATTCCATTTTTAGTTGATTATAAATACAATAATGTCTATGTTCACATAGGTGTTAATAATGATCCTTGTGTCCCAAAGGAAACCTTGAGCCACCATACCTATCCTAATGCTTCTCCTAAGGCATCAAATGTCCCCATGATCTTCTTGTAGGGTCTTATCATATGCCTAAAGTGATTAAATATGGTCAGTCTTATTCTTATCCAAAGGATCCAATTAACAAATCGGTCTAACCAA
Source organism: Vanilla planifolia (assembly GCA_023846275.1). Classification (NCBI taxonomy): domain Eukaryota; kingdom Viridiplantae; phylum Streptophyta; class Magnoliopsida; order Asparagales; family Orchidaceae; genus Vanilla; species Vanilla planifolia. The sequence goes on from JAIUJO010000641.1 coordinate 113,096, forward strand.
CATTTTTATCATATTATTTCCTTGGGAAAACATTGTTGCATTTCAAAGTCTTATTTCAAGCCCTTTTACTTTCTTCTAAGGCCTTAATAAGGAGCTTCACCAACAAAACCTTAATTTATAATATTCATGGAGCTTCAACAATGGCATTTCCTTAACCCATCATTAAGACATTTGATTATAGATTACTTTTCAATGAATTAATTCAAAGCCTTTAAGCATAATTTTAATGCTAAGCTTAGCTTACATAGCTATACCAATGCACCTCAAATCTATAATTTAATCTCTATTAGTGATTATTCATGTAACTTCAAGTTTAACAATAGCAATAGCACTTCTAGTCACAACCAACTCTTTGGCTACCAGCCATATCTCAACTAAACCTAGCCATCTTTTAAGGCATTAAATCAAGCTCTCCAGAACTTCCAACCAAAAACCAAGGGTAGGACACACACATACCATAGAAACCATGTTGATTCTCTTCAAGGGTTGAACTTATGCCTCCTATGACTTAATGAAGCCTTGGTTCCAAGCTTTCAAAGCAAACCTATGGTAAGAGATAATTGGCCATAATATTTGATCTAGGGTATTAGTCATAGTTCTTAGTTTCATATCATGGTTCATCATCAAATAAGTTTTAATTTTTTAATATAATAGGTGGCACACTTCTATACATGGTTTTGCAACAAATATACACATTTATGTCATGTCATGAAGTGAAATAGAATTAATATTTTTTCCTTGGTTGAGATTTTATATTTCTTATAGGTTACTACTTGGAAACACATTTACATTCAAGCTTCGAGTCCAATCCTTTCCACAGAAATAAAAAATAAAATAAAGAAATCTTTTCTTATTTTATCACATTAGAATTTATTATTCTATGGTTTAATAGTTTTCTACCATTAATCATACAAAACTTTTTATAGTACAAAAGTTATTGATTGTCTAAAAGGCTTTACCATTAGAATACCTCATGATCATTACTCAATTATGAGGCATTTTGTAAATACAAATAATCATTCTAAATCCATCTTCTTGTTTGTTCAATAAGTAAAGCTAAACAATCAAGCATATGAATAAGAATTTGATTTACAATCCCAATTTAGTTAATGTCACAAATTCTTGCTTAATTACTTTAACAAAATTGCATAATAAATGGATTATAAATAAACATTATATGCTTACAAAAATACACTTTTTTCATCGGTATAATTAGTTCTATTTTTTTAAAAATATGGTTCGTGGAAAAAATTTATTTTTTGTTAACATAATCCCATTCCGTAGGTTCTGCATGCCATTTTAATAAGACAATTCCTTTTCATCCTTCCTTTGGTCATAGATAGATTTATTGAATGTTCAAAAAGGTCAGTCTTACCTAAATAGGAGGTAAAATTCTTCTCCTTGCATAGCTCTTTCTTGGCTTCAAAACTTGAATCCTCTTTCTTCTTCTTATTTTTCATGGCTTATCTTGCTTTCCACCATGGTATTCCTATATTTAGGCTTGCTAAATAGCCCTTATGGTTATCACATTCTAATGCCCCAAAACAAACATCTTAGGGCCTTAAATTGCCACCTCCATACCTCGTAAAGCCACCTATTGTCTTTAAGAAAAATTAGTTTGCTTGCTGTAAGCCGTGGTTCACCCATTGATGTAAAACCTCATTTCATTTTAACATTTTTGGCTTATCATATCTATTACAAAAATTTAGAAATCTATTTAGGATATGGCCAAAATAAATTTTGGCATCTATTCTTCTTTCTAATATATTCTATGTTAAGGTATTCCTATATTCGACAAAAAGCATTTTCGCTATTTAATTCTCTTTTCATGACTTAACAACTAATTTGTAGTTTTAGAAATGCTATCTATATCTTTTTTTTGCAATCATTACTAGATAATAATATGGACAAGTTTTAATAAAAATAATATAAATCAAATTACAAGATGATTTTAAAGCTTGAAGCCTAGTCATATCACGACTTACGTCATATAACTCAAGTCCTTCTACTCAACCATAATTCAAATTCTAATATTTAAGATTTAAAAATTTATAGTTTAATTTATTTATATTAGAAATTTAAACATAATCAATTTGAATTTTAAATTATAATTAACAATAAAGGCCACACTTTGTTCAATAAGATTGAAACAATACGGCAAAAAAGTGTTCGCTATAATTGTACTATCAAAACACTTTTAGATTTTTGAGCTGGATATGCTGTAGGATACCTTATGTTGTTCACTTTAGGTCTACTTCATGTCATCACAATTGCACTTCGACACTCTAGTGGATAAATATGCTCCGAAAACTATTTTTTACACCATGTGTTATGATAATTATGAAACCTAGAACTTTAGTCCAAGATGTCTCTCAATGTTTAAACGATTAATTTTGATGCATCAAAACTAGATACATGAACAACATCAAACTTAGATAATTCCACAACTATAAATCTTATTTGACACATCTAATGCATTAATGTAATGCATTATTAGAACTTTGTCATGACACGTTGACATAATATTATGCTAACCATAATGTGTGTGATATATAAACATTGGCTAAGAGAAGTAACCATTCTAATTTTTCATTATTAATTTAAAATGAAGTGGTGATCCCACAAAATTAGAGTTTAAAAAGGTGTGTCATAAAGCATTATCATTGCTGTGCCATTCTACACAAACTTTACTTATTTTAGTTGTGTCTAGCACATTCAATGAAGCTTGCCCTCCCAATAAATATATTGAAGCAAAGTGTACTTGTAGTAAGATGTAGTTAGTGATTGACTCATCATGTTGAGCCCTCTATTGGTACAAATTGGGATATCAAATACCTAATAAGTGTATCGCAAACTCTCAAAGCACTTTAAGTGACACAAATTTGAAATGTGTAAATGAATTTAATTGGAGTTGTCTCAAAAAATTGTCAAAATAGTGGTGGTAAAAATTTTTATTCAAGCATACGATTACAAATATCACATAACAAGAATGTTCTAATGTGTTAATCATAATTTTGGGAGGGAAATCACATTTTCTATGAATTTGTAACGCTATTATTAATAAAAAAATTCATGTTTTAACGCTTTTATTTAATAAGGGAATAATCTTATCCCTTACCCAAAAGGAAATTTCTCTTTTGAGGAAAACATTAGGATGGAGAGAGAGTGAGATAAGAGGAGAGGGAGAGGATGGCTACTGATGAAGAAAGAATTGATAGCGTGCCACCTTTTATGCAAAAAGGGAAATCAAGAAGGATAGAGTGAGGTTATGATTTTTTTTCTTTTTTTGGTAGAGTAGTTTGTCAAGGTAAAGTTCCTATGTAGGCTTTCTCCATAAGGAATAGTTATGTGTGAGGTAAAATGAGGGTGAAAAGTGGTTGGATCCTGTTAACACTTTTAGATAAAAATTATCGTATAAGATGGTCAACAAGATCATTCTTGTACAACCATGACTATAAGCATTAGAATGCTTTAATGATATGTGTAAAAAGGGAGGTGCCTTAGAATCATATTAGTGCAATTAGTGTGTCCTACTTGTATGATGGTGTAATTTGTACAAATATATTATCTATCATATAAGTATGAAAGCACTAATGACTTGTATGATTAAGGTATGTTATTACATGTTAAATGATAGATCAAATTTGAGTGAAACATGGATAGAACTTGTACAATATGGTTTTTTTACGTCAATAAATATTTGTTCCATGATTAGTTGTCTGATTACCATTAGACCTGAACTCTATAGATGATATTTGATATCCTTCTGTAGTATTTGAAATTTAGAATATTACTAAATCATGTTTCTATATTATGAAGTAATAATTAGACTATTAGAATTATTTGATAAACTTGTTTTCTTTGAACATTTATTCTTTCCCTATATAAGACATTGACAACATTAGGTCATACAAGTGATATTTACATCGAATTGGCAAGATTATTGCAATGCAATGATCTGACTATTGCAAAGCTCTAACAATATTATATGATATGGTTCATCCTGCTATACAATATGATGACAACAAAGAAAAAGAAGGAATTTTCTTAAACATAGCTTTTGGAATGTACATTTATAATGGAAATTGAATTATTATCAATAAATATTCATGTTAAATATTCTGGAGAAAGAGAAGATTAGATAAACTTACTTGTGAAATAATAGAAGAAGCATCTTAGGAAAAATTACATAGTCAAACTAAATAATAATGATATAAGTGAATTATTAAACATCCTTTTTTTCATGGAGTGTTTGGCGACATGGCATTGCAAAGCATAACTTGCTTTTTACAAATGTTCTTATTTTAATATATCACTCTATGATTATTGGCATATAAAAATGAATACAATTACACATGTATAGTTATTTGAGTATTTCAACACTATAAATTAGTAAGAAAAATTGAAGAAAAAGCAAAAAAAAAAAAAAGTAAAAGAAGATAACATAGCAAGAGCAAAACCATGACCATATCTGGTGGCACCTTGATTCAAGTCAGATATATGATGTACATCACCATTTGTGTCATGGTGTTAAACAATACCCATGTTGCTTTGTTTGACTATAACAAAACCTAATATTTATAAAGAAGTTAGTCAAGTTAATTTCAAAATTTTAAATAACTTAACTTTTTGTTCATGTGGAAACATAAAAAAGAGTAATGTCAAATCCAAAAAAAGATTATTTTGGTTAGAGTGCAAAACCACCAAGATGATTAAGTTGAATATAATTTTAGATATTTCATTTTTATTTTGACAAGATTGTTAGCTATAGTTAAAAAAAAATTCAACGCACAAAAATTAAATTTTATCATCACAAAAAATGATTTAAATTACTCTTACAAGTAAAATATGAGTCCTAATAATTTGATGATCTTAGACATCACCTTATGTTCACGAAATCTTTGAAAGCCTCCTTCAATGAGTTGTTGCAAAAATTAAATTTACAAAAAGCCTCCTTCATTCTTCAAGCTCCTACTGTCCTTTCTACTTCAATTGTCTAAGATTTCATAATTTTATTTCAAAATTTATTCAGCTAAAAGATGATACATTTTTTCTTTCATAAATATTACTTCAAGGATAGTATTGTTTTCTACATCAGACTAAAACTTGTGTCACTTCAACTCTTCTTTTTTTTTTGCTTTTTTTTTATTCAATATGAGCCTATCATTGTCTATTTAATTTATTTCATTATTGTGAGGTGAAAGGCATATATTTTGTTAGATTCGTTTTTCCCTTATTTTTTTTCAAGGTGGAGGTGGATTTTTGTTTTAATTGTAGTAGAGCTACAAAACTTTTGTTGTGTACTTTGTGATTATTTGAAAATTTTCATTTCAAAAACTTAATTTTAAATTTTAGAAAAACGTAATATGTTTTGAAATAAATTTTAAAGTAGAACAAAATCATTTATAATGATTTACCATAGCAAATTAAATGACCAAAAATCATTACTTGAAAGAAATTTTTTAAATAAGTTTTTTAGAAGTCAAAATTTTCATTCCAAGTAATTTGTTCCTCTTTTGTTGAACTATTCTTCAACTAGAGTCAAAGTTGCATCCCTTTCTTGTTAGAAGATATTAGCAAGCAAGACCCATGTCTTCTCCTATTAATGCTTTAGTGAATCTAAGTGAAAGTGTAGCTTCCAATAAGCCACAACTATTTTTTTGTGAAAACTATCTCTATCGGAAAACTGGAAAGGTTCTTCACTTTAAGTTAGGTGGCAAGGAAATATAGAAGCTTTTTTAAACTCTAATGAATATTTCTTAGAAAGAAATAGTTTTAAGGTGTATTTATGCATAAACCATTTAGTAAAATGGTTGAGAGGAGAAAACATAGTTTATAATAAAATCATAACACTATAAATGTTTTACATTTTTCTTTAAATGCAATTAAGTTAATAGAATAATGAATTTCAAAGTATTTTTTGAAAAACGACCCAAGTAAATCATAACTTATAATGGTACATCTTAATTTAACGAAATTAAAAAAAACATGGTGATACTTTATTATGATTTGTTTAAGATGCTTTTCAATGAATCTATTGAAATTATGTTTACTAAATTTACAAACACTACAAATGGACTTGCTAATCTGGTAATACATATATCAAAGAATGAATAGATAAACAATATCCTTAGAACTCTATGAAAGTAGTATTTTCCTTTGATGATTTTCCTCAAGATCTCTATGAACATTTCTACCAAGACCCCAAATGACTTGATGGATGAAGTCATAAGAAATGAGCAAGAGATGGAGCGGAAAAAGGGGAGGAAGGCTTGATTGAGAAGAACAAAATAGAGAAGGAAAAGCCAATAAAAATAATAAAGATTTAGGAAGATATTTAAATAAAACAGTCTATAGAATGGATTGTATAGCTCTTCTCAAAAGCTTTATTTAATGAGTTTTGTATTGAAGAAAATAAAGAAGTAAAAGGTCTAAGAAGACAATAAGAAGAAATGAGATAAAAGTGAAAAAGGAAAATTTTTAGATATTAAATTGCATAAGGGTATTATTAGATAATGTTTGCATCTTACCATATGTATACTCGCTATAATACATTGTTTATACAAGTATTAGGTTCCAAGCTTGTCCCAAACAATCTCATTTAGCAACCATAAAACATATATTTAATTGTAACTTGGAATATGTCATCAAATATTGTAGTATTTGGAAGTTGATCAAAATTTTAAATCAAAAGAATTGTCCATTTTAGGTTATGTTAGAAGCAGAACATATAGAAAAATCATAAGTGGAACATGCAAATTTTAAACAAATTCATTAATTTGATGGAGTCATAAGAAAAAAAATAATTTGCACAATCTACAAAAAAGTTTTACTATATTGCTATAAGTTCTATAGCATATGCTTTTAGGATCAAATAATAATTTGAAGATTATGTTGTTACACTAGAAAAATTCCTATTTACTATGAGAACTTAAGAACAATAAACATAAGTAAAAAATACAAATAATAATTAATAAGAAAAAATATAGATTTTTATATCATTTAATAAAAGAACATATTGGACTTAATCATGTTTAATTAAATTTCTAAATATTGATGATTGATAACCAATCATTTTCACAAAATCTATAATTTTGAACAATTTATAAAAATTAGCTTGAGTTTAGGAGTTTTAAATCCCTTTGAATGATAATAAAAGTGGAAATAGAATAAAGATTGAAAGAAATAACCCTACATTGAATGGGTTCATTAATGTGCTAATTACATATATGTATGGGGAGTTAACTTTTAATTATATTGCATACTTTTTGAAGAAATAATTTATATTTTTTATCAATTTTATTATGGGTCTTATTGCCATTAAAAGGAGAAGATTGCATTAGCATTGACATCTACGCATGCTTTTTTTATGATAACAAACTTTAAACTTTTTAAATAAATTTGTTTAATGAAATTGTAGACAGTTGATATTTATATTAATAGGAGAACTTAAAGAATAAGAGCTAATCCATGTTCTGATGAAGATCATCTAAGTTGGATTCATGAAGCACTGAGTGTTTTATTTTAATTTTAGTTGTATTAATTTCACTTATATTTTGGGGAGAATGTTAAGCTTCATTGAAATAATTTTTTTAAGTTATAGAGTTAAATTTCTTCATCACAAAAATCATTATTTAAATTAGTCATATAAAAAACATATGATTGCAAATCTTTCACCAACATAAAATTTATCTTACCTTTTTTACAATTTGAAAAGCTGGAATCCAATGAGTTATAAAAATTAAACTTTAACCAATAGCCTAGTTCTATTTAGCGTAGGCATAAATTTTTGTAAATAATTCAAAATTCTAGTAGATGATGATATTATCAAGTTAGTGCATGATTGCTAAATGCATATTATATTGTAATGGGTTAGGGAATCACACCTAAAATTGTTATGCTCTTATTAATAAGTAAGGTCAAGATCTACCAAGCGAAGTAATGGGCAACCTATCTAAAATGTTCTATCAATTATTTGCAGGTTGGTAAAACATTATATATAGCTATCTCTCAAACAAAAAGTTAATGTACGATAAAAGATGAAGACATTATTTGTGCATTTAACATATCAAATTTTAAATTGAATTTGAACAATATGATCTAGAGGTTAGATTGAATAGTAAAAAATTCCTAGTTTTTTCGAAATCACGATAATTCAAATCCAAATCATTCGTTCATGTGATTTTTGTGATTGAGTAGTTCAAATTTGCTTTGTTTTAATGGAAATTGATTGAAATCGAACCACTTAATCATGCAATTTTAATGGCCAAATGGCCATAAATTTCTCAAACTTTTTAAAAATGACCAATTGAAATTCGTCATTTGGTCACGAAATTTTTGTGATCAAATAAACAAGATTAAAAATTAACACCTTACTCAATTTTGTGACTCTTATTTGCCTCAATAAAATTTAAAATTGAACATCCCAAGGATATCAAATGAACTGTATTTTAATTTTCTAAACATCATTGTGCTAGCTAGCCCATCATTTTTTCTTAATAGTTATTTTTGAGATGTTGTTAGTGAAATCATGCCATTCAACTAATAGTGATAAATGGTTTTCTTAGTATTTTCTTCTAGTTATTGTAACATACTTATTAATAGTAGATTTTTTAACATAAAAGATAGAGGAAAATTCTAAGCAACAAATATTAAGCCATAACATTGGAGTTGACTATTATATCCATTTATTATGTCATTCATTATTTGAGCCCAGACTCTACTTTGGAATTCTATTTTCTAAGATTTTATTCTTTTATTTCCTTCTTGATTCATGTAAAAGAATCATACACTTGTGTCTTGTTAAATAATTTCATTAAGCATAAGATTAGTCTATGTATAATATTAGATTTGTGTTGCTAGCATTTTTTTTACTTATTTTATTTCATTTTAAGACTTTCATAATCTATTTGTTTTATTTTGTTCTTGTTTTGTTTTTTCCTACCTATCTTTTTGTTAAATGCTTATATTGGTTAGTTAGGTTTTTGGGTTGTATTTGTTGGTGGTTGATGTCGATTTCAATTTAAGCTAAATCACATAAATGCACCTATGTAATTTGTCATTGTTCATTGATTTTTCATTTCATAGATTGGATTTTAAATTTTAAAAAATTTAAGGTGTTGTAAATTAAAATTTTAATCTTGCACAAAAGATAAATTACGTATATTTACTCAAGCTTTTTAGAAATTAAAAAATAATTATTCTAAAATATTTTCAAATAAGCAATTTAGGATTTATAATATTTGTTCTCAATAATTCACCCCTTAATAGACCACCCATCATGTATATTATCATAGATCATATTTGTTCAAATATAAAAACTACACTAGATTGATAAGTTAATAGCAATAATATTGTGTTAAAACACTTAGCATAGTAATGACGCAAGGATAAACATGAGATTAGACATGTTTGATTGAGTTACTTAGACATTTAACAAAGTAGATAGCCAATATATTGATCATACTATTATGAAAATCAAATTCATACTTTTGTAATTTGCATTATGCTTCTTTTTCTATGAGGGTTTAGTTGTATTGTACTTGTTATAAACCTATATTATTCCTATTCGAAGGTCGGTTACTAAAATGAACTATCAAAGCAGTGATGTCTTACTAGTAACATAAGCTTTTTCTATAACTATAAATTGTTTAAAATTTTGACAACAAAATTCTTAACACTAGAATGATTTGCACTTATCTTTTGAGATATATTATACAAGAATAATAGACACTATTTTTCAATCACAACACTTCCAAACTCATAATTCAAGTTTTTATGAACTCATTTTTCAAGATGCATATATTTCTTATCACTCACCACTATCCACCAAATTGTTGGCAACCCATGATTATGTTTAGATTTTTTTACATATTACTATAGGAAACACACATTCTTGCTTGACTATTCCAAAAAAATAGCTAAGGTGACAATCATGCACTTATCTTTCCACTATATACCACTTTGCTATCTTATGCTACACATATGAACACACACAATTAAATATGATCAATTTCACTTTTAATAATGAAACCACTACTCTTTTCCATTATATATTTGAAATTTTCATTAGTTAGCTAGAAATGGATCTTAAAATGCAAGGTTTGGCTCCACTTTAACTTATTATTGAGACATTCCCACACATCTACTTAAACATTAAACTTAGTAACCTAGGGCATCTTTAGCTCATAACGTTAATGTTGTGCACATTTGTGGTAGTTTTTATGTTCCAAATTCGTATGCTTTTTTGCTAAACAATTGCGTGAGCTTTTATTTTAGGTGAGAGAAAAATTAATCACTTTGCAAGCGATGAAACCATGATTATCTCGTAAGGGCTACTCTAAGAACATTTTCTTTACATGCTAACCGATGGAGGAATATACTCTTCATGGTTTAGCAACCATCAAGTGTAATCTTTATGAACTTTTACTTTGCTAAATTTTTAAAACATATTCAAATCTTTTTATGGAATTCATATCATTCCACAAATTACATCTCATGCATCCATTAATATTTATCACCATCTCATGAAGTAAATCGAGAACATTATGAATTAAATTTAAGACGTTAAGGTCTAAGCATTAAAGGCATCCTTAAGTATAAAACTAGTTATGGTTCGTTGAAATGCTTGTTAAAATTCCATTTATCTAACTAATGCCTCTATCTTATTTACTAAATTAATGCATGCATGTTTTGTCTAATTAAATTTCAGAGCCACAAGTTATTCCTTGGATGAAGATTTTGTACTACAATGGTTATACATCTAGCGGTATGATGAGAGGAAAAAATTTCAAGGTCACTTGGATATGAATATTTTATAGCGTGATGTTGGATAATTATATGTGACAATGAGGTAACGGACTATGTTGGAAGGCTATGAAAGTTTGTTTGTCATATTTGCATCAAGCAACATATCAAGTATGATAATAAGGAATGTTAAATATTCTAATTTTTGAAATGTTCAAAGAGATAAAGATAGTATAATAGGAACCTTAGCATCTTACAAATATGATTAGTTAAATTTTGAAGGTGTCATGGTGCCTAGTATGTTGTACACATTAGGGTAACAGACCAAACACGACAATCTAAAGAAATTTTTTGTTGATGATTGTGAGCTTGGATAACTGTGTAGTACGATGATTTTATCATACTAGAAGGATATGTAGATAATAAATAAACCATGGTTTTATAATTAGATATGCTCTATTATATTTGAAATTAAGATGCTCTACATGTAAAGGTTAGGAAGAATATAAACTCTACCCATGTAAAATAAAAAGGAAAAACAAAAGGTAGTAAACAAAAAAAAAGACTCAACTGTAATCAAAATGGTGTCCAAACATGGAAAAGGAAGTGCAAACTATTGTAGACGTTATATATTAGGGTTACAAATAGGACAAGCTTTCAAATCATACATTAAAGCTAGCTAAGACCTATGGAAAGATCAAAGGGCTACCATTTTATGTTGCATGCAGAATGCTTGGGAAATTGAATGCGAAAATAGCTATCTAATCCTCTTCAAAACAAATAGCTATATAAATGAGGGTTAATTTTTTATCGTGCCTAAAGATCGTAGTATCTAGCTTGTAAGTCATTAGTTAACAATTTTTTCCTGATGACAAATTGTTAAGAGAATCATGCAAAAATGTACCTTAATGTCCAATCTAATAAGATAAATTAAGTTACATGAATATAAGCTATTTTTGATAGCACCATTTATTTTTATTTGTGAATATTGGACTAAAGGAAATTTTTTTGGTCGTATAATGAATGTCATTTGTTGATTTCCTTACACAACTTTTGATGTATTCTATGCTTAACTCTTATTGCAGTATCATTTAAAAATATAAAAGATCATTTGAAAATTATATGCTTTCAATGGTAGCTATACATTTTTAATGGTCATGGGGATTCAATTATTGAGCTTAAAACATTAGTTATTAGTCCAAATTCCTTCTTAAACAAGACATGATTTCTCACAAAAAGCATAATAAATTTTGTTACCTTTTTTATTATGTTAATATGTATGCAAAAAAACTTTATTCTCAGTATGGAAAATATTATGAGGTTTTGAAACAAAAAATACTAATTTGTGATTAGCACATCCAACTTACTGAGATAGAGCCAACTGGAAAAAATAGAAATGGTCATTAGTTTAATTACTTTATTGGTTGTATAAGTAATGGGGCTTTAGCATGGTAGTTTCTATGAAAATTAAAACAATGAAATAGTAATGATATTGACTATATTTCCCATGTCCATGACATGGCGACCTTATTCTTTTATTATATCTTGTTGAAAATTAAGATTTTTAATGTTCTCTCCTTTCCATCAATATAAATTTTATGCATGATAACTTAGATTAATTAAAATGTTTATTAGGCTAGTAGGGTGCAGAACAACTAAGAATTTTATAGCTTGTTAATTAATTGAAGTGTAAAACTGAGTTGATGTTCACAGTTTCTTGTAAATCATAGTTATGCAATATATGAATATCAATTACCACATCTTTATTAGGCTTGATATTCCTACAAACCAAATGAGTATTTTGACATGCTAAAGATGTGTGACATAGTTGTAAAACCATTATTAGTGGTGTACAACCTTCCAACAGTAGTAGCATTACATTGTTAATGTACATATAGATGTAATTGTGGAACTAAAAACATTGAATATTAGTCCAAATTGTAGTAGGCCATATCATTAAAACTCCCATAAAAGCTCCACTTTATAAGCAACACTAGCCTCTTACACAAGATGTCGAAGGATGTGTATAAACTAGCTGCTACACGCGCACACAATACTTTTTTATGAATTCTCACAGTGCCCTGTCGAACATGTAAGTGTTGCAATGGTGCATAGTGCCACAGACAATGTGCACAAACATTACCAAAAATTGTACCATCAAACTTTTGCTTCACTGTAGACCCCTCTATGGTACACATTGGCCATTGTAGATTTTTTATTGTAATAATTCTTGCAAGGAAGAATACAAGTCTCCTAATAAGGTATTGCATTATGTAAGCGCCAGTAGCCCCATAATGCTAAACCTTTCAAAAGAAGTTACACTCTATAGGCTTTATTGCCCATGCACACTTGAAGCCACATAGCAAGCGTAGACTAGTTGCAATGCACGTGCACACTATTAATTATCATGCATTCAGCTACAAAGGAGTGTGGCTAAGATTGCATCTCAGTAAACACAAAACCTATTACATATTGCAATGTCAACACTTAACTTTTGGTTACGTTTCCTATTTTAGATTGAATATTGCAACAATTTCATTAAGGAAGAAAGCAAGTCTCCCAATAGAGTGGCTTCGAATCCATGCCTAAGTAATCATTAGCAATGATTAGGGTAAAAAATGTGAGAATGTTTGCCTTGCACATAGAACCACTATAGGTTCTTCTTTAATAATGGTTGCAAGCAAAGAGATAAATTTTTGAAAATTTATGTAATGTCTTTAGGTTTTTAGTGATTAATCTACTGTGACATTAGTTTGGATCTCAAGGGACTGTGACAATTTGTAGAGAATGAAAAGTGCAATAATTCCTACATTGTAACATCCAACTTCAATGATGAGCAATGCATGGACAATCAACCTTGTACTCAAGAGGGTCTCCAAGGAGTGCAATGTGATTCACACAATAAAACAAAAAATGCTACACAAAGCATTACAATAAATTGAGCAAGTAGAGCAAACAAAGCAACATGAGTAAGCAAGCAAGTGAGCATGAGGTGCTTTGAAACCTTTATGTTGTCTATTTGTGTGAAGGCATTGATTTGCTATAACATAGTTTTGGATCTCAATGAATTTTGACAACAAAGCCACTCTACCTCTAACGATGTCTCCTCACAAATTTAAGTCACTTATAAAGGATTTACCCATTTTTCATACTTAACTACCATTTCTTACGATGCATGTCTCATCCAAACTTCTACGACACCAACCAAGCTCATGGTCATGTACCACTAGGGTGCAAAGGCCCACCTATCAACTAATAAGAGGATAGTGTTTCTTGGTAATGCATCTTAGTATGGCTTCTAACTTAGAGGCATTCATTCATAATCCTACACACGATAGCGTCATGCCATTAGCTTTTATCAAGCATAATGCCAATATTATGAATCAATGGTTCACCTCAAACTAGCTTAAATTATAATCATTACACAACAATTAGTAAGATAAACCTAACCTATGTCATAACTATTTAAACCCATCTTATGTTACTTATTATTTGGTGAACAATACAACACCTGGTGAATTTTGCTTCGTAATGATAAGAAGGGCTAATATTAAGGGAAAAAGTAATGTTACTATGATGCTTGGCTATCAAAAGCTAGTTATCTCTACGTAACCTCTTTCACACCTCTATCTTCAAATTCCAAAAGCCTAAAGGATAGATAAGCCATGCTTTCTTGATTTGTGTTCATATTGGAAATAAGAATCAAATAAGCTTTTACCAATTGGTTAAAAATGAGATTTCTATTCTACTTGAGTTCATCTTAGGACATCTATCTTTTAATTTAATAGATGTGCCACGATAGTCAAACTCCTCGCCTAACAATGTCCTCCACATGGATTGACCCATTGATGCAAGGCTTGGAACCAAAAGTAGAGGCTGGGACTTGTTGCTATCTCACAAAATTAGAAAAATAATAATAAAAGCAATGGTATTTCAATTTCATCAGTATGTTGACTATCACTTCAGCTACTACTCTTAGGTCATCTAACAAAGTTGGACTAGTGTCACGTTCAACAATGTCTTCTATCCCTACAGATCCTACCAGGCTCATTCCCTTGGATGTGCTTTCACTTCATAATGGATAGAGATAGTTAGAATCACTTAAATCCATTCTTGCACATCACTAATTAGATAATGTGGTGTTTCACTACATTAAGAGAGTTATCGTTACACATACCTCTTATGCACATTATATTGAATTTCTTCACTTTGACATTGTGGCACTACACAAAAATTATATAGTATAAAGATCAATAATGACAATTGTAATTCTTTTTTTAATTAAAAAATCAAGTTTCCTATGTCTTATCGAGTCAATTGTTTGATGCCCATTGTAGCCCTAGCAAGGTTCGCTACATATTAGCCCCCAACCGGAACACAACAACCCACTCTGATCGCATGACTAGTTCAAGTAGTCGGTCAACAATCGATAGGTTAAGGACTTGGACTCATTGCTTAAACAAAAGAGCCAATCCTTTTCCAAACATTATTGATCCCTTTTTTGGACTTCACATACCTACATTGTTCCATTGGCTGGGCAAGGAAGGCACTCACCTTTTCAAGTTTTCATGGATCATCAGTGGTCCATTAGACACCGCTCAACATGTGGTGCTCTGCCACCTACATCACCTAACCTTTAGCTGGCCATTCTTAAGGCTGATAGGTTGTTAAGAAGAAAGGGTAAATCTTTGTATGGCCCTAGTGACATCTCTAGATCCCTTGACATTGCCATCAACCACCACATCCTTGTTAGAGAACTTTAATTCTACTCTTTCAAATTTCTTGTCGATTGGAACCCTCTAATAAGTCTCTCTAAATCCTTTGGTCAACAAATCCATGTATAAGTGTCGTTCACACAGCACGTCTCCCCCATTCAGAGTTCAAAGTTGACATTTGAATATTTGTTATGACCACCAACATCTGCACTTACTAATACTCCACGTGGGCATGTGTCTTGCATTTTGTAGCATCCATTGCACCCTCATACACATTAAGGCATTGCATCATACTAATGCTTTGGTGGTGATCATGCACTTAAGTTCCATCAATTTTTTAGCATAGTTCACTTGACGGGTGAGTTGTTACACACTCCATAGCAAATTATAACTTCCATGACCACCATCATGTAGTCTTAACAAACTAAAATCCTTTGTAGGATCTATGCTGGCACAAAGTTTGACATCATAACTCTACTATTTGTTCACCCTATATCCCAAATTTTGATACTAAAAATGACCCACTTGGATCCTAGACTTCTTGACTCAACTCATTAAAGTGCCCAAGCCTTCCAACTTAAACTATGAGAATAGGTCAAGGGCATTGCGCATTAATAACTCTAATCATTTTGCTTTACCTGATAAACCTCTCATAGTGGCTTCAACTATCCAAATGGAAGCTTTGAAGGGAACCAACCATAAAATGGTTCTATTGGCCTTTTTGCCCCAACACCCATGTCATGCAAAAGATTTTCCTATCAATTTTTTCCACAAACCTACATTACAATTTCTTTGGGCTTCACCCTAATAAGCATAGTTCATTATCTTTATGGTAGTGGTAGTAATGCTTTCTCTTCAGTCCATCGCAAAGGATATAGGCCAATCCGTGTCTCAACCCTTGCATTAGGATCCCACCAATTGCTTCCTTGCATGTTTTGAGCTTGCTCACTCATTGACTCACAAGCATTTCAAACTCCTTTATTCTTGTTTTAAGATCTATCAAATGAGGAGCCAACTGGCCATAACCAATGCATGTGGTGTAGCAATGGTACGACTTGATGGGGTGAGCATTATGACTAGCCAAAACTAGCAATGTGTATCCCGGTTGTTGCCAATGGCATTGCCCAAGACAAACTACTAGTTGAGTCGTGTAATAAACTATCTAATGACAATTTGAAGAACTCTTTGACTATCATTTAAAATTTAATTTCACTGTTTTATCATGGTATTGCTTATGACTAACCTCATGTCGATATGTAGCCATGGATCAAATTTACCACCAAATTTGGGCTGCATTCCCAAACAACTTGACTCATTGACAACATCTTATTTAGTAAAATAGTTTAAGTTCAATAAGTCTCTTACCCTCCTTGATGCCCCCTTGGGATTTTTCCTGATCTTCCACTAAGAATTCCTTTGTAGACTTCAATTTTTAACTTTAGGTAGCTGAATCTCCACACTCAGCTTGTCCCACTTTCCTTGCCATTAGAAAAAGAACATTCATAATTTCCTTCTCTACTTATTTATATACTTAAACTCAGTGGGCAGCCTCACCTAACAAAGGGCTTTATTCCATACATGGTGTATGGAGTTGGAGTTTGGGTATCTACTTGTTGAACTGTAACATAAATTTTTATTGGTTAATGCCACAACACTCGGTGGCATCGACATCTTTCTACATTGATAGCCATCTATCACCCAACACTTCAACACACTATATAATAGCATGGGGTATGGGACCTAAACCTAAGATTTTAGGTTTTTGCAATTAGGGATAAGTTGCATAACACTCATGCAGCTTCGAGAGCAATTTTATGTTTACATGATAGGTGGTTTATCTACAATTCACACCACATATCATGTTTTATTACATTCTTCAACAATGCAAGGTCCAAGATATCCATTGTTGAGATTTATTCAATGTTCAATTTCAGAGACCTAATGGACCTAGCAATGCACATCAAACTCATTACCAACATAACATGTGCTCTACTTTGCAATAGAACCATGCCCAAAGGCTATTGTTTATAACTAATAACATTCAACTCCATGTGAAAGTAAAAACACAAATGATGGAAGAACGTGACATGGAATAGTCATCGTACCACCAGATGTTGCATAGATCACTCGATAATTTATCTCTTGTCAAAGATCCTTTCATAGGTTCACCTATATAAATAATGTTATGACTTCTTCTTCTTTCAAATGATTGGATTTAGTGGTCTTCTCTCTAAGTTATACATGATCAAATGTTCTTACATCATAATAACCTAAACACTAGACTAGAACATTTAATTAGTAATAGTTATGGGCAATGTGTATAAAACATAGGGACATAGACAACATAAGTTGATGACTAATGCTTTCTAAGAATTCATTTTTGAAAGCTAGTAATTGCAATGATCTATCCCAATAAGAATAGAGTTTTTATATGATTACCTAGGCCTTTTCATCAAGGAAATGCACTTGTTGAATACATCAGTTTAGCTTATGTGTAGCCCAAAACATCTACGGGCATCACATACATATGATTGCTCAAACGTCCATGGCCTAAGTGGTTAGTGTCCCTTATGAACTAGCCATAGGGCTTGCACTCCTCATTGCTTATCAGCAAGTCAAGGTATTATTTATTAATAGATAAGAAATAGCTCTCAATCTTGTAATCATTATTTTTGGGCTTGGTAAGCTTCCTAATGTTGTGTCAAGTTAAGCCATAAGCTCCACTCCTAGTATACCTCACTGATGATGCTTCCTTAGGAGTGGGTGGTTTAGGAATCCATGATTTATCTATTTGGTAGAAGGCATTGACTGCAAAGAAATGTAGAAGGCTAACCGCTCAAGAATTTGGCCACGGGTAAGGTGTTCAATTCTAAGTACACTATGATAAATAACAATCACTATGTACGATAGGGGGCATATACACTTGTAAATTATTTGTATGGTGATTTGTATAAGGCAAATATGTCACTTTTCCATATGATAATTTGTTGGGATATCTCTTAGTTGTTATGTTGCTAACATTCATCAATGTCCTCATTAGAGCACCTAGTTAAGGAGCATGGAGAATGAGATAGTGACAAAATTAAAAACATATTTGAGGCTAATATAGTACCCAGAGTTTTACAATTACCTTAGGTAAGTCAAATATAAACGACATAATGTATTTTAAGGAAACTAAAGGCATGGTATTAGAATGTAAATTTATATATTATAACAGGCTTATTTGTTTGAATATGGGGTTGAAGGATGCAGCTTAGGCTTAAAAGAAGTTGTTGCCTCATGTGATGGTATCCTTATGGAGCTTTATCTTGAATCTTATTCCAACAAACTCATGAGTTTGCATGAGCGACCTAGTATTGTAGGGGACATGCCCACGGTGATGCAAGGAGGAAATATAGCAAATTTTTTGTTGGAAAGTTATAAGAAAAAAGAAGTATGGGAAAGAAACTTCTAAAATATTTTTATATTATTTAGTTATTACTATAGATAGGTTAATTCACTTTAGGAATTAACTAGTTGGAACAACTTTTGGGATTCCAACATTGTTAATGAAGTGAATTATGCTACAATAGTGTTGTATATTCTAAGGATTAACAAAAATATGAAAAAACATTATGACAAGACAATTAGTCATGTTGTAATACAAAGCAATTTTTGATTGGATGTTGTTGCTACAATTGTAATCTTTAGTCTTCTAAACGTGTCCAATGGGAGTGCTTATTGCCTCATTGGGCTATGTGTAACCTCAAAATGAACTCCTCCACCAATTGGTTGGGTTATGATGTGGTGGAAAAAGAAAGTCATAGTGCTTGGATTGACATATGAATGTAGGATCACATGGCCAAACCTGCAATTCTTACTAGTAAAATGTGTATGTCAAAAGCTATCATTATCGTTAAAACTCTTGCAATACTCAAAGAAATGGAGATTTTAAGAATTTTGCTTTCCAACATTCATGTTGTGGACATACAATTAGATTCAACATTAGCTATTGTGGAGGTGACTCAATTGTTACGCTCTTCTTCTTGTGAGAACACGTATCAGGTTACAATTGATTTTGTGAATGGAATGAATTACTTAAAGCTGTCCCTTATATTTTTAAAAGGAAATGTTGTAATAAATTTTGTCACATATGAGACACTTTCATGTGCTTTTATTTGTGACTACGAATTTCCCCTTTCAAAACAACTTTTGTAATATCTATTTTCAAATGTTTTTATCAAACTCCTAAGAAGTGTATATTATAGGCTTCAACCATTAATATGATGAAGAAACCAAAAGAATTTAGCTTTGGAATTACAAGAAAATCAAATTTTAGGAAAATGGTGGATGGCAGATAAAATTGTACGCAGATAGTGAATGGAACTATAGTTAGGTGGAGCAGAAGGAGGGAAAAATTGAAGATGGATGCAATTTCTACAAGGCTTGCTAGCATAATGTTTCGCTCAAAGCCAAGGAGTATCATGAAAAAAAAGGGACATGATGCACTCTTCTCTAGTGTAGGTGACAGATGTAAAAGCTTTGATCGAAAATAGAAACAGTTTTAATGATTCCAAACATTGTTCTTATTGTGAGTAGTCCAACATAGTATGGCAAACATACTTAGAGGAATGATTGAACTGTGAAAACATCAATGCTTGTGTCTAAATCAAATTAGTATGTCGTGAAGTGGACTCATCAATAAAAAATGATAATGAATCAGCTATAGAAAGGGATATATCAGTTATTCATTCACAAATTGTAATTGAAACGGGGAGAATATGGAAGAACTAAGCATCATTAATAGTGATTTGAAGTAGAACTAATTTATAAAACCATGTAACGTACCCAAGGAGAATGTTTTAAGTCTCAAATTTGCTGAAGCACATGATGCACAATGGTGTCCTGAAAGCATTTCCAATTAATGTAAGCTTCAAGGATGATCGTACATGATGAAAAATTAGTAATGTTAATAAGATTTCCACTAAAGGCTCATTTGGTAATTACATGGATAGACTATCAAATGTAGACCTGAAGATTATTGCTATTGATACAAGAATAAAGAGCATTTATGAAAATTAAGAACAAAAAATGATTGTTCTTTAGAGCAGGTTTGGGTTCAGAAAAGGAAAGGACCTCTTAAGTCCTAAGGAATATGTGTAGAGATTGTTTTAGTGATACCAGAAGTAGTTGGAAATTGTGCGGTATCATTCAAAGATGTATTTTTTGTGAATATAGGGCATTTTTACAAGGGAAAATAGGGAAGGATGAGAAACTCATCTTACAAGAATCTTAACAATAGCCTTGCTGATTTTGTGTGGCACAAGTGACTTAGAAACTGGTAGCCTTTGATAACCTTTTTAGCGATAAACTTACTCCAGGGGCATCATGCTTGATTCAAATAGGGAACTAATTCATTGGTTCTTACAACATGAACTTACTTGGCATAAAAATTGGAGTATTTTGGTGGCTTATTTCATGATGATCTTGTCAGAGAAGGTTCATAATTGGCTCAAGAATGGATACTATTACGAGGTGGGTACATAAAACATTATGTTTAGTTAGGATATAGTGATGAAGATAAACGAGAATTATCTTAGTGCTTGAAACAAAAGAAGGATATTATTAGTTAAAACCGTGGATGAAAAAATTTTTGAGTTGTATTATGAGCAAAATTCCTAGAGACATTATTGGTAGAGGAACTTGCAAATAATCACTAAATTGGGGTTCACAATTAACTAATGAAGCTTATGAATATTAATTTGACATAGTAGGTGCAAAGTGGGAGCAATGGAGAGCTATTCTAGATTTAAAACTTATTTGGATAGACTTGGATTCGCTTAGATACAATTCAAAATGGTTGAGTGTTCCTTTTATTTCTTAGAAGGGGCATTCTAATTATAAAGCAAAGGAGGACATCTTCAAGAAAAGGTCCTCATTGGGAAGCCAAAATTTTTGTTAATGTCAGTTGTCAATGGTCTCAATCTTCTCTTCTATGTTCAATATGCAAAACTTTTTTTTGTTTACTATGAATACAATGAAATTCACTTCGCATAAAAAATAGAAGTGCTCTTATATTTTCTTGAAGGCGATCTTGTTGGTGAAGGTTAAAGCTCTATTCCTACTAGACTACATCTACGAGTTAGGGGGAAACAACATGAAATTGGATCAAGATACGGTGGGTAATATGAATACAAATTTATCAAATCTGTGTAGTGGAGGATGGACTCCAAATGGAAACATAGATGGTGAATTAATCATGGAGATCATTGCTGCACAAAATTCCTCGAGTAATTATAGGCAATGGTGGTTATGAAATATAATTGTGATCAGATTTTCTTAAGGCTCATTGGACAGCTTATATGATTGTTATTATATTAAAAATTGTTGTATCATGGACAAGAAGTTAACGATTATTTTGGCATTAAGAGAGTTCATTCGCATCAAAAGAAGCCAATGTACTTTAGGTTTCTTAGTCACGTGCAAATTTGGAGCATAGTAGCGGTGCTTCGCTATACCAACTTCATTGGGTGGCGATGAAAGTACTCGGAAAGGTCTCTTACTGGGGCAAGAGTTTTTTTATGTACCTAAATGTCATATATTATTTGTAAGATAGAGGTGGGAGACTATAGGGAGACAAACTCAAAAAGAAGTTAGAAAGTTTTAGAAAGAGGAAACAATAGTCTGATCATTTGATCTTCTTTCCTAATTTGCAACTACTGTAGGTGTTTGAGTTTGAGGTATTTCAATGATAGTGTTGGTGATTCTTGTAGGTTGCATAGATGCTTGTATTTGTTTCAATCTAATAATATATGGTTGTGTTAGTAGTTTGAGACATTCCAGGGATTAGAGTAGTAAGATCTCATAGCTATTTATAGCTTTTTATCAGAGAGCACGATTTATACATTATTGGCTCATTTGAAATTTAGGTGAAGAAATTTAAAATGGATGAGGTAGAAAGGCCTTTAGTTAACCATTGAATCTACTTTGTCAAACCTTTCATTAAATTGTCTAGAGGAATTGTAATATATGGAGGAATACAATGGAGCTTGAGATTGTGAAGGAGACCTCAAAGGTTTTGTTTATAGAGGTGACAAATATAAGTAACCACTGTTAGTGATGTTATGTGGTGTATATATCCAATGATTATATGATTTGTAGGATAACTTGGGAATAAAAATCATGATGAGAAGAGACAAGGATTAAAACGTTGGATGGTTCTTCAACCAAGGAAGAGGAGGATGATTGTAGTAGCATAGTAGTGACAGATCATAATAGGCAAAGCAATGGGCTAGTAGGAGATTAGTAGGCATTACAAGGTTGAGGATGGGGTGCA
Organism: Vanilla planifolia; assembly: GCA_023846275.1. Taxonomy (NCBI): domain Eukaryota; kingdom Viridiplantae; phylum Streptophyta; class Magnoliopsida; order Asparagales; family Orchidaceae; genus Vanilla; species Vanilla planifolia. The sequence continues at coordinate 135,872 of JAIUJO010000641.1, forward strand.
AGTAATGCAAAGGGGTAGATCCAAAGCCAAGTATGATATGAGTAGTACAGGTACATCTAACATTGAATAAGAATTGAAGCAAAAGCATAAAAGGATGATGAACTTATTTCTAATAAAAAGCATAGTCCATCAACTAGGAAGGGAGTGGACGAAGACATTAATTGTTTAAGAATATGCAAGGTATTATACAATGATGTCACTTAGATTTTTGGGAAAGGTATTATGCAAGGTATTTGTTAAAGATAATGACAAAGAAAATTAGAAGAGGGGGCACTCCTGAATACTTTGGAAACTTAAATGAAATAATTGTGATAAGGCAAGAGAATATAAGAATTAGCAAACCATGGGTGAATTGCTTCTCACAAAAAGTTTTTGAGGAACTACAAATGGCTTTATGGTTATTAAGATCACTTGAAAAATATATTTTGAATTGCTCAAGGCTTTACCTTGACATGAATAAAGGGTACTATGGCTATGGTAGACAACAACAAAGAGTCACTTATATAGTTGTATTGCTAGTAAGTGCAAGAAGCTCACATGAATAAAGTTTAGTCATATTCCATTACATGTAGTAGTTCTATATTGCTAGATAAGGTTTAGGCTAGGGTTGTGCTTGGCTATAACCATGATGAGGGGGTATGTAAGACTACTTTTGTACCTGTTATAGAGATAAACTATTATGTATATTTCTTCATCTATAAGAAAGGTACATTTAAGAGGGGAAACAGAGGGAGGTAAAATTTTTGGGGCTATACTCTACATAGGGAAAGTATAAATTGTAGTTGATTTCAAGGCGTGTTGCTCAATTTTGCTAAAGACTGAATAGCTTTTTGATATTATATAAACTACTACCATAACTATTGGTATGGCAACAATTTTACCATGCCCAAGAAATTCTAGAAAATTAGTCACTAGGAGATTTATTATTCATGAAAGGAGCCTTTGTATATAAGTCTACTACATCAAGTGCTTATTGGAAATAATGGTTTCCTAACTTCGAGAGACATCTTCATTTGGTTGAGTTGAATGAATTATGCTAGTATGTTTATAAGGGTGAGAGTTCCCCTTCAACTTAGACTCCATCTAAGTAAGGCCAAGCAATGAGGTATCATAAGGTCAAGCATCAATGAGAGCTAGAATCACCACATAATCTCAAACAATTGGCACTTAAGTGAAAAGGAATGACAACAATCATGCCTTCAAAAATATTATTTATAGGGTATAACAGGATAATATTTGAGGAGGGAGCTCATTAAAGTACGTTGAATCTATTAGTGGAAAGGTGTCACAATACTAATTTTGTTATTACAGAGAGTATAGTCTCAGACATGAGTACCTTTGGTTTACTAACATTAGCTACTGAGAACCATGAATAAGGATTATATTGATTAGCCCCTCTAGATTACAGTATTGGAGTACTTGGTGTAGCAGCTTCCTATGGTGGACCTATATGAATTTTACCAAAATGTTTATGAGGAATATCGATGGAGATTGGTCATGTTGCATGGGTCCAAGAATGATTTGTTAGGAAGATGTTGGTTTACATCTATTCTATAAGGTGCATAGATTAAGTTAAGTATGCTCATGTTTTCTTAACTTTTGCTACTAGGAGCTTCACTTCAAGTTTGTATAAATCAATGACTCAAGATGACTATATAGAAGGTAAGAGTATAAGCTACATATAGGTGTAAAGGGAGACATATCGAGCAGTTAGAAGAACTGGGAAAGAGTTGAGAATATTTTATTGCATATATGTAGAATAAGTTTGCGATGTGAAGCTTGTGGCTAAATAGCATGTTTGCTACTATGTTGTCAATGCTCAATTATTACATTTGGATGCTTTGAGATGTATGGTGGGAAGTAAATTGTTCTTTTAATTACTACAACATGGTAAGATGCTAGAATTCCACACCTATAATTTGCTTAGATTAGGAATGTTTGGTAATAAGATACATTGATAGAGATAGCTATGAATACATAAGTATAATGGTTGCACATATTCAGCTCAAGAAGTTCAAGTCCATTAAAGAAAAAAGGAAGATTGGTCACTCTAGCACACAATGTGAGTGTAATTTAAATGTAAATTAGGATTAAAAGTAACATTTTTGGAGAATGGTTGTGAATGGCTACTATAGTGAATGGTTTTCTATGCATTAGCTAATCATTTTATTGGTAGGGTGGGTTACATATTGTTTTTGTTTCATAAAAGGTGTGCACACCTTTAACTGGGTTAGTGCTTATCAACTGAAGTTTTAGAAATTTTTTTGGGAAGCCTTGTTGTTTTCAAATTGAGTTATGTTATGAATTGATAGACAAGTATGTACTATAATGGAATTGTTGTCACTATAAAATGTAGATTTTGCATGCATATAATGTGTAGTAAGGAATCCATTTTTCCCAAAGCCAATGTATTCTTATTATTAAATAATGATGAGTTATTTTGTTGTGTGGAACATAACGGGATTTATTAAAGTAATAAACTTATGTAGATAATTGTAGCATTTAGTGAGGCAAAATAGGGTCTTTGAAATTACACAACTAGAAACTTGGATGAAGACGTTTCATTAGTACAAGGTGGATTAGCTTTTGTGTAGAAACTGAACTACTTTGTGTAATATTAAAGAAGGCTATCTGGGGTATTGTAGTATTATATAGGGATTAGCTCAAGCTTGAAATTTTGTACTAATGACTATTTAGGTAAGATCATGCACTAAAGAGACTTCATGGTGCTATGTTGTGTATGCATCAAAGGATTATATTAACTTATGAGTAGCCTAGGACCAAATTTGAGATTTAGCAAAGCTTGGAGGTTTGTTACTTATTGTAGGGGACTTCAATGCCTTACTTGTATAGAGAGAAAAAAGAGGAGGGATAAAGAGGAGAACTATTGTATAAAAATAGGAAAAAGCATTCATGAATATTGATGGTATGAAACCCTTCTTAAGCACTACTTTCGACCAATCTTCCTCACATTAGCTTAGATGAGCTCCACTACTTATAAAGTTTAGAAATAGAGTGCAACTAAACTTGGTAAAACCTTTTGTAAGCCTCGCTAGTTGGAATAGGTAATCTAGGAACTTCTACTAAAGGAATTTGTAAATCACTCTATTGAGTTCTAGGACAAGCTTTTGGCACAACTTACTACTTCCTTTCATAAAGTTGTGTCTTCAAAAGAAGCATGGTTGTAGCAACATGCCAAGGTTCATTGGCCACCCTTATGGGTTGGATCACATACATGTTTTAGCAAGTGGTAGCTTCTATGTCTAGAAGCAAATATATCCACAAACTCAAAAAAGAAGTTAGTAATTGGTGGCCTCCTCAACTCAAATTAAAGACATTCTCATGTAGGTTTTTAGTAAAAAGTGTAGCCAATGGAAGTATCACCCTCCTCCATCTATCTAACCTTCATGAACTATAAATAGTGATCAAGCAACCATAGTTTTGGCTAATTACTAATTATGAGATTAGAAATGTAGTGATGTCCATATAAAGAAGAAAACCCCTAGTTATAGATGGCATCTTTGATGATTTTGTGCATGGCTATTAGACCATTACTTAGGTGGATATTATCAAACAATTCTTTAAAGATAGCTTCATGCCCAAATAATGGAAAAAATTTGTTGCTCATTCTCTTTCTTTAAGTTTTAGGTACTTCTAAACCTAAACATTTCAAGCTTATTAGACCATGAAATGTTATTTATAAAATAGTGATTAAAATTTTTGTGGCTCAATAAAAGACAATGCTTCCAGATATTTTGCCTGGGAATAAGTAGCTTTTGGGTGCTATATCTAATAATCTATTATTGGTATAGGAAATGGTTGTCTTTTGTATATATCTACTTTCAAAGATTATTTGATGGTGCTAAACTTAGATTAGGACAAAATTTATGACAGGATAAACAAGAAATTCATGTCGAATAAGCTAAAGAATATATTCTAAACACTTTGGAGTGATAAGATTTCAGGCTTGTATCACTATGCAAAGATTTGGGATTATCTTTATTGGTGTTTATTTATAATAGATTGATGATGTAAGAAGCTTAAATGGGCATGTCTACTCTCATAATACCTTTTTATTATTCTGTCTAAGTATCTCTCATGGCTTATATAGTACTAACATGAGTATGCTTTCTTAATTAGGTTAAGGATTAGCCATTCCTCTATAATGATTACACACCATCTATATGCCTAATCGCATCATAATTTATGCATCAACAAGATGTGCTAAAGAGAGGACCATTTAGGATAATAGGGAACAATATAGATGATACCAAGGTTAAGTGGTAAATCGTAACATGACTTGAGTATTATTCAATAAGGGGATGGAATGCAAGTGAAGGAAAATGATAGTAGAGAAATTACACATGCAGTAAGTTATTCAGTTTAATTATCTAGACATAGCAATTACAACAACTGCACTAAGAAAACGGACTTCAGTTTTATCATTAAATGAGTTGAAAACTATGTCAAGAAAATTGATTAAGTCATCGTAGATGTCGGGCCATACTATCATGATCGACATAGTGTAAATTATTATTTTAATGTATTACTTAGCCCATTCATTAATACTGAATGATACTATTATAGGGTTGGACAAATTGATAATCTATTATTTATGGAGTGCTTCAAATGTTAACAACATAATACATTACTTCTACTAAAAAATGGTTACTCTTTAGAAGCATTGTTGGAGACTTAGAATCTATAATTTCTCAAGATGGCAAAAAACATTTGTTGTAAAACATTATAAGTGAGTGATGGCTCAGGAAGATTGTTTATGGGTCGAATCCTTCAGGCCCATGTACCTTACTTCTAATTTATTAACTATTATGACCCATTAGATAATTAACAATATGTTTTGGAGGATTATTGTGGGTAATACTATTTCATTCTCTTTAGGTAATTTTTTTTGGCATCAACTCTATTTCATCATGGCCAACGTATCATAACTTGGAAGTGGACCATTTGACACATGTAGCAGAGCTAGTTATGAAGCAAGATGTGTTAGACTTTAGTAAGATACAAAACTTATTTTCACTAAATTTGGCAACTCATATTCTACTTTCCTTGTTGGCCCAATCAAATGAAAGAGATGTGTTGTGCTTCAAACAATGTGAGCATACATTGTTGGACTAAATGATCATCTACAATAATATCCATATGTGCCAAAATTCTACTAGAAAAGAGGTTAGGAAAGTGATGGTGAAGACTTAGGTTAACATATTGTCATGGAGATTAATGCTAAATTCACTTCCTACCTACTCCTAGCTATGTACTAGAGGCATTAAGATTTTGGAGCATTTCCTATGGGATACTTATGTGTTTGAAGATATGCAACACCATTTGTAGGAATTCCATAGTGTGAAGGAATTATTGTGTAGTAGCTTCATGAATGAGAATTTCAATATGTTTTTGGTAAAATGTAGGAAAATTGCTTCATTAATGGAGCTTCTTAGCTGAATGTTTAAGAATGTGAGATAGCTATTACATCTCATGTAGTCAATTTTGCATCCTGTGTGTTATTTCATCTTTAATTTTAAAAAAAAAATCTATAAACTCCTAAGGGAATGGATCTCAATTTTAGCTACATTCTAAAGAAAAATTGATTGGCTACTATAACTTGTTTCAAGTTTCTTATCTCATATTATGGGAGCTCTAACAACCTCTATGAGATGCTAGTGATCCATTATTGGACTCCTCCTTCAATGGGATGCATTAAACTCAACTACGATGAAATAGTGCAAGAAGATGTTAATGTTAGAGTTGTTATAGTTATTCATGACAGCATGGGTAGACCTATTATTATTGTAGGTGAAACTTAGATTTCATGTTCAAATATGGCCATGGAGACTATTTCTATTCTTGAAGTAATGGAATTCCTTAAAACTCCACATGCAAATATCAAAGGGTAAAAGATTTAATCAGACACTACTATGACAATTATTATAGTGAGCCAATTGCAGTTGTCAAGGCAAATAGAAGTACATACCATCAAGCTATTCCTATGTTCAGGGTATGTAGCCATTGAAACAATGTTTCATGAAGTACCAAGGTAAGTGTGCTGTGGATTAGGTGGCTCAACATGCAGTCTTGTATGACTTTATTTGGGTTTAGGTAATGCTTCTTCCCTAATCACTTCAAATTTTACTTTTTATTTATTTTAGGAATGAACCTTCTTAAGTAGAGTATGATTTTGGCTTTGACAATTTCCTTGTCAAGGAACCCAAATATTTTATAGGAATGGTTGACAGAGATGTAGAAATACAATAGAAGTGTGTGACAGGTGTAGTAGAATGAGTCATATAGACAGATAGTGGTGTATGACGGGTTGGTTGGTAGCATTAATGATAAATGGAAGCAAAAAGTTAGAGTTGGATGGAGATTACATTTACCCAATGTTTGCAGTATGGTTAGGGCAAGCTTACAATTGTTTATTTATTTGATTTGCTTCCAATTGCTTTAAAAATGATTTAAAAAAACTCCTACTCTTCAAAATTCACATTAAGCAAGGTTAACAATGTACTTAATTAAATATCATAAGATGGTGAAGGGAACAAAAAGTAATTTGCCACAATTGTCCCCATCATAGATTATAGGTACTAATGTCCTTCATTCATCTAAACAAAACTTATAACTGAACTAGCCTGGCATGATGATCCAAGATGTTGGCATAGTCCTTAAAGTTAAAGCACTAATGAGATTTTTTGGTGAAATTTAGCACTATGTAGGGACCAATAGTTCACTTTATGGAAATTTCTTAGTTTGAGGAGGTTGGCTAGAATGAGACTATTTTTGAATATGACAAAGTTGCCACATCACAAAAAGTGCTATAAGAAGAGGAAAAATAGAATCCACAAGACAATGAATATCATTTGAATAAACATACTAAAAATATGTACTTCTTCAAAAGAGAAGTCTCTCTAATCAAAAGGTGCTGATGATGCTGATTTGTGTGGTTGCACACAACATACCTCTAAAAATACTACAATTCTTATGGAAGATAATTATCAATGTTACAAACATGGATCAATTAAGGTCACCTTTAAGGAGGCACTTATTAGATAGAGAAACACCATTGATAATATGAAACTAATGGGAGGTCTCTATTAACTACTCAAAAGAGGCTAACCAAGTTAGATGTGAAGATGCTAGCACCAATGTATACCTCATTCATAATTAATGATGATATGCATTTATAGAATGAGGCATGTGCATGATGAATCCACTACCACTAGTTCAAACTTGTGGGTAGAGTGTATAATAGTTCTTTGTCCTTTCAATATATAGTTAGAATACTATAGTATAGATGGGGTCATTTGAGAAGATTTTGGGTTATTTTTTGTAGAGTGTTTTTTTTACACTTTTATTCCATTATAGATTGAGATTATGTTAGCTTAAGACAACCATGGTATGTTGTTATCCTTGTATTAGGTTTGACATTAGGACGCCTAAATTTAAAATGATTACTTTAGAGTTTTTATGGGCTTCAATTAGATCAGATTTTTGGCACTTCTACTTGTGCATTGGGACATGGGGAATATGTTGTCGTTGTAAAAGCTACAGTGGAACCTATTTAGATCAAGAGCTAGGCAACATGCATGCAAACGTCATCCTGTGAAAGAGTTTGTGTTAGAATGGACCTTTCAAGGCTACTTAATGTGGCACTATGGACTATGTGATGCTTTGGTTGGTCTTTTCAATGGTTTTTATACAAGGGATTATCTACTATTTTCTTCACATGTGGCAAGATAAGATAGCCTATTGGATAATGTATACCTTGTTAGCTGATTCACATTATTGATGTAGTTGAGCACTCTTTTCCTTTAAATGCAAAAATTTATGAATAAAAAGAGGTGGCGCTTGCCTCGATGTAGATGTGAATAAGGGAGCATGATGAGAAGAGATAAGGACTCGAACCTTGGCTGGTAGTTCAACCAAGGAAGAGGAGGTTGATTACGTTAACATAGTGGTGGAGGAATAAAATATGCAAAAATATAAGGAAATAGTAGATAGGAAAGCAATACCAACATGAAGATATGATGCAGTAATGCAAATGGGTAGGCCCTATGCCAAGTAAGATGGGCATATTAGAGGCACACTTAAGGACAAATGGGTATTGAGGCAAAAAACTTAGGAAGAGGATAAACTTATAACAAAAAAGAAGCACAATCCATCAAGTAGTAGGAGAGTTGAGGGATGCCCTATCATTTCATCATATACTTAGATGTAGAAATAAGAGGAGTACAAGACATTCCCGTGTTTTTAAAATCCATCTATTATTATAGTCCCACTAAGAGTTTGGGAAAATGCATTGGTACCATGGAAAGCTTTTTTAAGATAAATAAAGGAAAAGTAAATAATGGAAGCGGATACCCCATATTAATATTGAAAATAAAATAAAGAAATAGTTGTAGCAAGGAATCTAAATGTAATTTTGGGTAGAGCATTAAGTAGCAACTTCATTTTCCAAAATAAATTAGGAGATGGTCATATGGCTACACTTTCTTTGGGATCACTTATGAAGCATATTAAAGATTGCCCATGGTTTAACCTTAAAATGAATTAAGGTAACTATGGCTAGATTTGGTATGGACAAAGTAGTTATTTGTATTGTTGCATCGGCATAGGTTGCAATAGACTTACATGTCACAGAATTTGGGTGTGTTGGATAACTTGTATTTAGCATATTTTGTTAGTTAAGGATTAGGCTAGGCTCAAGCTTGGCAATGGTTATGGAGAGGGGGATGCAACATAGATTTGGTAATAGTTATAGTTATTATTAGCTTAGAAAATTTTCCCATCATCTATAGCATAGGTACATTTCATATAGAAAATTTGGAGGAAGTACAACTCTTTAGCATGTACTCTGTGGAAGATGGTCTGAGACACTATAAGCTACTATAAAATCTATAGGTATGTTAATAGCTTAATTACTAAGGAAATGTTTGTTTGAATGGTTGGCTTCTATTATATAGACTATTATAAAAACCATAATGATAGAAAAAACTCTAACAAGCCCTATGAACCACAAACAGCATAGCATTGGTACAATTATTGCACATGGTATAGTGTTACATCTAATTTTGGCACAAATACTATTGTTAATAATTGGATGGTAAGACAACATCAAGTTATTTAGCCAACCATTTAATTCTGAAGGGTATCATTAAAGAGTTTGAAAGAATGATACATAGGTACTTTGGAGCAGATCTATTATGATTAATCTATTCATCATGCAAGCTATAATTTGGTGATGCTTCTCAATGAGTGTAATGGACTTGGAATTCATGATTTGCCTAATTGGTATATCACACAAACTACTACATGCTATAGGAATCTGATGAGTTAAGAAGAAGGCTTATGAGTTCACATATTAAGCTCCAAGTATGGTATGAATATTAATAACCTCTATATGACCCGTAGAGCTTTGCTTACATATTATTTGCTAGTTTATGCAATGCCTTGGACAAGTGAGAATACAGTATGACATAATGGTAAAGGTAAACAAGTATCCTTCATGTCAAACAATTGTCTAAGATTTCTCTCAATTGAAGTTTGGCCAAGATTTTTTAATGTAGATGTCTAGTATCCAATTCTTGTGTAGGAACTTATTAAGAAGCATAGCATGTGGGAGAATGATAACATGAAAACTTTGCTTGCTATTACTTTGGTTTCCATCATCTGAAAATTAACATGGACTAAATCTAATGAAATATATATATTATATTTAAGATAGACTGAAGACACAATGCTGGAATATAAATATATGTATAGTAGCATTCATAGTTGCAAAATTATGTCAGGAAAGGATGTAGTATGGGTCTAGAACTTAAACTTATGGCCTAAGCTGATGGTGTTTTTGTGGAGATTGATTCTAAATTTAATTCCCACACATTCGTGGCTGTGTGTGAGATGTTTAGTGCTGTAGGCATCATACACATAATGTTGTAAGGAGGATGAAGATATTGAACATTGACTTTAGGTAAGCTGTATGGTGAAAGAAAGCTATTGTACTAATGTCTCCACCTTGAATCTTGGTGCTGAAGGGAAGAATGGCATGCATTTTAAATCATTGAAAGAGTTGATTAATGTTCAAAAGAAATAATTGAAATGTATAGGAACATTTGCGTAACATGTTTTGTCTTACAACTCTTCTAAGAAAAATATAGTTTTATACTACTATTGCTACATGTTCTTGCCATCCTAGCCCATCAAGAAGGAATTCTTGCAACCTCCATGGGTTGTTTGTAACCTCAAATTTTATCCTCCATGAATGAGATTGGTTAAGTTTAATTGTGATACAATGGCAAAAGTGAATCATAATATTGTATGGTCATAATTATGTGAGGTCTTTTGCGTAAGCCGATAAATTTTTTTGGTAAAATGTGCATTTTAGAAGTAGCCTTTAGCATGGAACATATAGCCATTCTAAAAATTTCATAATATGCATGCTATAGAAATTGAATCCAACTTGAAATAGCTATTCTCAAAATAACTCTAATGTTAGTGCCTTCATCTTATAAGAGTAGTAATCAAAGTGCTATTAATTTTGTGAATGCTACGAGGTCTTTCAAGCTTTGACATAGGCTACGATAAGGCAACTATGAAGTTGATTGGGTTGAGCACCATGCCCTTTTATATGATTTTGTGTGGGAATGAGGAATGCCCCTTGGCAAACTACTTTTGCAATATCTTTACTCAAACTTTATATTTGAACCTCCATAAGGAGAATATAGTGTAGACTTCAACAATTTCTATAATCAAGGAACCCTCATAGCTTCAATTGCATTTGGCATAACATATTGCCTCATATTGTAAGACTATAGGCTTAGAGGAAGCTTGGAAGTGGTAGTGTGCTAAGCTACATTTGGCTAATGTTGTAGATCACAACATGTGATTCTTTTAGATATGGCTACGTTTACATATAGAAGCAATTATATTAATCAAAATAAAAATGATAGTAGGGAATTGGTGGCTTCTACAATTGAAATTGAAGAAATACTCTTGTAGTGCTTTAATAAAAAATGGTGTAGCTTTGGGTAATTTATTTCTTCACCACCTTTCAAGCCATATAGAATTACTAATAATTTGTATTTAGTAGCTCTTTTCACATCAATAAGTGATGCTAATACTAAGATTGGTTTACCACTATCAAAAGAAATAAAGAACAAAGCATGGATGGCATCTCTATCAAGTTTATGCATAGGTACTAAAATGTTACTTTGTCAAATGTCATCATAGTTATGAAACAATTTCTAAATAATAGATGTATGCCTAAAACATGGAAAGATATGTTGTTTATTCTTATTCCATAGTTTTTAGGGTATTTAAAAACCTAAATAACTTAAACCCAAGTCTTTGCATTATGATATACAAAATTATATCTAACGATTTGTTGGGTAAATTGTCCTTCTAAATATTACTACAATACAACAATTTGTTTTTATTCAAATTAAGCTATATTTGACAAAATATTTTTGACACAATAGATGGCAACCCATATAGAGACTTCTACATCAAAAGAAGGGCTCATAATTCTTAAGTGAGACATGGACCAAGCTTATGATAAGGTTAATTGGTAGTTTATGAATAATATATTTGAGGATTTGTGGTTGTTTAATATTTGGATACTAGATTGAGGCTTATATCACTACACCAAGATTTGGATTATAATAAATGGGATTTAACTTCCATGGATTGAAGCTAGGAGGGGTGTTATGCAAGGTTTCCACTTTCACATAAATTTTACAATTATATATCAATATGTCTGTTGGATTATTATGCAGCCGGTGGAGCTTAATGTCGTAATTGGGATCCAAAGTAGCCCTTCTTCACCAATGATTTCTCACTTTCTTTATGTTAATGTTGTTTTGATCTATGTTGTAATATTGTGCACTAGTAAGGACCTTTAAGGATATTATGAAATGGTATGGACTACAATTAGGTCAGCTGGTCAATCTTAACAAATCCAAACTACTGTTTGGCAGGCCAATCATATGTAAGCATAAAAGGATGATTTTAAGGAAGTTCCATTAGTCTCAAGGGCTCAATTGAAATATTTAGGCATTACTATTCTACAAACTTAGTCACAAAAAAGGCTTCAAATTTCTTATTGATTAAGTTAAAATTGCTTCGCTAAATAAAGGAGCAGGGCTCTACTTATGATGGGGCACATTTTCACGATCAACTCGATGCTTACTACAATTCTTGCATATTACTTAGACCATTCTTTAATTCCAAGGGGAATTGTTGTGGAGTTAGCAAATTTGATATGAAGGTTCTTATTAAGTGGCTTTAGTGTACATAATTCTATACATAATGTAAGCAAAAATCTAGTTACTCTCCCTATGGTGTGTGGTGGCCTTGCAATTAATTACTTGTTATCATGGCAAGTAGTAATGATTACAAATTACTAAAGGTGAGTTATGGCTTGGGAAGAAGGTTTATTAGTTCTGGTCTTTAGATACAAATATTGTATGGCAAACACTAATCTTTTTATGGCATGTAAAGCTTCATATATGTGTAAGCTACTTTGTAGTGTTGTCCCTTAGACAAATAACAATATGGTTTGCCAAATTGCTAAAGGCTACCAGGTTTTTCATGTAAAATAATTTGATTGTCTTTCTTTTAGCTGCATTAATGCCAACATCTATCAATATTGGCATCAAACATCCAATTCATGTGGTAGAACGTTTATGGAGCATGATATTTGGGACCAAGTTATGATACCAAATCTGTTTTCATCAACATTGGTTTCCAATATTATGCACTCCTCTTGGGAAAAATTAAATGCAAGGGATATGCTATATATTAATCAGAGTAGAGACATAATTCTATAATCAAAATCTATACAAACAATATGAATACTAATCAAAATTTATTGTTAGTTGAAGCAGTGTAGATCAAGAATTTGAAACAATAGGCTCAGGTGAATGTGTTTATGTGGAGATTGATTTTGATTTTTTTCCCACTCATTCTTGGATGTATAGAAAAGGGGATAAGATTCAAGATTTTTTTCCATTGGGATGCAATTTGGAGGAAGATATTATGCATTGCCTTTGGAAATGTCATAATGTGAAAGAATTTTGGGTAACTTCACAATTACAAATTTTTGTGTTGGAGGGAATAACAACTTGCATTTTAAATCATTAACTAATCTATTTTGTTTGGTGGAGATTAATATTTAAGCTTGTAATGCATCATAAGAAATCAAGTTTACTACTATAGCATTGTATTACCATCAAAGAAGAATCCATTTTGATGCTTCTACTACTACTACATGTTCCATTCATCTTAGCCCATCTAATGGGAGTTCCTATAGCCTTCAGGGGCTTTTTCTAACCTGTAATGGACTCCTCGTCCACCAAAGTGTGTTAAGCTTAGTTGTAATGTAGTAATGACAGAGAATCTAAATACAAAAATGGGCATAATTATTCTGGGTCGCTTGGGAGAATTTATTACTATTGCTCGTAAGATGTGGATTTTAGGAGTAGCCTCCATTGTGGAAACTATTCCTATATTTGAAGCCATGGAACATCTTACAACTTTATTTCTTAATATTCATTTTGCAAAAATAAAATCTAACTCTACAATAACTATTGCTAAATTAAGTCAGATGCTGGCACAAACCTCTTATCAGAGTAATTATGAAAGTGTTATTAATTTTTTTAAGGTATGCGTTCCTTCAAACATTCCCACATACTATGTCAAGGTAGTTATGAAGCTAATTTGGTTGTGCATAATGCACATTTTTTAATTTTGCAAGCATTTGAGGGATGCTTATTCCTAAATAGCTTATGTGTTGTTGTTTTCTACTTTGTGTATGGACCTTCATATCGAGAGTATGTTGTAGGATTTAACCCTTTTGCAACAAGGAACCTGAAGAGGGTTGTACAATGTATGCATTAAAAGATTATATTAACTATAGGACAGCTTGGGACCAAATTAAAGAATTAACAAATCTTGGTGGATCATTGATTGTTGCTTGGCATTTCAATGCATTGTGCAGAAGGAGAAAAAAAGGATGAAAAAGCTTTGATATTGGGTTGGCTTAGTATGAGTTCTCCAGCTTCATTCATAAGCTTGATTTAACTAACTTTGGATTTATTGAGCATACGTTCACTTAGTGTATTAATAAGGTGTGCAATGCAAAAATATATCAAAAACAACGTAGAGCTTTCATTTATGGTAAAATTATGCAAGCTTTCTTGAGTACTTTAGTAGCACATCTTCCTCTTATCAACTAGGACCGTTGTCATCTACTTATTATGTTTAGATAATTGTTATTGAATAAAATTGATAAGAGAACCCAATTTGGAAACATGTGGCTATCATTTCCACATTCAGCTAATGTAATGTTGGCAACATGGAAAAGGATAGTTGGAAGAAACACTATGGATGGTTTATTTAGCAAAGCATTATCATCATCAAAGAAATAGAGAGTATTTGAGCTAGGTAATATTCTTAATTGACCTCATCAGTTGGAATAGGACATCCAAGAGCTCCAACTAAAGGAAGCTACCAATGGCAATGACTTTAGATGAAGCGTGGTGGTGGTATCATGCCAAGATTTAATCGGCCAACCTTGGAAATCAAAACACTCATTTCTTTTAGGAAGCAGGTCCTACAAAAAAAGTAATTATATACATCATCTAAAAAAATAAAAGTAGAGAATTAGTAGCCTCCCCAACTAAGATTAAAGACATTCTAATACCATCCTTTCGAAAGAAGTGTTGTTTTGGGTAATATGAACCTCCTTGGCCTATTCAGCATTTCAGAACTATCAATAGTGAGCTAGCAATAGTACTTATGGCTCCAATCAAAGGTGATTAGATAAAAACTATTTTGTTTCTATCAAAAGAAATAAATTCTCAATTGTGGATGACATCTTTATTATGCTTGTGTTTTCTTACTAGAACATTACTTAGGAAAATATTATCATAGTTATGAAACAATTCTTCAAAGATAAATGTATGCACAAAGGTTTCAAAGACATAATGGTCATTATCATCCCTAAAGTTCAAGGTGCTCTAAAACCTAAACAGTTCTGGCCTACTAGTCTTTGGAATGTGATCTACAAAGTTGTGAAAACCTTTTGTTAAGTGGACTAAAAATGGTGCTTTCTAATATTATTACAAGGAACAAGTTTCTTTTACACTTGGTCATGTTATATCAAATAATATATTTTTGGCAAAGAAAATAGCTACTCATAAAAACTTATCTACCTTCAAAGAAGGTTTGATGGCATTAAAGTTACACATGGACGAAGTTTGTAAGGTGAACTAAAGATTTATGTTAGATATGTTAAAGCTATTTATAGTTCCCAAATTTTTGGTGTGATTAGATTGAGGCTTATATCATTGGACAAAGATTTGAGATTATGCATAATGGTACCATCATCATTAGACTAGAGCTACCAAGAGTCTTAGGCAAGGTTGCCCACTATCACGATACCTTTTTACCATTGTGTCTAAATATCTCTATCAGCTCAGCCAATATTAGTTTGAGCAAGCTTTCTAATTGGGATTAAGATTGCCCTTCATCCCAAATGATTACACACTATCTATATGCTATTGACATCATGATTTATGCACTAACAACAAGTGCTATTATGAGGATTATTTGCCACATTATGAAGTAGCATGGCAAATAGTCTAGCTAGGTAGTAGATCTTAACAAATCTAGAGTATTACTTAGTAATGGGATTAAACACAAGTGAAGGAAAATGATATTAACAAAATTACATATAAGTTAAGCTATTCATTTAAAATATTTAGGCATATCTATTGCAATAATTAGTCCTCAAAAAAGAGACTTTAAATCTATTATTAATCCATTTAAAATTTGGGTGTAAAGATGGATGATCAAGTCGCTATTCATGGAATATCATATTATCATGATCAACATGGTATTAGCTACTATTCTTATTTACTAAATAGACCATTCCTTAACTTTTGCTGGTATTATTACTGAGTTGGATAAATTGATGTGTTGGTACATGTGGAGAAATCTAATGTTAGCAGCACAATACATTATGCCTGCCATGAATTAGTAAATTTTTGTAAGGTGTGTGGAGGACATCAAGCTCATAGTTTATCAACACGACAGGTACCATTGATTATTAAACATTAAAAGTGTGATGTGTTTGGAAGACAATTTATGGGTTTAGGCATTCATATCAAACTATTTTGTGATAAATAATAGTTTTTATGTATCATATGGTGCATCACTTGTGGGCAAGTTAATCAATATTATGGAAACTTAGACAATTGATAATGTAGTTTGGTAGATTATGGAGTGTAATTCAATTTAATTCTTGTCAAATAATTGGCTTCACATCCTACTTATTGCTTTGTGGCCCACAATATTAACATGGAAATGGACCATCCAGCACATGTAGTAGTCCTAATGAAAGAGCATGGTTTGTGGGATCTAGATAACATATGAAGTCTATATTCATGACATGTCATATTTTGTATTATGCAATCCCTTGAGGTCAAAATAAATGAATGGGATGTGTTGTACTTCAAATAAAGTGAGGACATATTGTTGGAATAGAAAATCATTTATAATTGCATGCATATGGTCCAAATCTTAACAATAGAGGAGCCTACATAAGTTTGGAAAATGAAGCTGTAACCCTGAGTGTGTGTCTTTGTATGGAGAATAGTATTGAATTTAGTTCTTACTTATTGTTGGATATATGCAAGAGGGATTGATACATTGGTCTTCTTTTCATGGTGATGTAATGTGATAAAGGAAGTGCAACATTGCTTATAGGAATGCCATATGACAAGCATTTTAATCCAACGACAATGTAAATGCTAATCTCATGTTGGGGGGGTAAACAACAAGGATTCTAATTATTTAAATTAGATTTTTAGGCTGGATGATAGGGAATATATGGTTCATAATTACATCTCATTCAATTAAACATACAACTTAACAAGTATATCACCTGTGGGTTCGAAGAAATTTGAAAGCACATTTAGACGTGATGCTCAATTTTGTTGCACTCCAAAAAATTATTCCATTTTCCATAGTGCTTGTTCGATTTCTCCTACCTCATCTAGTGGGAGATTTAGTGGCCCTCAGAGGATATTTGTTAACTCTTATTTTACTCCTCCAATTGGATGGGCAAGGTTCAATTACGATTTAACTATTCAAGATAATCTAAATGTTAAAATAGGTATAGTTATTTAGAATTAATTAGGAAAGCCTTATTATTATTACTAAAAGAACTTGGATATTAGGTTTAACTACAACTTTTAAGACTATTTCTATTCTTGTGGTTATGGAGCTCCTTGGAATGCCACTTCCAAATATCCATGTAGTGGAGATCAAATAGGACTCTACAATATCTATTAATTAAGTGAAGTAGTTGTTTACATGTACAATGAATCGAAGTACCTATCACAGTAGTATTTCATATGTGTAACATTTGTAATCTTTCAAACTATCCCACATAAAGTATTGAAGCAGCTATGAGGCCAACTATGATGTGTATTATTCTATTTTATATGATCTTGTTTAAGATTAGGAAATCACCCTTTCCAAACTACTTCAACATTATCTTTTTATTAATTTTATGAATGAACCACTTAAGGAAAGTATGACATGGTAATTTGCATGCCTGCTTTCTTCCTTTAACATAGTAGCTATCTCTTATGCTCCTCCAAAATTGAACCCAAAAGCTTGGTCACTTGTCGCCACCATAGTGGATCTTTATTCTACAATCAAAAGATGATAAGATAAAATTTCAAATGATGCATCAATGACATGGATGATGTGCTATCCAACAATCTATCATGAATCATCAACGAGCCAGATGAATGTTCACATCAACCTTTTACCAAATAAATGCATCCTTAACAAACATAAATGTTTGATGCATGTATTGGCTCTAGAATTATTATGGCTATCTAACTAGCATGTACCATTGAAAAAACTATAACTAATTTAATGATCCATTCAAAGTTTGACTATTTAAAATAATTCATACTTATACTACATGGCTTAATCTTTGAGATTAGCATATTATTTCTAATAGGATCAACGAGGTAGGTACATAAAAATGAAGTGCTAGGTAGTACCTCATGTCACAGTTGACATATTCAACATGTTTGGAGATTTTTCATAAATGAAGAGTGAATCCAATAAAGTTTAAATAACATCCCTTAAGTTGCAAAATTTGGCCTCTCAATAATATCATTCTTTAATGACAGGCTTAAATGGTAGAGAATTGAGATAAAAATGAGTGATTTCTAGGACCTTACAAATAGAAGGGTAAGGCTAATCACACATTCAATAGCATAATGAAATGCCAATATTTATATCATAGGAGAAGTGCAGCATTAATCAAATAATTGAATGGAACTAGCCTATCAGATAGGAAAACAGGCAACATATAAAGTTCCCCCTTGGGAAGGTTTGATTATGTGACAAAGCCTTACACATAATGATTGACCATAATAAGAGTTAGCCAAGCCATAAGAAGTAGCACCACAAAGAAATCTTTTGTGCAAAAGTAATCTCAAGCCATTCCAATCCCATAAGCCTATAGAGCCTTAAAGATATACAAAAAGAAGCAAAAAGGGCATACTTATGGATGAAGAGCTTGGCTAGCACCCATATGGCATGACAACAAGCATGCCTTAGAAAAGGGCATAAGCATTCAAATGATCTTTAGTGGCATGCATTAGTTAAATAGCCATTAAGATGGCTAAATATTATTGCACCTTCCAAATCAAAGATGTTGAGCATGAGTCTTCTTTAACTACAAAATCTTTTGTATAAGACAACAAGTAAAATATAGAATCAAAACTTGGGCCATCCACCAAGTATTGCATGTTAATCATTTAAAATTATTTTAATTTCATAACAAACTGGTCACAGTTGCAAGGCCAACAAAGTTAAAAGTAAAGGAAGTCACATCATGTGGGTGAGGTAAGACACTATGAGCTGCATGACATAAATGTAGAAGTATGCTCAACCAACACTTGGCCAAGATTAATTTACACCACTGAAGTTTCATTATGACACAGGTAAACACCTTGCCAAACAATGCAATAGCAGCAAGAATGGTGCCACAATTCCATATTGCACCGAGTCATTTCCCTATTAGAGTAGCACCTCATTCATACATTAGCAATCTTGAACGATGACAATGGTCAAAAAGTATTATGCATTTTAGGCACAAATTGCCTCACTTTAAAAAATCCAGCACATAGGAAAAGGGGAGGTCACCACTCATTACTTCATGAAGGGCAAGCATTTGGATGGCAAGGAGGAACCACTAAAGTTTCACTTCAACCTAAGCAAAAGCACACTACATACTACCCCACATAGAGAGCAAAAAGGAGCACTTCGAACATGCACAATGACCAAGTTTCCCAAAAAAGGTTCATCTTATACATGCACTAGCAACCCATAGAATTCAAAATACCAAAAAAACTTACAAATTATAAGCCCCACCGACAACAAGGACAACATACCTTAGGGTGTGAGTTAACTAGCTACTCCTGTTGAACACAATGCATTGTTACACCTAATGTTGTAGTGCATGCAGTTACAACATCGTGTGATAATGAACATAGTCCAATATGTACAAATCTGAGTGCATATTGCAACATCCAACACTTGCTTCACTATAGACCACATTGAACTATGCATTATCCTTTCAAAATTACATTTTGTAATAATTCTATCAAAAAAAAGGCAAGCCTACAAATAACACATTAAAATATCAATGTGCTATTAAGCCATAATGCAAAAAGAACCTAAAAAAGTTACACTTTGGGTGCCCAAAAAGGTGCATGCAAAGGATCCAAAGTGCATAGCTAGACTGGTTATCATGCACAAGCAAAATATTGCAATAGACATAATGCTCTATTTTACACGCAGCTTGGGATGTAATAAAGCATGCATAAGTCACAATGCATATACCCCTTAAGGATTACATATTGCAGCAATTTAGTCATGTAAGAAGAAAAGTATCTCAGTAATGCATCACCTCGTACAAGCAACACTAAGCCACAACATTAAAAATACAAAAATGTTATACTTTGTTATCTCAATAGCCATGCACAGAATGTCATTGGCCACCACCACACTTTTGACCTTTTGCACATAGCTATGTATTTATTCCATCATTCATATACCCTAGTGCATATTATACCATCCAACTTACACTTCTACATAGGTTGTATCATGTACATCTTGCCACATGTGGATTACATATTATGAAATTCTTTCCATGTAAGAAGGAAAGTCTACCTATAGAGCATCATCTTATCAATGCACCAGCAACTCAAATGGTTAAAAATGCCAAAAAAAATTTACACTTTGTTGGCCACACCAGTGGCAATCAAAGCACGTTACAGGCAATGCATGCACTACCTACCTTACATGCCAGCAATGGAGTCCCATGTGAAGCAAGGGAGGAAGCCTAGCATCCATAATTCCTATCACATATTAACACCATCCAACCTCCACTTCATCGCTAGCCACACCTTGCCAAAAATTTCCCCATGTTAATGACTTGTGTAAATTCTATCAAGGTGGTAGGCAAGTCTCCTATAGAACATCACGTTATCAATACATTCATTAGATGCGGTAAGGGTAGTGAGCACCAATAGCCAGGTATATGAATAATACATTACTGGTGCTGTAATGCACCAAGTGCTTTACCATAGAGTAGCTTTAATAGCCCAAAGCTAGAGTGACCACAAAACTTGCACAAAGCAAGCATATTGCACCATCCAACTACCTCTTTGTCATGTGCCACACTACACCTCATATTGCATCTTTTGGATTGTATATTACAATAATTTTGTTAAATAAGAAGGAACCTCTATTACTATGTCCTTACATTATTCCAATGATATTAGCTCATGGTTCTAAAAATTTGGAAAAAAATGTTACACTTTGGGAGCCTCGCCAGCCTTATGCACATAACCCAACATGCACAAACCCTAATGCATATTGCAATATCCAAGTTTCACTTTACTATAAGCTACACTACACCACACATTGCCCTTATGGATTGTATATCTTAAAAATTTAGTGAAGGAAGAAGGATAGTCTCCTAATAAGACATTAGCTAATCCATGTGCTAGCAGCCCCTAGTGCTAAAAATTCAAAAAAAGTTACTATTTGTGAGCTATACTAGTTTCACAAAGGATGTTGTAGGAGATGCAAGGATGGGACGTCATGCGCATGCATTATGGACTACAATGTGGAATGAGGGATGAAGCCAAGCACACATAAACCCCTCACACATATTGCACCATCAAACTTCAAATTTGTTATGGGCCACACTATGCCACAAGCTATCTATTGTAGATTTCATGCTCAAACATGTCCATCATGGAGGAAGGCAAGTATCTCAAAAGGGCATCCCTTTATTCATGCAACAAAAACCCCACATTGCTACAAATCACAAAACAAGTTAGACTTTGCTTGCCCACTAGTAGTGATCCTAGGATGTTATAAGCCACATACAAATTGGGATGAAGCTTAGCAGGAACAAACCTTAGTGTATATTTTACCATCTAGTGCCCTCTTCATTGTGGACCACCTATGAAACCCATTACCCTTTATGGATTACATGTGAAAATTTCATCAAGGAGGAAGAGAGTCTCTCAATATGGGAATGCCTTATCCTTGCACTAGTAATCAAAAATCTAACAATATCAAAAGAAGAAAAAATTTCATTCATGAATAGTCATGCACATTTGATGTAGTAGAAACCACACATGCTGCCTATCACCAATGCAAAAAAGGCATTGCAAGTGCTACAATATGCCATGTAATCTATCATATGCACAACTATGGCATCATGATGTTTAGGTGACAACCCAACTTGCAAATACTTTAGCATGTATTACACCATCCAAGTATTGTTTTGCAATAGGATACAACATGCCACACACTACCTCTTTTGTATTACATATTACTAAATATATGTCAATGAAGAATGAAAGTTTCCAAATTAGGCATTACATTATCAAATTGATAGAAAATCATAGTGCTAAAAATTAAAAAAAACATAAAATTACTCTTTGTGGGCTCCACTAATCACGTGGAGGATGAAGTTGAATATGTGTAAACTACTTCTTAGGTGCAAATGGAATACTTTAGTGTCCAAAACAATCTATAGTATGTTCCTAGGGGCACAACAAAGCATGTACAAACTCTAGTTCATATTGTATCATCAAACTTTTGTTTTGTCACAAACTGCACTATGGGACAAATTGCCCCATAAAAATTGCTTATTTTAATAGTTACATGGAAGAAACAAAGCCTCCAAATAACACATCATCTTTTCCATGAGCTAGTAGTCCATAGCAACAAAAACCTAAAAAATGTTACACTTAATAAGACAAAAGAGTCACTAGCAATGGATGTAGCTGGATGTGTTTGAATTGGATGTCACATTCTAGCTAGTACTGCAAGATCCCCAGTCCTCTATGATACATAAAGCTACATCATTTTGTTGTTGGGTTGCTGCTAAACATGTACAAAACCTAGTGCATATTGCATCCTTAAAATTCTACTTCAATGCAGGCCATAATGTACTACACATTGCCTATTGTGGATGACATATTACTTGTACTTAGCAAAGGAGGAACACATGTCCCTATTCTAAAAATTTGTAATGCTATAATAAAAAAAATGTTTGACTTTGTAGGTCCCATTAGCCATACACAAGGTGACACACACCATGTCTAGATTGGCTTCCATGCTTGGGAAATATGAAAAACTATGCACAACTATGCAAGAAGCACAACATGTACAAACCCTATCTCAGTATGCTTTATCCAACTTATAGTTAACTATGGGCAACACCACGTAATGCCCCTAGTTGTTACACTTACTGATTGTTTTTAACCATGAGGAAGGAAAGTACCTTAATAATCAATCACATTTTGCATGTGCTAGTAGACCACAACATTAAAACCTACTAAAAAGTTAAACTTGTAGGCCTCAATAGCCACAAGCACAGGATGCCATTGACCGCTTGTCAAGCTGGCTACCACACGGGCAAACAGTGTGTTGTTGCTAACAGCTAAGGATGAAACCTAACATCAACAAACCCCATAACACATTGAACCATCCAACTTTCGTTTAATCTTTTTTGTTGGCCATATTACAACAGATATCACCTCTTATAAATTTTAATTTTGCAAAAATTCTATCATTGAAGAAGGAATGTACCTCAATATAGCTTTGTCATATCCAAGAGTTAGTACACCATAGTGTTAAAAATCTAAATAAAAGGTTCAACTTTGTAAGCCCCACAAGGTGAATGCATATTGTTGTATTAAGCACTATTCTCTAATATGTTTGGCTTGGGTCATAGCCCAACATAATCATGAATATTGCACCATTTAACTTTTGCTTCACTATATGCTACACTATGCCACACATTGTCCCTTGTAGATTATACAACGTTATAATTTTGTCATGCGAGGCACATCTCCTAATAGAGCATCACCATATCCATGCCTTGACAACTTGAAGCACAAATAACCCCTAAAATGCTACAATCAGTAGAACCCATAAGCTACGTGAAATTGATGTGAATGTGTGCACTATGATTGGAGGCCACTCACATGAATAGTCCTTCACTATGCCTACTAATATTACATTACCACACACACATACACACAATCCTATAGATGATAGGTGCTATGTTGCATGCATAGCAACAATAACATGTAACAAGGGTTGTAGCCAAGCAAGAAAACAACCTAGCTTATATTACACCATCAAACTTTCACATCACCTAGAGCCACACTACACCTCACATTGCCCTTTATGGATTACATATTATGTTAATTACATCAAATGAGAGGGAAAGTCCCCAGTTAGGCATCATCGTATGCAAGCATTAGTAGTCCTTAGTCTTAAAATCCAAAAAAAATGTTAAACACTATATACCATACCTACCATACACACAGGACGTCATTTTGTGTGCAAAACTATCATGCAAGCACTAGGTGCTACAACCTATATAGTTCTTTGCCATGCATGTATTTGCAATAGTGGATGACTAAGTGTGTATCTTGTAATGAATAACCCCTAGTGCATATTATACTATTCAACTTCAACTTTATCATGGGCTAAATCATGTAGCACATTACCCCTTATAGATGCCATATTATGACAATTATGTCAACAAAGAATCTAAGCCTTCTGATAGTACATCACCTTGTTCAAGCATCACTAGCCAATAACACTACAAATCCCAAAAAGGGTTACCCTTTGTTAGCCCCACAAGAAGCATGCAAAGGTTGCCATAGGGTGTGCATGGACTGGATGCCACACATGTAGTTCTTGTAACATGTTGATACGGCCACAGCCCAGCATGCACAAACATTAGCACATGTTGTACCATCATGCTTTTACTTCATCGTGAGCCATACTTCACCATATATTACTCCTTGTGGTTGCTAATTGATACAATTTTATCATAGATGAAGAAAAGTCCCCTAACGGAGTAGCTTTGTATGTTTGCCCAAACAATCAAAAGTGAGGAATAGGGTCGATAAAGTGACACTTTTGCCCATGGACATAGAATCGCTATGAGTGTTACTATAATAATCAATGCAAGAAAGTAAGCAAATTTTTTGAAACCTACATGGCATCTTTGGGAATGTAAGGATGAATGTCATATGATATAGGGTTTGATCTCATTGATCATGATAATTTGTGGAGAAGCAAAGTGCTATAACTCCTATAAGGTGCCATCCAACTTCTATAATAGGCAATATAAAGAATTTCAACCATGCAGTTAGGCAAGCCTCCAAGGGGCATGAGGCAAATCATATAGTATCTTTCAAAGTACCATAAAAATGTTGCAATTAGTAGAGAAAGTGGAGCTAGTAAGTAGAGAAACTAAGTAGGAAAGCATGTAATGGGTGTTTTGAAACTTTTATGATGTTTATGTCTTTGAAAGGATGAATTTGTTGTGACATGGAGTTGGACCTCACTGGATCATGATAGTAATGCCATTCTATCACTTACAATGCCTCATTATAATTTTTGGTCTTACAAAAAGTAATTTACCACTATTCATCCTTAGGTACCATTTCTTATGGTGCCTATGTCATCCAACTTTCTACAACACTAAGTGATCCCATGGTCAAGTGCCCTTAGGACGAAAAACCCTTACTTCTTATGATCAAGGGAATGATGTGCCTAGGCATCACATCTTAGCACGAATTTTGACTTAGAGGTGTTTAGTCGTAAATTTGCATGACATACCTTAACATTATTAGCTTTTCAGCCAAATATGATGATTAGTTGTGTGAATCATTGATTTCTCTTATATTAGATTGAATTGCTATCAAGACACATTCAATAGTAAGGTAAAACTAAAATATCTCTAAACCAAGCACATGTTCCCTATTTATGTGTGGACAATCCAAGACTTGCCAAATTCTACTTCCTAATGATAGGAAGAGCTAACATCAAAGAATCAAAAAGCAACTCTACTATGAATGTTTGGCTAACCCAAACTAGTTATTTGTGTGGCTACTTTTTTTATACCTCCAGCTTCAAATTTTGAAAGGAAAATGGTTAAATAGGCAACACTTTCATGGTTCATATTCATATTAGAAATTAGAATAAAATGAGCTTTTACCCATTTGTTTCCAATGTCACCTTTGTTCTTATTGAGCTCAACCTGAAACACCTATATTTTTCTTTAATAAATCCCAAACAAACTCTCTATTTAAATATGTTTTCTACTTGGCTCAACCCATTGAGATAAAACTTGAGCTAAAAGGAGGGGCTGGGCCCTATCTCCATCTCATAAAAAATAAAATAACTTCTAATTTGGTGTCATTTCGATTTCAATTGCTTGCTAACTCCCCCTTATATTAAACCTTAAATCATTTCATAAATTCATACTAGAGTCAAGCCCAACACGGTCTCCTTTCCCCACTAAATTTTTCAAGACTGTCGTATTAGTTGACGTTTCTTTTGATAGTTCTTAGGGACAATAGGAATCTCATTAATTCGTTTATGTGCTTCATTAATTGGATGATGAGAAATTGTTTTAGCATAAGAGATTCATAGTTACACTTATCATTTAGACACACTTGATTAAATTTCTTCACTTCAAAATTTAGATCAGTAAGTTGAAAGCTCATTACATTAGCAACAAGGGGGATCATTGTAATTCTTTGTTTTAATTAAAAAGTTAGATACCCCATGTCCATACATGTTCTATGTTGCTCATTCATTGCACGAGTAAGAAGGCTATTGCAAGGGACACTGCTAATTCATCCCTCAATTGACACCAGTTTACCCACTCTCACCACTCAAGAATCACGAACAATCTATCAACAGATGATGGGTTTGGCACTAAGACATTCATGCTCAACCCTTAGAGCCAATTTTTTCTAGAAGTTACGAATCTATTTTGTGAACTCCCCTTACCTAAAATGCTACATCATTTAGAGGTTTTTTACCTTGGATACTTGATATGGTTATGAGCATGATAGGGCATGGAAGGCACTAGTCTATGTAGATTTTCAAGGGTCATTAGAACACTTAAAAAAATACTCAATATGTAGTACTCTTCTAACGACTTTTCCCTAACATTGGTAGAGTTATTTCTATGGAAGACCGACTATTAAGCAGAAAAGATAACTCCTCTTTAGGCCCCCACCAATATCTTAGAACAACTTGACATTGCCATCAACTTCTATATCTCACCTCAAGAAATTTATCTAAACTCATTTTTCAAGCTCTTATTAAATGACATTCTTCAAAGGGTTTCCCCCATCTCTTTGGATTGATTAAACCATTTACAATTGTAGTTCACATGGAACCTTCTCCCCTTCAAGGTTCAATGTTCTCATTTAAATATTTACTACTACCACTAAGTCCTACATCAATGAATGCTCCACACGGACTTGCACTCTATGTGTTACAATGATCATTGCACTATTTTACATATCAGGGCATTGTATTTCACCAATGGTCAAGAGTAGGTTACACACCTAAGCACCATCCATTTTAAAGGCTAGTGATTTAGTGGGTGAGTTGTTACACACTCCTTAGTGGATTTCAACTTCCTTGACCATTGTCCAACTATCTTAATTGATCAACATTCTTTATGGTCCTTAGATTAGAG
This sequence comes from Vanilla planifolia, assembly GCA_023846275.1. Lineage (NCBI taxonomy): Eukaryota > Viridiplantae > Streptophyta > Magnoliopsida > Asparagales > Orchidaceae > Vanilla > Vanilla planifolia. Next base: position 163,020 of record JAIUJO010000641.1, read on the forward strand.
CTTTGTTGGATGTTGTAAACCAATTTTGATTCATTATGCATCATCAAATTTTCTTACCAAAAATGTCTTACATGGCACCTAGATTGCTTGGTTCAATTAATCAAAGAAATCAAGTCGTGCTTTAGGTCTCTACTTATCAAAAGTTTTAGAATAAGTCAAAATCTCCCTACTTCAATTCCTCTAATCATTAGCTTTACCTAATTGAACTCTAATGTTGGCTCCAACTATCCTAAGGGATGTTACAATCTTTCACAATTATTTTTCTTAGAATGCAATTGATTGCCTAGTTTTGGCTACTATACCAAACAAGATGACTCATTGATAATTCCTTATATAATAGAGTACAATTAATTGGGGCTCTCACTATCCTATTTCCCATCCTCTAGAGGGTTTCATGCCAATCCATTATTAAGGATACATCTCTAAAAATAAGTTTTGCTTCAAGCTATCTTATTTTAACACATGGTTGGCCTTCTCTCACTTGTCTTTACAAAGGGAATCCTCATAAGTTCATTCCCCTCCACCTATTTACATGCTTAATATTAAAGGGTGGCCTTAATAAACATTGTGTCACGATTTTAGACCATGGAGGTTGGAGTTGGATTTGTGAGTGGGATCTATGTCACACTACAACATCAATTCCCACTAGCCAAAACCACAACATAGTAGCATCCACATTTTACCACTAATAGTCGACCATCACCCAATGAATCAGCATGCCATGGCATAGAACAAGGTTCCATTGATCATGTCCAAATAAGGGATGGCACCAAAACTAGTGATTCTTAGCTTTCAAAATAAGTGATATGTCACAGTACACCATTGTAGGTATGCCCTTAGCTAACATCTCTAGGAACAACTTGCATTACAAATTTGGATGGTTCATGGGACTATATAATTCACATGTATCACATTTCAAAAACTTCTTCATTGGTACAAGAGCCCAGATATCCTTTGTTAAGAGTCATTAAATGATCGATTTCTAAACACCCTAAATCAATGACACACAACATACTTGTGTCCAACTTAACAGTTTCTCTTCCTTAACAAGGGTCTATGCCCATAGGCTGTTGTTTATTCCCCACAATATCAAACTCCACATAAAAAGAAGAGCATCCATGATGGAAGAATATGATATAACATAGTTCTCATACCCCAACAAGTTACACAATTTGCTTGACCATTTGTAGCTCTCAATAATGATTCTTTTGTTAGTTTACGTATGGAAGCCTTATTTCAACTATTCGATCCACTAAATGATAACATTTGATTGACTACTTGCAAAGTCACACATTATAAACCATCTACACCATAGTGGTCTGAATAGATGGCCAGACCATTCAATCAGAAAAAGTGATAGATAGTGTGTAGAAAGGGTAGGGATGTAGTTAACACAAGTTAATAACTCATGCTTACTAAGACTTTTTCATTATGAAATTTTCATAAGATTACCTAGGCCTGTTGACCAAAGAAATGGACTCATTGAATACATTAGTGCTCCACAAGTGTGGCTCAGAGATTTGATGGGAACCACAAATATATTATTTCCTTAAATGTCTGTGGCATACCTAGTAATAATCTCTCTAAGAGGCTTACCACTGAGCTTGCATATGGTATGGCTAATTAGCATGTTGAGGTCTGATTCATTAATGGAATTAACCAGCCAAATGGCTCTCCCAACTAAGAATGGTCAAGTACCACCACCTATAACATAAATAAAGATTTCTTAATCTATCAATCCTTGCTATGTTTGGTCCAGTGAGCTTTCCCATGCTAAGTCAAACTAACTCATAGGCTCAACTTCTAAAGGTTCTCTTGCACCAATTTATTTAGGTTTTAGCCTTACAACCATACATTCTTGAATATAATAAGTGGACAAAATTATTGGAAGACTTGTTTATTCATCACATTCTCTATTGTTGACAAACTTTTAAATGGACCTAGTATTAACTATTTTTTTGAATCTATGTGGTACTGTGATTAATGATGGGCTTGAAGTCAAGAAAAAATACAAAAAAGATAAGGGATATGGTGCAATCTTCTCTAGCATTAGAGTTAGGTGCAGAGGTTCAATTTTTGGTATGTGGAAATTCTAATATCCCAACATTGTTCTTATGATTAGTGCTCTGACATGCTATTGTGGTTATACTTAGGGGAGTGTAAGAAATATTATGAGATATCATTGGACGTATTTGAGTTAAATGAGGTTTGTTGTGAATTGAATTCATCTATGGACATTAATGGAAAATAATTTGGGATGCAGGATGTTGTAGTTTTGGTTTGAATACAATAATCGAGAAAAGAGAGAATCTGGAATAATTGAACATACTAGATAGTGAAATAAAGCTGAATGTGCTTACAAAATCATGTATTTTATAAGAAGTTAATGTTATGCATCTCAATAATATTGAAGTAATAGATTCATGAAGGTGCACCAAAGGTGTTTGTCACAATGCCAAAGTGATGGTGATGGAAAACTCTTTAAATAGTAACCATCTAGTATGTAGTCTAGTAAAAGAGTGTTTCAAAGTGCTCTTATGAGTAAAAATTCAAGTAATGGAAATAATTTTTTCATTAGAGATAGATCTGGCAAAATATTGATATGAAATGTTTTTATCAAAAGATACCTTCATCATTATAAATGTTGATATTCACCTTTCAAATGGGGCTTCTAATTATTGAGTTTGGTAATATCATTTTCATCTTACAAGTATGGTGTATATTAGTCATCCATCTTTTTAATGGATTACTAGAGTTCTCGAAAGCAAATGTGGTCCTTTTAGTGGATTCTAGGTTTTGAAATTATCAACTAGCTTTTTTTGTCTGCACTATGAATTAGGTACAAAAATAGGCCTAGAGAAGTTTGGCAGTCCATAGTAGGTATTTTAACTTACATTGGGTTTGAATATGTGGACACCTAGATTTCCATAAAGTATAATTATGTGTGCCCTAGTATGGATACATTTTCCAACACTCCCTCTGATTTACAATGATATAGAAAACATTTTGCACATTTTGAAGGCCACGAGCGAACCTATTTAGATTTATGATTATAGAACTGACATGCAAAGTTCGATATTTGTAGGATTATGTGTTAGAATGAACCTGTAAGCCTCTTATGGTAGGTATGTCATTGAATGGACCATTGGGTTAATCATTTTAGTGGTTTGACTATAAAGGACTTCCCTCCAAATACACTTCTAAAAAAGTGGGACGTGCAACTAGGCTATGTTGATCTAATGACCTAATAAAAAATACTAATAAAGCAAAGTGTTCATGTTCTATTAAGGCATGACAAAAGTAACATAAGAGTATAGATATAATTGCAATGTTAGGGGAGATAGAAGCTGATGACGATAAATGGTAAGGTTTAAGACCTTTGATTGTTATGCAACCTTGAAAGAGGAGAATGTTTATATCAATAGAATAGATAAGTAAAGCTAATCAAAAAGATTTGAGTAAGGAGTTTAATAAGCATTACAAGTCGGAAGATAAGATAGAAGCCAAGCACAAGGACAAATCTAGATATAAGAATGTTCGGCATAATAAGGACTCATCTAATATGGAGTGGGCACAAAAATAAAAAAATATAAGGCAAAGATAAAGTCAATGAAAATAAAAAGAAGTGCCTATCAAGCAACTTGGCTGTTGTTTAAGGCCTTTGAGACCTTACACAAATCAAGGTGCAGATTTTGGGAGGCAAGTGGATGCTGCAAACACTCCCAGTCCATCCATTAATGTTGCACCATAGCTAGGAAAAAGGAAAAATGCTCCATGAAATGAATGTAATGATGATAATTAATAAAAAATTAAATGAAGTGAGGGGTTTCTCTTGAGTAGGTTTTAGAATTAAAAAAACATTATGGTATTGTAGGGAAAGTTGTGTATGGTAGGGACAATGGCCTCTTATTTCCTAAAGGGTTTTAGAATTGTAAATGATTATGGTGCTACTAGATGTACTAGGAAATTATATGTAGTATCAGTCAAAGCTTTTTTGTGGTAAATGTTGGGTATTTTCACTAGGGTGAATAGTGGAAGAGAAGGTTCATATTACTGTAATCATCATTAAATAGCTATTAATCATTTGAAACTCAATTGGCATAGGCTTTTAGTTACCTACTTTGGGATGATCTTGCTAGATTTTGATCAAGTTTCCCTTGAGTATAGAAGGCATTTATATTCTTATTCATGCAATAATTGTTGCATTGTTCCTAATAATTTGAAGCTCACTTGGCATAGAAACTAAAAAAGTTCAATTACTTGGAGACCTTGTAGGATATGGTTCAAATATGGATCAAGCATGTGTACAACTATGAACTACTAAGGAGATGTTGCCAGAATAAAAAATCTTCCATAGTAGCATGTGTGAAAAAATGTAAGAAGAGAGGATTGTTTATAGGTTTGGAATATGAAGCTATAGTCTCGAGTTATTAAGTTCATGTGGAGATTAATTTTTAATTTGATACCTGCTTGCTTCTCGATGTGTACAAGAGGTACTACGATAGCTTTTTTCTCCATGGGGGTTGAAATGTGGAAGAAGTTCAAAATTTCTTATAAGAATGTCATAAAGTGAAGGAACACTTTGTAAGTAATTTCATAATCATTAATCTCATGATTCATAGGGTGCACAACAATGTTTTTAATTATTTAAGTGAGTAGCTTAGCTAGATGGTGGAAATATTAAGGTCACAACTAAAAACCTACAATTAAATTTGCTACATCAATCTTATATGACTTATGGATCAATCAAATTTGCAGGCACATGTGGCCAAGGTCCTTAGTCTTGCTGAACTTCAAAGAAATATTTAGTTTGCTATTACTACACATTTCTTTTCTCCAATCCCATCAGTGAGAGTTCTAGTAGCCTTCATAAGCTATTAGTAGCCTCTTATTGGACTCCTCTAATAGGGAGGGTTATGCTCAATAGCAATGGAGTTGAGCGAGATAGTTTTAATGCTGGAACTGGTATAGTTATTTAAGATGAATTCGAAAAGAATATAATTATTGGTGGTAGAATGTGGATTTCAAGTTCAATTCGCTTTGTGGAAACTATCAATATTATGGAAGCAATGGAGCACTTTAGACTATTATTCCAAAATGTTCACATAATAAAAATCTAATCAGACTCTATCATAACCCTTACTAACGTGAGCCAGTAGTTTGCATCTACTAATTGTAGGAGTAACAACCCAAGTGCTATCAAATTTATGTACGATATGTAATCCTTCAAACAATCCCACATATTGCCTCATGGTAACTATACAGTCCACTGGGTTGTGATCGCACACTTCTATTTGATTTTGTAAGGGATTGGGGTATGACCCTCCTTAAAGTGTTACAACAATGTATTTTTCTAATTTTATGTTTGAACCTCCATATGGTGATTATGTTGTTGGCTTCCACAATTTCGTTATCAAGGAACCCAAAGACTTTGGAGTTGTTGGAGAGGTTGGTAGTGTATGGACATAGATGGAGTATGGATGGTTAGAATATGATGTTCATCCAAGTGGATTGCATTGTTGGCAATGAATGGTGGGTGGAAAAAAGTATGGAAGTTAGTACTAGAACTAAGAGGTAGGGTAGAAGTGTGATTGAATTCTATTTTTGGTTGGAGTTGTCATTTCACTGGAGGGCTTGTGCTTGCATCTCAATTCTTTGTTCTATTTCTGGCAAACTCTTAAAAGAATCTGGAATCTTAATCTCTCTAAATATTATGTGATGTGTAGTGATTAATGGCAGGCCTAAAATCAAGAAAGAATGCAAAAAAAAGGTTTGCTTGGAGTAACTATCCCAAAAACTAACAAATATTTAAGATGTGCAGAGAAACACAATTCTTTAAAAATTTAGGACCATGAGATTGTTCATACTATCTAAGTTATGGAAAGTAGCAGTGAAGTACAGCAAAGTCGAGGGAACAATGTTGTGAGATCATTGGAAACATTGCAGTTTGACATGGCATACTCTCATGATAATTCAATTGAAGATGAATCTTAAGGGATTGGGTTGCATTAGTTGTGAAATTAGTCACTACAATAAGGACATGGTTGGAGGTGAAAGAGCCAAACCGAATATATGGCGAATTGAAGTTGAATGAGCTTTCAAAATTATGTATTACCGCAAAGGAAATTTCTGCACACCTTATTGGCACTGAAGTAATTGACTTACAATGGTGCATGCAAAGTATTTCTGAGAATGCTAAAAATGAAGGAAAATTCTCTAATGGAAGTCATCTAGGAAAAATCTTATTTATGGTGGGCATTAGAGATGCTCTTATGAGAGGGAGAATGAATGTTTGCAATAACATTTTCATAGGAGGTCCCTTTGGTAATTACTTGGAGATACCAACAAATTTACATATGAAGATGGTGGCATTTAGCAATACCTCTTTCATAATGAATGATCAAATACACCTTTGAAAAGAGGTTTGAGATCAATAAGTTCACTATCAATGCTGATGGTGATTGAGTGTATGGTGGTTGTTTGGCCACTCAATGGATTGTCAGAATACTCTAACATACATGACACCATATCATTGGATTCTTGGTTGTAGAGTTTTTGACTGAGTTATTTTGTTTAAACTTTAAGTTAGCTATAGATAAATAATCTGTCATTGGTAGGGCACTATTCTGTTGCAAGTCTTGCATTAGGATTACATATGGAAACCTCGTTTTAAGCTTAGTATGTCAGATTCATTGTTAAAGCCATTGAGAACATTTTATGAATTGTTAAAGCCATGAATTATGCATTTTGTGTTTTGTCAAAGCCATGGATGCTCCTATTCAGATTCATGGATGGTTTTTTTAGAGGTTTACATATGATGGATGACGCTTTATCAGCTTCACTTATGGAAATATGGCACATGCTTATGAGTTATGTATACCAAGAGTGTCAGTTCACAAGGTTGGTGCTATTCAAGGATGCTATCCCTCAGAGGTACAATGTGATCAAGATAAAGTTGTTGGGGTGGTCTCAACATAGGTGTTTACAGATGCTAAAGATTAGAAACAATAAGGTTTAGGATCATGGATGGTTGTACAACCTAGGGAGAGGAGAGTGTTTACAATAACACAATAAAGGAGGATAATAAATAGTAAAGATAGGAGTAGGAAAAAGATTAGTAAGCACTACAAGCTTGAAGATACAACACAATTTATGCATAAGGGTTGATCCTAAACAAAGAGTGATGATCATAAGGGAGGTTCATCTAAGATGATGGGTACCAAAAGAGAGAGCAAAAGGGGAACATGAAATTATTACATATAAAAAGCATTATGCTTTAAGTAGCGAGGAAGTTTATGATCGGCATAGTTATTCTTCATATACGATGTTTTCTTTTTTGAAAGTGATGTAAAAGACTTGTGCAATCTTTGTCCACCCACAATAGTGGTAGGGCTTGGAGCCTAGGAAAGTGGCAAACATACAATGGTATGAATTTAGCGGTGATCATGAAATTAAAAATGAATAAAGGGTTGTGGCACTCCTAAGAAATTTTGAAAATTAAAATACAAGTAATGGTGGTATTGTAGAGGAATGTTAGAATTGGTAGAGGATGGAGTATTGGACTCCTCTATCTTGCAACGTCTAAGGAACTATAGATGATTTGATGTTACTAGGCTTACTTGGAATTTTATTTGCTATTGCTCATGGCTTTACCTTGTCAAGAATTTAAAGTATTTTGGTCAGGGTTGAAGATGGTATTCATACAACTATATTGCTATTGATCACATGAATTTCACTTGGCATGGAATATGGTGGTGTTTGATTACCTGCATGGCACTAACCACAACGTGTAGGGTTCCTACTTAGCTCGAGCTTACCAACATCTACTACGTGATTAGAAGTAATGTTACTTTTGTCTGTGATATGTTGATCAAAAGGTTTGTAAACCTTTTTTAATGTTTATAGTTTAGCATTGATTCAAAATGACAATAGTGAAATGTGTAATTCTTGGAGATATATTCTATACAAGGGAATGCATTTCAATTAATAAAATTTTGTTACATTAGCAGTGTAGAATATTTTGTAGATTAGAGCTAAGAAATTCTATAGCTACTTATTGTTCTTGGTGAAGGAAAATAAAGTTTTCATATTTGAATTGTTGCAAACTTAGGTGAAGGATTTTTATCGGCATGAGGTGGATTGGCTTTTGGGCAAGAATTTGAACTACTTTGTTCAATGTTCGACAGGGTTGTCACGGGCCAAAGATAAATGGTTCATGAGATTCTACAATTCACAACATGTATGACAGTTCATTGTGTTCATCATCAACACGAGAGTCAAGATATCTATTGTTGAGTGTCATTCAATGTTTGGTTACCAACCTCTACTAGACTTGTACATGCATAACAAACTCATTGCTAGCCTAACCATTTCTCTCATTTAGCACATGACCATGCATATAGGCTATTGTTTGTCACTCACAAGACGAAGCTCCATGTGGAAGCAGCAGCACCCACAATAGAAGATTATTACATTGAATAGCCATCACACCCAAAATTGGAGCACTAATCACTTGTTCATTCATACCACTCGATAATGATGCTTCTACAGGTTCACCTATGAAAACCAAGTTATAGCTTCTGCTTCTTTTAAGTGATAAGGTTGAATAGAATTCTCATTATGTAACACATGGCAAAAAGCCCAAATCATGTCAATCTAAACACTTCATTGGACCATTCAATTTGTAGGAGCAAGATGATGTGCATCAAAAAATTAGGTACATAAATAATGCATGCCGATAACTCATGCTTACTAGGAATTTCTCAATTAAAGCCAACAATCTTAATAATCTCTCTACATCACAATAAAATTTTCATAAGATTACCTAGGCCTTTTGACTTAGGTAATGTACTTGTTTAATATATTAATTAGTGCACATGTGTACCAGAACATGAAAGAGCATCACATACATACTACCTGCCTCAAACTTTAATTGCCTAACCAACTACAATCCTAGGAAGAGGTTGGCTACAAGGCTTGCACTACACATACCCCACATAGCTTGTTATCTAGTTGAAGTCTTGTTTGATTACAAAATTAACTAGAAAAATCACTCCACCAATGTAGAAAAACCATGCGCTCTCACCAACAAAATCTATAATGAGCACTCAATCTATGTACCCTTGCTATGTTTAGAATTGGTAAGCTTGCATGTGTTGAGTCATATTATGTTTTGTGCACCACTCTTAGTGGTACCCTTCCAAAAAATTATTTAAATTTCAACCTTATGACCATGCTCCCTTAGAAACCCAATGATGGCATGCGGCTAGTAAAAAATTTAGTAAGTTGAAGTTGTATTAGTTAATAGATTAAATAAGACAAATCTCATCATCAACAAAGAATGGGTATGCATTGCCACTCACAAAATTAAGAATAAGCTCCCAATCTATCAATTAATACTCTTTTTGGTCCCAGTAAGCTTTCTTGTGAAATTGATTAGTAGGCTTCACTCCTATGGTATCCTTTCATCAATTTATTTAAGTTTGAAATTTGTGAGCATGCATCCCCTAAAAAAAACATAGAATATTCCTTCTATAATGAAGGCTTTTGGGAGGCTTATAATAATTGATAAATGGATGACTAACATATAGAGGTTATCCTTTGCTAGACTTTGTTTAAGGACAGACTTATCAACACCACTTAAATTAGGCTTATGGCTCAAGGGCCCTTTTAATAGGTAATTTCAAAGATTTGAATATGAGTGATTTCCCACAATTTGCTTTACTTATAGGAAGTTTGGACATACATCTATAATGTCTCAATCTAATAAATAAATGCAAAATGTTGCTTATGACAAAAAATGTAAGCCTTATAATGGAAAGTCCTGAGCAAGTAAAGGAAGAAGAAAAAGTGTTAACAAGAGTGGGTCAAGTGATGAAGAATATATGTCGCAAGGTTTAGTGCTATGTATGGTAATTCAACTTAGAAATTAGGGATTATTTCAAATTGGATTGTTTAGGAGGATTGGGAATGCAAACTCTAATTGAAAATTGAAGAATAATGAGGAGGGAAAGTTGGAAAGAATTAAAAAGTAGGATATAGAAGGTGATCGTGGTCTCAATTTGGTGGGAGAAAAGGGGTACATATACACTTGAGTGGTTTTCTGAACAAAAGATCTTGTAGGAGGAGAAAAGTAATGCGAACTTAAATATAGAAGAAGATCAAGGGCTTAAAGGGTATAAAAGTTTCAAGAGGACCAGGTACATCAACAATTTAACATGGAGCATTCCTCAAGTAAGTAGGTTCAAGTTGAGTAAAATGCTAGCTAATTGACCATGGAGGAGCCACCAATTCTCTATATATAGGTAAATGCCCATTGGAAAAATTTAGTTATGCAATAAACATTAGATGGAATAAAGGAAGATGTTTCACCCTCAAAGTTGGGAAGTTTAATTTCCAAATAATGAAGGCTATAATGAGGAGAACATGCTTTCTTAATTTCTACTACTTCCTTATTCTTATTGATGCAATGGTGTGGTTGAATTTTGTTGTAATTTTGGTTGTTATAGGAAAATTGCTATAGTGGAACCATAATTGAGATGGTTTGCATAGAGATACTTCATTACCTATTATGACATGAAACTACTTATTTCAAACATATATTGCGAAAATAATGGGATAATTGAGGTACATTTTCAAGCAGGAGCGTACTATAAGAATTTTAAATTGGCTTCAAAAATGGTAACAAGCTTGTCAAAATAAGAAGCAAGATTGAAAACTATAGGAAGGAGCTGAAGTCTTTGAAGTGCTGTGTACCTAAAACTTGGGGACACTTTGGCTAGGTATCATTGAAGAATGTCATGGGTGGATTTGTTTTGTATAGTTATAAGAGACAACATGAAATGGCTTCATTTATGATTGAGCTTAAATGTATTATTCAGTAAGAGCAAAATAGAATATTTGTAGTATTATAGTGGAGATGTAATGTAATTTGGATTTTTTGGATAAATTTACTATGAACTCAATTTTAAGGGAAGGTCATGGTGTCAATTAGACTAAATGTTTTGTTCTATTTTCTCAAGTAGACATTGTTTCGATGTGTGTGGATGAAATGAATTACTTGCACATAATGAAAAAAGCTAGGAAGGAACTTGCAAATTACACATGCATCTTTCTTGCACATGCAATTCAACTTGCACAAAATTAAAAGATCTAAGTGCTTTGCTAGTCAAATTTTATGTATCAAGGGGTTTCATAAAAGTTCAAATTATAATCATTATGAGGAGATGGAATATTTATCTAAGTAGTGCATCTATAGAAGACAATAATAGAATTTGCATTATTACTTTAACGACATTAGTTGCTGAGGGATCTAATGGTATTTCCATGTGGTGAAGTTGGCAGATAAATCATGCAACTTTGTTTAAAGTACATTGGCTCTAAAATGTTGCAAGGTTAGCTATCCAAATTTGTTATGGTGGTGAGCTAGATAGAAGTCCATATTTTATACACAATGTGCAAATAAAATGTATCAAATGATTGCATTTATAAGAGGAATCAAGTTCCTTTGCCTTATTGCATGGGAGGAGCATGTGGAAGTATATTTAGTAGAATAAACATGAAAAATGATACTGATGCTTGTTCTATAGTTAGGAAATTTGAAATGTTTTACCTCTTAAGTAGAAATAAAGAAACTTAGATTGCACAACATGGGAAATAGGTGTATTAAATGATGAAGTGTGTTGAGAAGTGGTAGTACTAAGAATGGTCATGTAGTGGATACTAAATTAATGTAATTGTGGGACACAATGAAGCATGAATGTTGTTGCCAGATTATAAATTGTAATTCAACCATAAACCATGGAAGCAAAAGTATGAAAACATATATAAAAGTGACATCTTGGGAGCTATGTTATGCTTATATTTTATATGGAAGGAACTGCTAACTATTAAAATTTTTTTTGTAAGGGCCAAAGACAATAGGTGATTACTTAGAATGTATGTTGTCTAGTTCAAATAGAACATAAAGTTAATAGAGAAAGATTCACAATGGGATAGAACATGCCTATAGGAGGTATGATAGTAATGTGATTATCCAACCCTCTTTATAATGCTATGGGTAATATTAGGTTATGATGTCTTTGCTATTATCTACTAGCTATTTGAAAATGCTCTGTGTGCATATTTAAGTAAGCATTTCGATACCACAAAGTTTTACGTAGTTGTATTAGCTATTTGGTCTACACAAGGAATAGGTGCAACAAAATAAAGTGTTTTTATAGCCATTTATAAAGGTACATGGAGTATTAGCAATTGCTTTACTAGAGATAAGAGTAGAGAAGTTTAACAAGTGGGACATAGATAGACTTCTTGGCAAGAATTAGGAGTTCAATGTGCAGGCATTGGTGGGTATATTTCGAGGCATTGTTGTGCTTTTGAGAAATTTGGTCGTGTTGAACATTTCTAAGCCCTCATAAATAGTTGTGTTAATGCAAACAAAAGGTATAAGTAAACAAGCTTGGAGATGTTATGTCGTGTATGCTTCTAAAGATTATCTTACTCCTAGGGAGGTATGTGATCAAATTAGAGTAAGAAAACACTTGGAGGTGCACTAATTGTTGTAAGTGATTTTAATTTTATTTTTCGTGCAAGACGAAAAGAATGTTAGAAGAAATTTTTGAGTGTGCAGGTGCACCATTAGTCTTTAGTTTCTTACAAGATCTACAGCTAGTCGACTTGGGTTTCCTTTGGAACTTGGTGCAGTAACAAGGAAGGTAGTGCTTGCATTTATTAAGGACTATGTAGAGCCTTTGTGAACATTGAGGGTTTGGAAGCATATATCAATGCTACCATGTCACATCTTCCTTGCATTGGCTCAGTTCATTGTCCATTATGTATTAAACTAAAATTGTAGCCAGTTTAAAGAATATATAAGAATAGCTAGTTTGAAAATGTATCACTTTCTTTTCACAGATTAGTGGACTATGAGGAGACGTAATGGTGGAAATGTCTTAAGCTACGTTAGACATACATAGGGGACCATAACAACCATTCTTTAAGGTTGTGGGTACTTATACCTTGAGGAATAACTATATTCCAACTTAAGATGCTAATGAAGACTTGGTGACTTCTTCATAAGAAATCATTGGTGTAATAATGTAGTTTTTTAGTTTAAAATGGTGTAGTGATGAGGAGTATATTCCACTTACCCCCTATATTTCTAGCGTTAAAGATGTATTGGCTGAAAGGAGGTGAAATTTCCTTAGGTATCAATCCTTGATGAGGAAATTAGCACTACTACGAAATTTATCATGATTAATAAGGGATTGTGCATTTATGAAATCTTAGTAAATGTTCTATGTAGTTATTGGAATATTACTTAGATATTATTAATGCTATGAAATAATTTTCTCATGATAGATATATGCCAAAAAAGTGGAAAGACACTTTTATCATAATCATTCCAAAAGGTTTAAGGTGCTTCAAAACCTAAATAGTTTAGAACCATTAGCTTATGCAATATGATTTATAAAATTTTGGCAAAGATTACGATAGATAGATTGAGCATTATGGTACTTGGCATCATTACTAGGAAGCAAGGTACATTTGTTGTTGGTAGAGCTATTTATAATAACATTCATTTGCCATAGGTGATTGTAGGCCCTATGAACACATTAAGAAAAAGGAAGGGCATATGGTTCTTAACTTAGATATGGACTATGAATAAGAAATGATAGTTTATGATTAATATTTTGAAGATCAATGACATGCTTGAATGTCATATGACAGATTACTGAAGGTGAATTGGTATCCTACTCATCAAAGTACTGGTTGGAATTTCTTTGAATTAATTTGTGGTCTACATTTTCTTATATGAATGTGTACTATCAATTAAAAGTGGAGGAATTTATCAACAAGCATGGAGAATGGGATTGTGAAAAGAATAAAAACATATTGGCAACTAACTTAGTCTTAGGAATTCTTGACATACTTTGCAAAATCTAATGTAAGTGGTTTTTTAGGCAAAATGAAGACATTGTGCTCAAATCTAAGCACATATTGCAGCAATATAAACTGTGTAAATAAGAGTGGGAATGATGTAGCTTGGGTGTGGAAATTGAAAGTGTAACCTTGTGTGAAGATGTTCCTTTGGTGATTAATCTTTAATCTTATCAAACCAACTCTATATGTGATGTTAAATATTTAATGCTGAGTGAGACATGTCTATGGCAAGTAATGCTTGAAGGAAAAAGTATTATGAGAGAGTAGCATCATTACTACTATTATTTGTACAAGACAAAGAGGTTGCCATCATAATAACTCATTGTAGGTGTTAAGCAACTAGATGGGTAAAGTTATGTGATGTGGAGATTATGTTGAAAATACAAATAAAAAAATTTGGGGGATTCTCCTAGTAAACCTTGAAAATTGAAAACAAAAAATAGTGTTATTGTAAAAAAAGTTGGAATTGGTAGAATAAAAAGCACAAGCTTCTTGTTTCCTAGAACTTTTAACGAACTACAGATGGCTTTGATCTTATTAGATGTATTTCGAAATATTACCTGGTATTTTTTAAGACTTCACTTTCTCATGAATGTAGGGTATTTGGCTGTGGTAAATAAGAGTAGAGAAGGATTTCATGTTTTAACACTCATTGCTGTTTTGCTACAGATCATGAGAAGCTCAATTGGTGTAAGAATTGGAAGTTCTCGATTACTTCCTTGGTGATGATCATGTCAAATAGGGTTCAGGCTTGGCTTGACCACGGCCACAACTACGAGATGGAATGAAACAATATTATGTTTGATATGGATATGTTGATTAATAGGATTGCAAATTATCCCATTGTTTGTAATGAAGGAATGTACCAAATTTATAACAAAGAGGGTATGAAATTTTGGGAGGCGTATTATGCACAAAATTCCTAAATAAAGTAAAAGAAGAGGAAGATATTAATAATTAGCAATTGGAAGATTGGTTATGCATCTAAGAAGACTATGTAGCTATTTTTGAGAAACAGCTTAATTTTATGGTCATGGAAGCACTTTGATAGAACTCTTATATAGGTGAGAGTTGCTTCAATTCCCTAGAATTGATATTTTATTTCCAAGGTAGAGAAGGATGTCTTTAAAAGGAGGAACTCTTAGGGAAGTTGGTACTTTCCTTAAATTGAAATAGTGGCCAGAAGATTCAACCTTCATTATTGTATTATAACCATAGAAATTTGATTTGCTATATGACTACTGATTACATGGAGTACACTTGGCATTATAATAGGAGGTTCTCAATTAATTGTATGGAGAAGATCTAGTTGGACAAGGTCCATGCTTGGCTCAAGCTTTGTTGCAATAATAAGATGGCAACAAGCAACTTGAAGTTTGGTCAAGCTATGGTGTCTAATAGAAATGCTAATTTTTGAAGTCTTTGTAGCTAAGGAAGGTCTCAAAATGTAAATGAAGAAGATGTGTAATTAGTGGACATATATTCTTTCTAAAATCCTTAGAGATATCAAAATAGCCAGGTGTTATATATGTTTAGTCATTGGAAGATTAGCTATGCATTTAAGAAGCTTGTGTACATTAGTTTATTATAATAGGGGCAAATTGGGGGTAATGGTGTGCTATATTTGAGAAGTAATTTATTTGATGGCTAATGAAATGCTTGGACAAAATTTTTGCATGGGCAAAGGCTTCTTCAATTGCATATAATTGGTACTTTATTATTAATGAAGAAGAGGATGTCTATAGGATGACAATTTCAAACCAAAGCTGAAATATTTGTTCAATCACAAACAATATTAAGATACTATGCTACTACTTGTATTTGAGGCCTTGGTGCTTTGTGATAGCTTAGTCCATCTAAAATGTAGACCTAGAATGGTTGAGAGTGCTGTAGAGCCATGGTTTTTGTCCAAATTAAGTTTCTTCAGCTAACAATATATTGCTGCATTTACAATTTTTGATAAAGGAAAATTGGGATTTTGTTTTTATCTTTTGGAAAAATGGGTGGAGAACTTTAATATGTGTTAGGAAGATCAACTTTTGAGCAAGAATTGGAACTACATTGTCTAGCCTTTGACCATATTGTCATGGTGTAATGTTGCTTTATGGAGGCCTTGGGTGGAGCTCGAGATTGTATAGTCATCCTTACAGGTGGTTATTATCTAGGTAAGATGTGGCAGCAACGATTCCTAGCAGTGTTTTGTGGTGTATGCATCAAAAGATTAAATGATTTACCAAGTAGTCTGGTACAAAATTATACAATATGCAAAGCTTGGTGAACGATTGGTTATTGCAGGTGATTTTAATGCACTACTTGTTCAAAATGAGAAGAAAGAATGAAAACAATTTAGTAGTGGGTTGTTTCAATATGAGTTCTCAAGTTTCATGAATGATTTACATTGGAATAAATTGGGATTTACTGATAATAATTTAATTTTGTGTAAAAATGAGGAGGCAGTGGCTGTATATATGAAAGATTGGATAGGTTTTACATTACTATTAATGATTTGTAGGCACTATAGTACTTCTATGACACATCTTCGCATATTGGTTTAGAGCACAAATTTTGCTTATTTGTTTTAAACAGCTATCCTTGAATAAAACCAAGAGGATAACCCTATTTCAAAACTTAAGGCTTTGATTTCCACATTTAGTTTGTATTTTGTAGGTAGCTTGAAGTAGATTTATTGTGTGCTACCCTAAGGATGTTCTATCTACTAAATTCAATAGAGCACTAACAACTTTAAAGAAACGAAGTGTGGCTAAACTTATCAATATTCTTAAAATACCTCACTAGTTTGAGTAGGAGATCAAGGAGCTTCAACATAAAGAATATAAGAGTGGGGTTAACATAATAGCAGCACGATCTTTTAGCACAACATATTTTCTATAACAGCAAGTATAGGGCTTTTGAGAAAGCATGGTGGAAGCAATGGGCAAAGATTCGTTGAGCTTACCTCGAAGAATAGAACTTGGTTTTCATTCAAGTGGTGAGTACTTTTAAATATAGAAGCAATTATTACATAACCATAAATTTGATAGTAGAAAATTGTTGGCTTCCCTAACTAAGATTAAAGGTATACTAATGTAGTTGTTTAAAAAGAAGTGGCATTGTTCTAGGCAATGTAATCCTCTAAAACTTTTCCATGCTATAAGAGGTACTAAGAGTACACAACTAATAAATTTGATGACTCTAATGAAAAATGATGAGTTCATGAATGTTGTTATGTGTATTAAAAGAATCAAAGCCCCTACTATGGATAGTGACTCTATAAAGTTTGTGCATGGATATTGAAAAATTCCCTTGGCAGATATTATCACTATTGTTAGAAAATCCTTTAAAGATAGCTCTATGCCTAAAAGGTGGAAAGACACACTGGACATTGAAATTCCTAAACTATATGTTGCTTTTAAACCAAAATAGTTTGCACCTATTTGTCTTTGCAATGTGATATAAATTATAGTGACTAATGTTTTGGTTGGTAGACTAAAATTGGTGCTTCTTGATATTATTACCATGGAAGAAGTTGTTTTTGTGACGAACCATGTCATATCTCATAATATATTTTTGGCATAGGAGATGGCTATGTATATAAACTTATTTAGTTCTAAAGTGTGTCTCACAACATTAAATATGGACATGCACTAGTCTTACTATAAGATCAATTAGAAATTAAGGCTTGATATGTCAAAGCATTTATAGTTCCAAAATCTTTTGCATTATTGGGATGAGGATTGTATCACTATTCTAAGATTTGGGATTATGTTAGATGGGATCTATGTTCTTGGGATCGAAGTTTTTATGGGTGTTATGTATGATTGTCAACTTTCACTATATCTTTTTACCATTGTGTCTAAGTATCTCTCTTAGATTATTAAGCACCAAGTAGGACAAAATCACTCGATTAAGATTAGGATTGGCCATTCCTCACCAATGGCTACTCACTCTTTATATGGTAATGACATGTTCATTTTTGCACTTGCAACTTGCGTAATGTGTTTTGTTAAAACTAGCTTTCCAAATCTTATTTCACTAGTAGCATGGGATCATTTCTGGCAGCATTAGTGAGCATGAACAATCTTTGAAGTATACTTTTATGCAGACTAAAATGATAAATTATATGATATAGTGGTTTATAAATAGAAATTCAAGCATGCCTTGGGAGTTTTAGATTACTAGTTACTAAGGAAAGTATTATTCTTGAAAGGAGGTTGTATGTATGAATCCACTATGATTGGAGTGAATTGAAATCTATGATTTATGGGCTTTGAGATGTAACTTCATATGGAGGTCCTATTAGAGTGTATTATATGACATAATTAGGTGCTTTAGATTATGCATTTCCTTGGACTAAATTAAAAAAATAGAGCTTATTACTTCAAATGTAGTGAGAACAAGAAGATGGAATAAAAATTCATTTATAGTAGCATGTTTATAAGAGACGAAGCAATGAGGGTTCAAAAGTTGTAATTATACCATCGAGTTAGTATTTTCATGTGGAGAATAGTTTTGAATTTGATTCCAACTCACCCTTAGTTGCAAGCAAGAGGTAGTCAGATGCAAGTGCTTTGGCCTTGGGACTATAAGATGAAAGAGGATTTAGAAGGTAGCTTATGAGATTGTTATAAGGCAATGGACTTTTGGGTGAGAAATTTCATAAATGCTAATTTCGTGCTTCACTAGGTAAATGGCAAAGGTTTTAAATGGCTAAATTAACTTGTTAATTAGATGGTGGTGAATTTGTGTGATGCAACTACATCTCACACAATCAATTTTGCCACTTTACCCTTATATCACCTTTTCTTTAATAGAAATTTGTGGGCATACATGTGCAAGGTGCTTTATCTAGCTACACTTCAATGAAGTATTCATTTTGTTACTATTTTTGTGATTTCATGTTCCATTTCTCCAATCCCATCTAACAAGAGTTCTATTAGCCTTCAAAGTCTATTTGTTACCTCTTATTGAACTCCTCCTCCATTGGGAGGGTGAAGATCAACTACAACATAGTAATATAAGAAACTATAGTTGATGGAATTGGCATAGTTATTTAGGATGTATTTTTGTTGAAGTGGGTAGCAAAAAAGGTTTTCTATTATGCTGCATTGGTGTTGGTTCAAATGAACCTTTATGTCATAGAATATGAATGCATGATTATTTGTGTATTGTTTTTTTGTCAAAATTAGCTTTCCAAATCAATATTTCACTAGAAGTATGGGATCATGTCTGACAGCATTAGTGAGCATGAACAATCTTTGAAGTATATTTTGTGAAGGCTAGAGTGATAAATTATATTGTATAGTTGTTTTTAAGTAAAACTTCAAACATTTCTTTGGAGTTTTAGATTACTAGCTATTAAGGAAAGTATTATTCTTGAGTGGAGGTTGTACTTTTGAATCCACAATGATTTGAGTGAATTGAAATCTACGACTTGTGCGCTTTGAGATGTAGCATGGAGGTCCTATTTGAATTTTACCAAAATATTTACATAGCTATGGATGGAGATTGGTTGTGGGGTTGCTTGTCATGGAATGCTGAAGTTGCTATTAGGTAGACAATGATTGACTTGTGATGTTAGAAATGCTCCTTGTGGATTGCATAATGCAACAATTTCCTCATGGAAGAATGCAAGTCTTCTATTAACCATGCAAGCAGTTGACATGATTTAAAAACCCCAAATAAAGTAACACTTCGGGGGCCCAACAAGTCATGCACGTAGGATGTCGCAAAGCGACAGAACACAGTACATTGTCATGAGCAACTAGGACTGAAGCCCAACATGCACAAACCCTAGTGCATAACGCATCAATCAACTTCATTTTAAACATAGGCCACACTGCATTGCACATTGCTTCTTGTGGATTGCATATTGCGATAGTTCTATTATGAAAGTGGTGAATCTCTTAATAATGTGGTTCTACTTTTATGCCCAAATAATCATTACTGATGTATATGGTAAAGAAAGTGACATCTTTTCGTAAGCATATAGTACTACTATAGGTACAATATTAATATTTGATATGAGAAAGAAAGAAAAATGTTTTAAACCTACGTGATATCTTTAGGTTTGTAGGGAAAAATATGGTTCAACATTTTATTGCATGTCAATGGATTGTGATAATTTCTAGAAAAGTCAAAGTGCTATCATTTCGATATTGCATCGTATAACTTCCATAATGGGCAAAGTTAGCTATTTCAACTTTCAACCCAGGCAAGCCTCCAAGGATTTTGATGCAAATTGCACAATACTAAACAAAGTACCATACTAAGTATCGAACAAAGTAACTCAATAAGTATCGTAGTAACTATCACAATAAGTAGAGCAAGTCTAAATAGCAAGCATGTGAGCAAGAGGTTTATTGAAACATTTAAGATGTCTACATTATTGAGGTGAAGAATCCATTATGACATAAGGTTGGATCTCTATTGAGCATGCTAACAAGGGAAATCTAACACATTTAATTCTCATTTGTAAGGCGCTCAACCCATCATTCATACCAAACAACAAATTATTATAATTCCTATGCCATCAAACTTTCTATGACTCAAAGTGCGCTAATGGTCATGTGCCCTTTGGGTGCAAAGTCTTAAGTATTGTCCAATAGGGAAATGATAGGGTTTATGAATTGCATCTTAATATTGATTCTAACTTAAAGGTGTTTAATCATATAACTTCATATGATTGCTTTACACCTTGAGCTTTTTTATCAATTGCGATGACTAATCCTATGAATCAATGATTCTTATCATAGTACATTAAACTTCTATCATGACACATTCATTAGTATGGTAAAACTAACCAATCTCATGATGTTCTAAACCCAGCTCATGTTCCTAATTAGTGAGATAATAATCTAAGATTAGGTGAATTCTACTTAACAATGATATGAATGACTAATATTCGAGGATCAAAAAGCAATATTTCTATAAATCCCTTAGTCTCCATAAGCCAATTATCCCTATGGTAACTTTTTGGAACCCCTAGATTCAAATTCTGAAAGCCTAAATGATCAATAGGCCAGGCTTTCATAGTTTGTATTTCTGTTAGAAATTAAAATAAAACGATCTTTTATCATTTTTTTCGTACAAGATATTTTCATTAATTGAGCTCATCTTAGGACACCAATATTATCTTTTAACAAACGTGCCACCCCAACAAAACTACCCACCTGACAATATCTTTTGCATAAATATACTAGTTGAGGTGAGACTTGTAGTGAAACAGAGGGGTTGCCCCTAACTCTATCTCATGAAATAAGAAAATTAATATTAAAAATGATAGTATTTCAATTCTATCAACATGTTGATCCGCACGTTTTTGTGCCATTGAAGTTATTTCACAAAATCAGGCTAGAGTCATGCCCAATAGGTTATTCATTCACTACTGATTCTATCGTGCCCCTTCCCTTAGTTGTGGTCTTATTAGAGAATAAACAAGGCCTATGAGAATTGCATTAATTTATTTATTTTCATCACTATTTAGATGATAAGAAATTTGACTACCCTAAGAGATTTATACTTACTACAATCGTTTAGTCATGCTCGATTTGATTCCTTGACTTTGGCATTCAAGCCTTAGTAAAAATAGCATTGTGCGAGCATCCTCAAGGACCATCTATTTACTTTGTTTTACTTAAATAGTTTGATCCCCCAAGTCCATGCAAATTTTGTGTTGATTGTTTGACACTTGGAGAGTCTCTTATGTGGTAAGTCCCAATTGGCCTTCCGAGCAGTGCAAGTCTACACACGTTCACTACATAAGTAGCTCAACTAGTCCATTGACAACTGAAGGGCTTGGAAATAATACAATTTTTCCTAACCCTTAGATCAAATCATTCTCGTGAAATTATCGATCCATTTTGTGGACATCTTTGACTAAAATGCTCCATGAACCAGAGGGTGTTCACCTTGAAGTCATAATGCTATCATGATTATGAAAGAGCATGTAATGCATATTACATCTTGATTATTAAGGATAATTAGGGGCAGATCTGGCACCACTCAACTTGTGGTACTTTCCAACCACTTGGCCCTACCTCTACTAAGCTATTTGTTGGGTCATCTAGCTTCTAATAACAAAAGATAACTCTTCTCTATGATCCCACTGACATCTTTGGACAAATTTATGTTTCCATTAATGACTACATCCTAACTTAAGATTTTTTACTTGGCCATTTTTTGAAGCTTGTACAAAATGACACTGTCCGACTGAATTCCTCTATTACTTAGGATTGGCCAAACCATGTGCAAGTGTTGTTCACATGGAACGTTTCACCCTTTCAGCCTTCAAATTTCACATTATAATATTTCCTTCTACCACCAAGACGACACTAGTAAATTCTACACATAGGCTTGCCCATGTGTTTTACATTAATCATTTTAGTGATCCATTTATGAAGACATTGCTTGGATCAACTAACTCATGCACAAATGCCACTTACATGCAACCTTTCCCCTTTTTATCCTTGAAAGGTCACATTGCAATATTTGCTTCTATCACCAAGATATCACCAGTTGATACTCCATATAAGCTTGCTCCATGTGGTTTGCGTTGATAACTGACCTTTGTTGTTGCTAGCACATTGCATTACGTCAACGACAAAGTGTTAGGTGTCCACTTAATCATCTCTCTTTTCTACGGGTAGTTGATTTGGTAGGTGAGTTGTTACACACTCAGTAGAATTCATCTTCCATGACCATTATCTTATTTTGTTGATTTTCTAACACCCTTTATAAGCTCTAGGTTAGTAAATAGTTGGACATTATAACCCAACTTTCAATTCGTCCCACATTAGCTATTATACTTACTAAGAATAGACCACCTGGAGCCTAAACTTCTTAGCTCAACCAATCAAAGTGGTTCAAACTTCCTGCTAATTCAATGTTAAAGAATAAGTCAAGGGCAATGTGGTGCATCTCATATTTGTAAGTTACTCAATGTTGTCGCCCCGTAGACCACAAACAATATAGTTTGGTAGATTATTATAGGTAATTTTGTTACCTTTTTGTTGGATAGTTGGCTTTCTTCGAATTGTTACTTGTCCAACATATGTTAAGATGGATGTACAGCATTCCACATTAGAAACAAAGTTGGTGAAATAGATGTGCTTTGCTTCAAATTGAGATAGGATTCATTGCTAGACCTAAAGACTATACACAATGGAGGATATATAAGCCATAATTCTTCAAGGATGGATTTCACATGGGCATGGAAAGTGTAAGAGCAACCTCAAGTAAACATTTTCCTATGGAGAATAGAATTAAATTTTCTTTCTAGTTGCACCTTGCTTCATGGAACAGGGATTAAGACTTCTAATTTTGTCCTTGGGGTTGTACTACCATTGAAAGAGTGCAACATTATTTTCAAGAGTGCCATATTATTAAAGAACTCTGGTCTAGTAGCTTTATAAATGATTGATTAATTCTTAATGGGATTAACTATAGGGATGTCACTTCTTTTTTTGAGCTCCTTAATTAGATGTCTATTAATATGTAGGTGGCAACAACTTGTTAAGAAGTTAATTGTTCTACTCTAACTTTACTATACCTTTATTGTAATAAGACTTTTATGGCACATGTGAAAAAGGTATTCAATTTAGCTTCTCTTCAAAGGAACATTCACATTGTAGATACTTCTTGTTGCAACTACCCAATCATCCCCTTGAGCTCTGATGTCATTAGCAAGCTATCTATTACATCTTATTAGACTTCTCCCCTAACGGATTTGATAAAATTCAATTGCAAGATAGTTGTCCATGATGATTTGAATGTAGAATTTTTTTGCATGGGATGACACATTTAGATGTGTTATTATTATAGAAAAAATTTTGTTTTAAGTTTAGCTTCTACAATGGAGATTATTGGTATTCATGACACAATGAAACTGTTGAGAACTCTAGTTCCTAATGTCAAGGTAGTGGTGATTGAATCAGTTTCAACTACAACCCTCACACACTTAGTTTGTAACTTTTTCCTACAGTAAACAATAGCTCGTACCAAACTATCATTGCATATGTTCAGGGTATGCAGTCCTTCAAACTATGCCATTTACTTTCTAAGGAAATATTTCTATGGATTATGTTGCGTAGCACGCATTTTAATAATTTTGATTGTGACTAAGAAATAACCCCTCTTAAATGACTTCAACATTATCTGTTCAAAACTTTTATTTAGAGTTCAAAAAGAAAAATTCACCAATCCCTGTCTCGCATAGTCTATTATTGAGACAATAATAGTATCTAGACATCTTAGAGCCCTCACCATTCATTCTTAATTAATGAAAATGCCCTTGAAAAATCCCATCATGGTTGACGGTCATTCATAATACCATAAATTTTCCTTCTAACTATGAAATGTCAAGGTCCACGACTAACCCTCAAAACTATTACTCAATTCCCAAAAAAAGCATAATGGGATCAAAATCCAATCATGTTAACACATGCTAATGTATCTAGAATGTGGGTTTTCTTTCAGCTCTCTAATTTCTTCAAAGTAGCGGCACTGAGGAATGAACCGACCAGCTTAGGTAAGAATGCATCTTTGGCAAAAGGATCAGGATGATTAGAGCACACAAAAAGACAGATCAATCGATTAACTACCACAACATAAATTTATCCTATTAGAGTTGAAAATACTATGATTGTTGTTGCCAGACCAATCCATCATTTGATACCTATTAAGGTATTTTGATTTTACTCATTCTAATTTCTAGGCATGTGAAGCCTAGTATATTTTTTAATATGATTAACTCCTTATTTTAAGATGGGGTAATTTGTGCACTTACTACATTCTTTCGATGTGGTAGCTTTCTCTAAAGCTTCCTTTGCAAAATTAGACCCTAATTCTCCATCACTTGTCACCACCATGATTGGTCATTGTCATATAATCACATTTTCAATGGGAAAAAATTTTATTGATGCATCTTGGCACGGAGGTCATGCGATCCAAATCATCAAGAAGTCAAGCAAAATCTACCTCGACCTTTTACTCAATAAATGCATCTCTGAAAAAGTCAGGATTTGGAGCACATATTAACTATATAATTACTACAATTTTTTAAATTAAATTTACTATTAAAAAAACTATAATTAATTTAATGAGCTATTCAAAGTTTAATAGCCTAAAATTGTTTATACTTACATATGCATGGCTTAATCTTCGCGACAAGCATATGGCTACTAATAGGATCAACCATGTAGCAATACATTGAAGAAGTACTAGGTTGCACCTTATGTCATAATTGAGACATTTATCATCTCTTACAATGCTATATAAAGGAGGAGCAAATGCTCCCAAGTTGGGTTGCAATCTATCAAGTTGAAAAATGTTTTCTCTTGATAAAAGCATTCTGTGACGACAATCAACCATTGTCGATAATAATGACCAAAATGAGTGATTTCTAAGATGGTGCCAGCACTATCTACCATGTAGACAGCTTGAATAGCATTATAGAATGTAGAAATTGTAAGCATAAAAGAAGTGTGACATCAACAAAACAATTGAATGGAACATACCCATCCAATAGAAAAGTGTGTAACATATGAACTTCATCCACCAGAATGGTTGATTTCATGACAAAGCCATACAAATAATGACCAATCACATACTAAGAGGTAGCCAAGACATAAAAAGTAGCACTACAAAAAACATCCCTTTATTAAAGTAGTCTAAAGCCAATCTATTCCCATTAACATAGAGAGCACCAATGATATAAAAAAAGAAGAATAAGTGGTCTAATTAATATTGAAGGCTTTGGCAAGCACCCACATAGCAATTATAGCAAGCCTTAGAAAATGGTCATAGGCATACAAATGGTCCATAGTGGCATACATCGATCAAATAATAATTAAAATTACTAAAACTTATTGTATCTTTCAAATTGAAGATGTTGAGCATGACTAAAGCAACTACAATAGGTTTTTTTCCAAGGTCCATGTCAAGACAGGAAGCAAACTATATGCTCAAGACATGGCCATCCACCAAGCAACACCACGTTAACCACTTAAAAAAGTTATAATTCCACATCGAATTTGCATTACGTACCACACAATACAGAGGGGAAAACATGCTTAACTAACGCATAGCCAAATCTAATTTGCACGTTCACTACAACATTGGAAAAAACTACACCAAATAATGCCAATGTAACAAGAATGCTGAAATAGTTCCACATTTCACTTAGTCAAGTCTCCATTAGAGTTGCACATCATTTTTGCATTGGTATTCTAATGTAATGACAATGGTCAAAATGAGTTCTGCATTTTGGGAAAAATACCACACATGAAGTAAGCCACCATACGAGCTAGGCAAAGGCCCCACCTATGACACCATGAAGGGTAGTAGTGTAGAAGATGAAGACATTGCTATGTGTATATGACACCACCGAACATTCACTATAACTGGAGCAAAGCTACACCTCACAGTGATATAAATGTTGTGTATTGTATTGTGCCGCACAATGCCCCATGCATATTGCATATTAAAATAATTTTGTCAAGTAATAATGCAAGTCTTCTTGTAGAGAAGCTTTGCATCCAAGTCGAACTAATCGCAAGCAATGAATAACATATAAATGTGACACTTTTTTCCATGCACATTGAATTAATATAAGTACCACTCTAATAAGGGATGTGAGCAAGCAAGGAAAATTTATGAAACTTCTGTGATATCTTTGGGTTTTGTTGAGATGAATCTACTGACACATGGGGTTCGATATCAATGTATCATGGCAATTTGTTGAGAAGAGAATGTGTTATATTTCTTATATTGCACCACGAACTTCCATAATGGGCAGTGTATGGTATTTCATCCTTGCACCCAGGCAAGCATCCAAGGGATATACGTGAACCTCACAGTACTATATAAATTACCAAATGAAGTAACACAAAAAGTACCAGATGTGGTAGCACACAAAGTGTTACAATAAGTATCATAATAGGTAAAGCATGTGGAGTGAATGGAGCAAGCAAGCAAGGGGTGTTGTAAAAATATTATGATACTATGTTTCTAATGAGATGAATCTATTGTGACATAGGATTGAAACTTAATGGATCAAGGATGCAATACCACAGTACTACCAATAATGCACGATTACAAGCTTAAGTCGCATACAAAGGATTCTACACATTGTTCACACTTAGTTTTCATTTCTTGAGGAGTTTTTCCCAGCACAACTTTTTGCAACTATAGTTGAACCAGTGTGAACTTGGCATACAAAGAGCCTGTTATCAGCCAATAGGAGAACAATAGGACTAGGCATCAGATCTTAGTGTGGAGTTTGACTTAGAGACACTAAATCATATTCTTGAACACAAAGGCTTCACGTTAGTGGTCTTTCAACCAAGTGGGGTGACCAATTGTGTGAATCAGTGGTTTCTCTTATACTAGGTTAAACTACTATCATGATACATTCATTAGCTAAGCAAAACTTACCAATCTCATGGTAGTCTAAATCAAACTCAAAGTAGTTTTTGGTAGGTGAACAATCCATCATTTGGCAAATTATATTTCATAATGATAGAGAGAGCCAAAATTAAAGGGGAAAAAGCAATATTTCTATGAACATATGATCACCATATGCTAGTTATCTCTATGGTAAGTTTTTGACACTTAATAGCTTAAGTTTTTTAAAGTCTAAAAGATCAATATGGACTCTTCAACTATTCAAATTTGTCATAAAAATTATAATTCTATAAGCATTTATCTATTTATTCTACACAAGATTTTTGTTATGATTGAGTTCATCTTACAAGACTTGTGTTATCATTTAACAATTATGTCACCCTTGCCAAACTCAATACCTGATAATGTCAATTTCTTATATCAACCCATTGAGTTTAGAAATGGAACCAAAAGGAGGGGTTGGGCCCCACCTTTATCACATAGAATAAGAAAAATAATGTTAAAGTTAGTGACATTTCAATTCAGTCGACATGCTAACTCCACTTGTGCTATACTTCTCAAGTCATTTGATAAAGTTGGATTAGAGTCAAGCTCAATAGGGTCTTCATTCCTCACTGATTCTACCAAGCCCATTCATTTGATTATGATTTTTCTTTACAATAAAAGGGATAGTGAGAACCTCATTAATCCATTCATGCATATCACTAATTGTATAACAAGGCATTTGGTTACCTTAAGAGTGTCACAGTTAGTCCTATCAATTACTTATACTAGGTTCAATTTCTTCACTTTAGCATTAAGAATATTAGACATAAATAAGATTTTGTGAGCATTTGCAAGAAACCTCTTAACAATTTATTTTAATTAAATCATATGATTCCTATGTCTATAGTAGTGATGAGTTCATTATTCGACACCCAAGAGAATGTCCACATAGGGGTTGGTACCAATCCATCATCTAGTCGAGTCACGTCGACCCACTTTCACTGCGTGAGTTGGTCAAGTAGTTTGTTGATAGTAGATAGATTTAAGATTGGAACCCATTTGCCTAACCCTTAGCGCGAATCTTTTTCTATAAGTTATGGATGCATTTTGTCAAACTCACTTGGGTACATTACGTTATCAACCAGAGATTGTTCACCTTGTTGCCCTGATGCATATAAGTTGTGATGATTATTTTTTTCATCGTGAGACTACATTTATTTTCTACATTTAATTCATACTTTTATACCACCTCTATTGTAACCATTTATTTTCTTATCCTATAGTCAACTCAAAATTGTTTTTTAATTAAATCATTCTCTAATACCGTAAACATGACATCCCTTGTTTTTGTAACATATTAAAAAAAATTTCTTTCCAAATTTTTGAATTCAAATGAATAGAATCTCCACTCGATTTTATCAACTTTTAAATACAAATACATTATAATAACATTTTCATCTACAACATGATAATCACACACTTTATGTTCACATTTAATAATTATAAACAATTTTGAACAACTAAAACAATCCCATGTTTTATAATTTTTTTTACAATATTACATCCAAATTACACATATAAATACAATACTAAATTTACTACATGATTAACATGTCATTCAACTCAACTCTTGTTGTGCAAGCCTTTGATGTTGTAATTTTTGTTATAAGCTAACCATATGTGTAATATGCTTTTTGTTGTGTTACAATATGCTTAAAATGTTAGTGCCAATGAAAGGCTAAGCCAACCAGAATTGGCTTAGTAGGATAACTCTAACAATAAAAAAATATGCAAACTAAGCAATAATTTTGGAAATCCACATGTAAGATTTAACATAAGCATGAATCATAACATCTAAGTATCTAGAGTCTAGTTTATGTTAAAATGATAAAAACATTATGATATGCTATTAAAAGAAAATCATGCTACAATCTCTAAAAGAAAGATAAAAAGATGTAGTCATATTTATAGGCATCTGTTTGCATATAACTAAGTAAATCTTAAGATGGCCAGTGCTACTACTCCCTCACTCGCAGTGTAACCATTTAGTATCCTCTTATTTGTTTACTTAATTCCATTGGAAACCTCTGTAATTGATTTACCATACCATGTTTTCCTACACAATGATGTTTAGAATTTTTATATTTTTGAATGGCTATGTCCTTATAGCAAATTATGATGATGCAGTCAACTAGCCACAAGCCACCGCATGATGAAAACTACCTTAACTTACTTTCATATGCATAGTTCTTATTTTTTATGTTATTTCATTAGTATGCATTTATATTTGCATATCAATGTCATGCTTACATTGTTAATCATGCAAAAAATTTCGCATTTGCATGTTATCAATATTAAATGATATACATCTACCTGTACGTATAATTTCTAATGTTTCTGTATACAATAATATTAGATCAGTACATTAGTATCACTTGTTCTATTAAAATTCGCATGCATGGTTTTAAATTCAATAATAAATAATACATCAGACATAGGAATGTACTATTTATTTTCGATCACATATATCAATTAAGAATATAAATTCCCATTTATTTACATAAAGTTGTACTACACCAATTCATTAATATCACATTTTCCATACATAATTCATATACAAGGTCTTAATTTCATCAATCAATAACAAATTTGGCATATACATAAAATATTTATATTAGAGTGCCCACTTCACTTGAATGGTCTTAATTTCAATAATAAGCAATACATGAGATTTACAAATATAACATTTATGTTAGAACTCATATTTCACAAGAAAAATCTTAATTTAAAAATCAACACTACATCAAACATAAGCATGCAATATTTATGTTTGTGTGTTTACTTTATATGTAAAGTCTAAATTTTGATAATCAACACTGCATGACATATTTATATATATATATATATATATCATATTTATGTTAGTGTTCCTCTTATAAATTTTCTTATTGTTTAGGATATCTTTGTAGTTGTTCCGCTATCCATTTTGCCTTTTTTTATTTATCAATTATTATTTCATCAACTTAAGTTAAAGAGTTTAACACAAATTGAAAAATTCTAAGTTATCAACATGGAATTGCACGGCAAACTTCCTTAATCAAAAAAATAATCTCTTTATTTCCTCATTTTCTTTTTTTTTTTTCTAAAACCCTACTTTTCCTTCCTACTAAATGTTTCTCCTAAGCTTTCCAAACAAAAAATAATAAAAAGCTATAAATAGGATCTTAAATAATGATATTTTCTAATAATCTCATGATTTCTAATTTAAACATTGAAGAAATAAATAAGATTTTGGGTTTTAGCTTTTTTTTACTTACATTAGATTTCTAAGATGTTGATCAACTTCAAATTCTTAATTCCCTTGAAAGGATGATGACAATCATTACCATCATCATCGACAAAGTCATTCTCTAGTTATACATGGGCTAACCACATAATGGAACAACTAGCTCATGCACATCAGGCATGGTTGGGGTGAAAAAGATTCTATCTTTGAAAATAAAAATTGAATATTATATATATAATATATAATATATAATATACAATATATAATATAATATTATTTTATTTTATTAGCTTCGATAATTCATTTTAATTCCAAATAAGCTCTAATTAATAAAAATAAATATTATTGTTCTCAACTTAATGAGCTATATGTAATTTTGTATTTATTTTTTTATTTTTAAGTACTTCATTTTTTTAGTGTTTTGGCATGTATGATGAGAAACTTCAACATATACCTTGTTTGAGGATTAGCGAAGTTAGAAATTCTACACTTTTTTAAGAATTTTGACCTGAAGATTTAGAATAAGTTAGTGTACTTCATTCTCACATCATCCTTGAGTTGCTAAGCAAGTTCATGTTCTATTTGATTGTGTCGTATACTTTAGCCATAAGAATTACTTTCACTCTAAATTGTTTAATCTCTTTAACTAAGATTCTTATAGGCTTCTCTTTGTAACTAAGATCTTGTTGCACTTTTATAATGTTTGGATCATATGGATCAAAATTTCATCTACCATGTAATAGAATAATGAAATATATTATGCATATCAAGTAATGCTAAAGGTAGTGCTACTTCGTATAAAGCCTCTTCAACTCTTTCCAATATTGAAAATTGTTCAATCTACGCTGGCAGGAGCTTCTTATTTTTACCTTCATTAAACAAAAATTTAGGAATGCATGTCTCCTTCTTAGAACTATATTGTCTATGTTTTATGTCAAAGTACTTCGTTTGATTATCTTATTCTTTTTTAAAATTTTTTGTCATTTATTCGAATATTCTAGGATGTTTCATCTATCAATTTTGGCCCCAATTAAGCTTTGCCACCTACTTCTTCCTAACAAAATCATTTCTTATTATACAATGCCCGATATGATTCCTTCCTATGTTTTATTGATTAGATTACTTTTACTATAAGTAAATTTAATCAATACGAGATGAGTATCTTAAGCTCCAAGAAAATCTAATACACTTAGTCTAAACATATCCTCTAAAGTCTTTATAGTTCTTTTAGTCTATCCACCTTTTTGTAGTTTGAAATATTATGCTAAAACTTTAATTAAGTCCAAATGATTCAAGTGCATTTTCTTAGAAATGGGATTCTTTAAGAATCCTGGTTAGAAGTAATTGCCTTCGATACTCCAGATAATCTCATAATTTGATCAACATAAATTTGTGCTTTCTTTTCAGGTGAATAAATAGGTTTAGTGGGTACAAAATTGGCTAACTTTTAATAATCTAGCATTAATTAATCATATAGCAGTTTATCCATGAACGAGTTTCCGAAACCCATCTATAAAATCAATTAATATTTCTCTTATTTTCATATTAGAATAGGAAGTGGTTGCAACAGTCCACTTGGTCTATATTGCTCCTTTTTTACATATTAACATATCACCCACTTATATAATCATAGATATCTTTGTTCATATCATTCCTCTAAAAACTCTAGTTCATGTACTATCACACTTTTTTTGATTTTTGGATGCATTACACACGTACCATTAGCATCTTTCAATAATATATATTTCCATGTACATATTTTTGCAATATATGTTCTATTCTTTTAAAATTAAACTCTTTTATTTAAATTAAAATTTGTTTCCATTCTTTAAAAAATGCTTGATTTGTTAGATGTCTTCATTTTTATTTTAAGCAACTTTTAAAGATTACAACTACTCTTTTATAATAGCTAATTGAGAAAACTTTCTTCTAAATGTTGGCCATATTGCATTTTATTCCAATTGATTGATTTTAACAATTCATTTTGCTTTTTTAAAGCTTTATATCATGCAATGAAGATTGGCCCTCATGCTTAATCTAATACAACATTGTCTTAACCTAGATGATAAATAATCTTCATATCATAATCCTTAAGTAGCTCCAACAACTTTTAGTGTTATAAATTTAACTCTTTTTTGCATGGAAATATATTAAAATATTGATCATAAATTAATAGACATCTTTTTATATCGTGAAGATAGTGTGGCTAAATCTTTAAGATATCTACTCAAAACTTTGTTTCCATATTCAGCAACACTAAGATATGTTCTAAAAAAATTTCTCTATTGAAGTTAGTAAACTTTTTTTGTAGTCTTACCTATTCAAAAATCGTTATCTTCTATGTTAATCTTCTTAATGGTACTAAAATTTGAGAAAATTATATTGCAAATTTTTATAATATTTAGCCAAATATAAGAAGCTTCATGATTTTATTATGTTTTTATGCCTGGATCATTAATAATATGTCTTACTTTTTAAATATCTATAAAGATTCTTTTTACACTACAACATGAGCCAAGAAAGTTTCACTAAACAGCCAAAAGTTATATTCTTAAAATGTTACATATAGTTAGTGATCTTGTATCATCTGTAACATGGGATTGAATTGTCTTTTGTGTTTTGTTTCATCTATAGAGTAGATCACGATATCATCAACAAAAATAATAATGAAATTAACTACCCATTTCTTAATCATTTTATTCATCAAATTCATAAAAGCTATAAAAGTATTTGCTAAATCAAAAAGTTACATAGGAAAATAAAAATGATTGTATCTAGTTCTAAAAGTATCTTTTAGAATGTTTTCTCTTCTAGTTTTTTACTGATGTGAACTAAATATCTAGTCAAACTTTGAAAAAAATTAACTCCATACAATTGATTAAACAATTCATTTATACTAAGTGGAGGATATTTATTATTAATTATGATTTACTTAATTCATTATAATCAATATATATGTTTCAATTTTCATCCATCATCTTGTAAATAATAGAATTAGTTTTATTGCAAGAGTAGTTTTTAATATGTATATTTCAATTAGCATTCATGTAATCAGATCAACTGATATAAAACATTGTGATGCACCATGATCAAATAAAGCTATTATAGGTATATCTTATAACATTAGAGTACATGTAATAAAATTAAGTGGTGTAAATGCCTCTTTTTGGTGACGACATAGATGTAGGGTTTTATAGTCAATTATAGAGCTATAGAAACCTATCCTTAACTTGTGCCATATGCATCCTAAGGTGCATTGGATTATCTTGTGGTTGTAGATTCCACGATGAATTTCATTACTCAACTATTGATTTCATTTCGCTCCATCCACATTCAAAGGAAAATGTGCATCAAAACTCAATTTAAAGTTTAGATCTTTAGGATTTAAGAGAAGCTATAACAGATTATTACCCTAACTCATTTGCATTTTTTTCTTGTATTAGATCCACACTTCAATGTAAAAATTGGATTAACATTTCGAGCATCACATCATTAAAAAATTAGTCCCTAGGGCTTCAACCACTTTCATACTACAAATGCAATGAGCCAATTTATTTCACCACAAAACAACATTTATTTTCTAGATTTCAGTCATACTTCGATCCGACCATTATGGAGACCTTTTATTTTCTTTTCATACACTCAACTTAAATTTGTTTTAGTTAAATAATTCTTTGATTCCTCAAGTGTTGCATAATTTATTTCTCCTACATATTTAAAAATTACTTTAGCAAATTTTATAATTCAAAAAGACAAAATTGCCCCTAGATATTGTCTATTTTCTAATTTACAAATACATTAACAGAACATTTATAACTACAACATCACAACCATAAAGTTTATATTCATAACTATTAACAATAAACAAAGGTATCTAATACTATAAATGATTGAAACAATCACATTGATTACTTGACATAGTTTTCATAGTTTCATTATAATATTACAACTTGTTTCCACATTCATATGTAATACTCAATTTATGACTTGATTAACAAGTCATTTAGCTCAACTCTTTTAACCACTATATATCTAATTTCTCATATAGTTTCTTATTATGGGTAGAGGCCCTTTGTTTGGCTCAAATATACCAAAAATGTTAATGTTGAAGAAATATTATGCCAACCATCACTATTACAATAGACTATCTCTAAAAGTAAATAAATATTTGAAATAAATAATAATAATTTATGTTAACCAAATATAGGGTTTATCTTAATATGAACCATAGTATAGAAGTAAATCGAGATTAATTCACATTAAAATACAAAAAGAATTATGATATGTTTTCACAAGAATAATATGTTATAATATTTAAAAGAAGTAATTAGCACATGTAGCTTTTATATTTTTAAATTTATTTTTCTTAATTTTAACTTTTTTATTAACAATTATTTCTACTTCACTAGGTAAATCTTATGATGACCAATGCTAGTACTATCTCTCTCTGTCAGGTTAGTGAGTTAGTGTCCTCATTTTATGTTTACTTATAATAAAAGCATCTTTTATTGATTTATCATTTTTTATTTTCACTCACAATCATGCTCATTCTTTTCATATGTTTCATGGTTATCTGTATACAATAAATTATAATTTTGTAGCCCATTAGATACTAGGCACATCATGTTAGCAATGTCATCCTTGAGCATACAAGCCAATAGCCACCTCATGGCAACAATTCCCTAAATTTAGTATAATCATTATTTCTCATAGTATTTTATTTGATGTATTTTTTGTATTAGAACTTTAGTGTCATGCTTAATAATTAATCATGTCAAATAATTTACCATTACTCTTTATAAATATTATAAGGAATACATCTAAGTTTAAGTATAATTTCTCATAGTTACATATCATAGCATTACATCTATACATCAGTATCATATGCTACATATAAATTAACATGTAAGGTCTTGATTTTCATAATCAATAATACATTACTTAGATTGACCTCATTGAGGATAGATAAATGACATATATCTCATCTCCATAAAACAATATTTCAAATTACTATGAATTTGAAAATTTAATAAGGATAATAAATAAATAATTATTATTTTAATAATAGAAAAAGATATATAAAAAATAGAGTAAATTAAAGAAATGTAATAAAAGTTAAAAGAAATGATTATTTATGAGAGGAGATTAAGAGTTATATTATAATATCACCAAATCAAAGGAAAACATTTGGAGAAACTAGAAAAGTATGTGCGACTACTTCATTTATAAATACTAATTAGATCAACAATAACATCCTTGATCATCAAATTAGGTACAAATTAAAATCTCTCTTTCTGTGTGACTAAATTTTAGAAAGAAATATTTCAAATATTAAAAATTAATATCTAATTAGATAGAGCTCATTAGTAGGAGTCCAATGACTTTTACTTCTTCTCTAATAAACATTTTTGGGATTACTTAGAATTAATAAACAAAGGTGATGAAAAGATCAAACAAAAAAGGTTTTAAAATTGTGTAATAATATAACAAAATTAAAATAAAATTTTGAAATTGTTATAAATTGTACGATAAAGTTGCATTCCTAGATACTATGGAGATTGTGGAACACGTTAATCATAAAATTAGGTATGAATCAAAATATCTTATCAATAATATTCAAACATTTTAAAAGACATTATTTAAGAAATATAAAAATGACTATTCAATTAGTTAAGGCATGTTTTGGATGAATTGAACAACTTTCTTTTGCCTCAATTGGTTCTTATTTTGAAATACTTCCCATTTCAAAATAAATAAGAAAAACCAATAACAAATTATTTTTTTTAATATATATTACATATCTAATGAAACTTATAATAAAATAAAATGATGAAATATAATATAACCAAAACAAAGTAAAGGTAAAAGGAGAAGAGATTTGCAGATACATAGTATTATAACAAAATATAAGCATAAACTTTTAGAAATAAGACAAATTTTCCAAAAAATGCCACATTCTTAGATACTACGAAAATTGATGGTATCATTCTCGAGCATAAAATCAAGCACAAAACGAATTATCAATTAAAATGTTCTTATACACAAAAAAATGAGATAATTAAAATTACAAAAAAACGTACTTTATTATATAGAGACCCTCAAGAGAAGTAGAACAACATATATTTCATCTCAATTAGACCTTTTTTGGTGTTATCACGAATTACAAAAATAAAGAATCATAATTAATAATAAAATATTTTTTGTTAATTAAAGAAAATATATTTTAAAATAAGATAAATTAAAGAAATATAATATCCCTAATTAAAAGTAATGTGAATTTTACATGGGTATAGATTTAGGAAAACATAGAAACATATGCAAAATCTAACAAAAAATTTGAAGAAATAAGATAAATTGTACCAAAAGCTTGATTTCAACTTATGTAGGATTTCAAAATTGCTAGCCATCAAATGTGGTATTAATCAAAATGTCTTTAAAAACAAGGAAAAATGTTAAGAAACCAATTTTTAAAATAAAAAGAGATGAATATTTAATTAGGTATAGGTCATTGAGATCAAACAACATTTATTTCATTATGATTAGTCCTCATTTGGTGTTATAAAGAAGTACCAAAGAAAGTAAAGATAAATAAAAATAAATAAGGTTTTTTTATTAACAATTAGATATATGTTAGGAAAAAATAAAGAAAATTGAAGTTGTGTGATATAAATAAATTAAAAACAATGCAAATGTGGCATGATAGGAGATTTAGAGTAATATTTTAATAAAAGAAAATCAAAGAAATATATTTTAAAAAATTAGAAAATTTGTAAAAAAAATTTGCTTTCCAAGATAGTGAGGAGATTAGGAAAAACAATCCTTAGTTGTCATCATGTATGAATAAAAAATGCACTTAAAACATGCCAAAGCCATAAAAAATACAATATTTTTTAAAATAGATATTTTATTTTTATTTTGATAGATATTGTCGATACTTGTCTGATGATGTTTGTTTAATTTTTATTGAACCTCATGTTGAAATACATTGAATGGAAAAGTAAAGAAGAATAATTAATAATAAATTAATATTTTAATATTAAATAAGATAAACTGATGCTCTGTAATTTAACAACATCACGGCACTGTAAAGGGCACTAGATATGAGATTATGTTACAAATTATTAGAAATAAAGCAATGTAAAAATTTTAAAGAAAATTTGATAAAGTATATAGAAAAGTCGCATAGCATGATACTGAGGAGATCGAATATAGCATACATGAACATAAATAATGGTATAAATTAAAATACCTGATAAAACTTCTACAAACAATACAAAAATATTTCAAAATATTAAAATTAATTATTTAGTTGGATAAAGTGCATAGAGTAATGATGATTATTTTGTCTTGATTAGATCTCAATTGGAATTACTTCAAATTTTTAAAGAAAAGAAGAATAAGTAGTAATAAATATTTTAAATATTATGTGAAAAAATAATGAAGCTAAATTATGATAAATTGATGTAATGTTATAAAATTAAATAAGAATGATGTAAGGGCCATTGGAAAAGAGAATTAGAGATTTCTTATAATTTAACCAATTCAAAGCTAAACAATTGAAGAAATAAGATAAATTATATAAGAAAGTTACAATTCAAGATACTAAGAAGATTGAGCATGACATTCCTGATCATCAAATCATGTCTTAACTAAAACATCTCATAAAGTAGCTAAAGACCTAAAAAATAAAATATTTCAAACTGTGAAAATAAATTTTTCACTAACAGAGCTAGCCAAGAGGAGTCAACCAACATTTCTTTCTTCTCCATAAGATCTCGTTTACAATTAGCTATAATTTTAAAAAATTAATAAGCTTAAATAATTAAAAGTTATTATTTTTAATTTCAATAAAGATATATAAAAGATAAAATGGGATAAATTGGAGAAATGTAATAAAGCCAAATGAAAAAAATATGATGGATATGTGATGGAAGATTTAGTGTTACATATTAATACAACAAACTCTAACAAAAAATATTGGAGAAATTAGTTAAATTGTGTAATAAGCATGAATTTTAACTTACGAAGGAGATCATGTGTAAAATACTCAATTATTAAATCATATAAGAATTAAAATACTCTATATAGCATTCAAAAAACCAAGAAAATAAAAATGAATGAATAAAAAATATTTAATTGGATAAAGATTGTGAAGATTAGTCTAGTTAACTTTTTTCTTAATTAAACCACATTTGATCCATGCTTAACTAACAATAAAAACGTTTAAATTGTTATTTTAATGTAAAGAAAATATATGTTAAAAATAAAATGTCATAAAACAAAGTAACACAACATAAAAAAGTCAAAGTGATCTAATACCTACACAAGAAGAAATTAAAAAGAAATATAGTATTTTAACGAAATGAAAGACAAATAATTGAAGAATTGAGATAATTTATACAGGAAAATTGCGTTCAAGTATACTAAGGAGATTTAGTGTGAAAATATGGATCATTAACTCATATATGAATGAAACTAATGTGGTGTTGTAAAACCATAAAAAATAAAATATTTAAAAATATTTTAATCAATAATTAAATGATATAGCTCACTAGGATGAGTCCATTGCTGTTTATTTCTTCATCATAGAGCCTTGATTGGAATTATTGTTATTTGAAAAATATAATAAGAGTAAAAAAATAAATTTATATTTTTAATATTAGTTAAAATTATATTAAAGTTAAAATAAGATAAATTAAGGAAATGAAATATAATAAAGTCAAGGTGATGCAATGGTCTTAAGATAAAATATGTCGAGTTTTATAAAAATGCAACAAAATAAAAAGGAAAAAAATTAAATAATTGAGATAAATTGTATGTGAATAAATAACAATAAAGTATTATTCCAAAATTACAAAGAATAAATAACAATAAAGTATTATTCTAATTGTTTGTAATTATACATATTAAAGTATAAATAAGATAAATTAAAATAATATAATATAAAAAAATGTAAGAGATGCAAAGGTCATACAAAAGCATAATTATAGTCATATTGTGATATTATGAGGTCAAAGTGACAAGTTTGAAAAACTAAGATAAATTTTATAGGAAAGTTAATTTCCAAGATAGTTAGGAGATCAAACATAACATCTACATTTGTTAAATTCGTTGCATATAAAAATATCTTATGAATGTGCAAAAATTCTTAAAAATAAAAATTTCTAAGAAATATAAAAAAATATTTAACTGGATGGAGCTCTTTCAGACTAATTTAACTGCAAGAGTTTCATTAGATGGAATCTCATTTAGAATTATTGCGATATATGAAAATAAATAAGAATAAATGTTAAAAAATTATTATTTTAATGCAGAAATATATTTATTAAAAAAATGACATAATTTGAAATAATATATTATAACCAAATGAATGCAATGTAACAACTTCATTATAGAGATTAATACCTACATAGTAATATAACAAATTTATTTCAATAAATTTGAAAAATGAGAAAAATCATACAAGAAAATAATAATTTAAAATACAAAGAAGATATAGTATAACATTAGTTATCATCATTTTTTAGGTATGAATCAAAATTAAATATTTAATAACTTAAAAATAATATTTAAATAGATAGAGCTTGACAACAATAGTCGAATGAATATTATTTATTCTTAATTAATTAGCATTTGGAATTATAATGAAATATGTAAGTAAATAAAAAAAATAGTAAATTATTATCTTTATATTAAGTAAAAAATATAGCAACACTAAAATGAAAAAAATTGAACCAATACTATGTGACCAAATCATAGTGATGTAAATGTCACATGAAAAAGATTTAGAGTTCGAAAGCTTAATTTTTAAATAAATCACAAAATAGAATATATAAATCTGTATATATATATATATATAATTCGATAGAGTTTGTCGAAAAAAATTCAATTTAGTTTTTTCATCTTGAATAGAGCTCTTTCAGACTTACTATGAAATTTCAAAGAAATTAAACATCAATAATAAAGATATATTATTTTAGCATTAAGATATTTATATTTACAAGATCATAAATAAAACTTATTAAAACAATATAATATGACTAAATGAAAGGGATGAAAATCTAACGATTTAAGAGATTTATACTTACACAAAGTAATATAAAGAAATTTAAAGATTTGAAATGATAAGATAAATTGTTTGGGTAACAATAATTTGAAGATACTTAGTAGATTGAGCATAATATCCTTGATGACAAATCAAGTATGAATTGAAAGATCTTATATAGCCTCCCAAAAAATTAAATAATAAAATGATTTAAAATATAGAAAAGACTATTTAAATTGATAGAGCTCGTCATGATGAGTCTGAAAATCTTTGTTTAATCTCCATCTGTTCTTGACCTGATTTGTTATGAATTACCAAAACAAATTAGCATAAAATATAACAAAATTAATATTTTAATATTATGTAAATATATGATAAAATTCAAGTGATATAAGTTAAAGAATTATAATATAATATAATCAGAGCGACCTAAACACAACAGGGGAAAAGATTTAAAGAAACATAAAAATACAGCCAAATCGATGTAAAACATTTAAGGAATTGAGAAGAATTATACATGAGAACTGCATTCTTTTATATTAAGGAGATTTAATGTAACCATTTTTATCTATTCTAGCTTGGTATGAATTTAAAGGAGTCATAAAGTGCCAATTTCCCAAGAATAAAGTTTTTTTAAAATGTAAAAGTTAATATTTAATTTATAGAGATCGTGGAGACAACTCCAGCATGGTTTGTTTCTTTTCCAATAGACCTCGTTCGAAATTAAAAAATGTCATTTGATGTAATAGAAATTGTAGTATCTTATAAAGAATTTGAAAATTATATAAAATAAAATTTTAAAATAGTATAAAATAAATATTTAATTGGATAATACTCTTTTAGCCTAGTCCAAACACTTTTATTTTATGTTAATTGAGTATCGTTTGGAATAATGGTGAATTAGAAAATTAATTGTGCATAAATAATAAAAAGCTATTATTTAAATTTCTAATAAATATATATTAAAGGTGAAATGAGATAAGTTGAAGCAGGGTTTTATGACAAAATTAAAATAATCTAAAGACCACACAAATAGAGATTTTGACTTAGTAACAAACAAAATCAATGCAAGAAATTGAAATAATGAGATAAATTATACAAGAAAGTTGTGTTCAAAGATAATAAAGAGATGGTGTATAACATCCTTAATCACTAAAACATATATGAATCAAAATGTCTTGTGAAGTGTAATTACTCCACAAAATAAAATATTTAAAAAATAATAAAAATAAATATTTAAAAAAATTTACCTCATCCACATTAATCGAATGACATTTGTTTAATCTCCATTAGATCTCATGTAGAATTATGTTAAATTTAAAGGGTCAATAGAAATAAAAGGTAATAAACTATTATTTTAACATTAAGTAAATATATATTAACGATGAAATTATATGAATTAAGCTAAATTAATATATCTAAATCATAGCTATATAATGGTCATATGAGATATGCATTAGATTTTCATAGTAATATAACCAAATCAAAGCAAAATATTTTAAAAAAAGATATAAATTTTACAAGAATTTTGTATTCCCTTATATTAAGAAGATTGAGCATAACTTCATTAATTATTAAATAAGGCATGAATTAAAATATTCTATAAATAGAGCTAACAACTCTAGAAAAGAAAATTGATAACAAATTAAAAGAAGAACATTTAGTTGCATAGAGTTGAACATGTTGAGTCTAATTTGATTTGCTCCTCCTCGATATGACCTAATTAGTAAAAATTACGAATTACCAAATTAAAGAAATGTAATAGAACAAAATCCAAGTGATGTAAATATCACAGCAGAGGAGAATTTGATTTCAATGGTAATATTGCTAAATTAAAGAAATAAATTTAAAGACATAGGAGAAATTATAAGAGAATGTTTAATTCCAAGATATAAAAGATCAAGTACAATGTCTTTAATTATCATCTTTGGCACAAATTAAAATTTCTTTTAAAGAATGCCAAAATCATAGAAAGTAAAAAAATTGAATATATAAAAAAATCATTAAATAGATAAAGATAGCTCAGACAATTCTAATAACACTAGTTTTTGCTTGATCAAACCATATTTAGAATTACATTGAATTTCCAAGGAATATATGCACAAATAAAAAATATTATTTTAAAATTAGGTAAATATATTTTAAAGTTGAAATAAGTTCAATCAAATATTTGCAAATTACCCAAATCAAAAGAATAAAAAATCCAAAAAATTAAAATATTTAGAAGCCAAAACTTATTGTTTAATTGTATGAAACTCATTGAAAAAAAGGTCATGAACATTTGTTTTGTCTTAATCTAACCCTTTTTCGAATTACTATGAATTATAAATGTAAATATGCCTTCATAAAATTATTTTTTTTGCCTTTGTGTAAGGAAAAATAATACTATAACTAAAAAAGATAAATTGAAGCAAGTTAATATAATGTAATTAAGCGATGTAAAGATAACATGAGTTCGAAATTAGAGATCGATAGTAATGAAGCTAAATTGAAATGAAAAATTTTAGGAAATGAGATAAATTTTGGGAAAACTACATACCAAGCTAATAAGGAGATCGATGTTACATTCTTGATCCTCAAATTAATTAAAATTTAAAAAATATCATTAAACATGGAAAATATTAAAAAAATAAAATCTTTAAAAATTTAAAAATAAATATTTAGTTGGATAGAGATCATCGAGATGAGTCCAACAAAATTTCTTTCATCTGAGTATGACCATGTTTGGAGTAATGACATTTATAGAACTAAAAATACATAAATAATAACAACTTATTTTTTTATCATTTAAATATAAGATAATCATAAAATGAGATAAATTTCGAAAATTTAATAAAAAATGAAGGTAATGTAACAATCATAAAAAAGTGGATTTAAAGTAAAATAAAATGATAACAAATTAAAATTAAAAATTTTAATTTAATGACTTAAATGGCATGATAGTGTTATTCTATGACACAAAGCAGATGAAGTGTATCATTCCTAATGATGAAATAAAGTAAGAATTGAAATGCCTCATAAACAATGTTGAAGCCTAAAAAAATGATTTAAAATAATAATAACAAAAATTTGCTTGATATTGTTGTATAAGAAGAGTTTAACAACATTTGTTTCTTTAACATTGGAAGTCATTTGCAAATACAATGAATTATTATTTCAAAGAAGCATAAATAAAAATAAATTTTTTTGTATGAATTATGAAAATATATAATGAAGCTAAAATGAGAGAAATTGAAGCAAAGTAATATCATTAAATGATAGGGATGAAAAGATCAAAATGAATAACTTTACGAAGTAAGATAGCTCTTAAATAAATTTGCCTTCTAAGATGTTAAGGACATCGAGTATAAAAGCTTTGATTATCAAATCAAGTGTGAAT
Organism: Vanilla planifolia; assembly: GCA_023846275.1. NCBI lineage: Eukaryota > Viridiplantae > Streptophyta > Magnoliopsida > Asparagales > Orchidaceae > Vanilla > Vanilla planifolia. Next base: position 207,057 of record JAIUJO010000641.1, read on the forward strand.
CAAAATATCTTATTAATATGTCAAACAACAAATAAATTAAATATTTATAAATATTGAAAGGAATATTTTATTGGATATAGTTCATTGTGACAAGTCAAAAAAAATTGGTTTCATTAACATTAGATATAATTTTAATTTAATACATATTACAAAAGTAAATGCACATAAATAATAATAAATTACTATTTTAATGTCAAGTGAACACATACTAAAATTGAAAAGAGTTAAAATAAAATAATATGATATAACCAAAACATAGTGACATAAATGTCTCAAGAGAGAAGAACTAAAGTTTCATAGTAAGATAACCTAATAAAAGTCAAATAGTTGAATAAATGACAAATGGCATTAGAATAATGCATTTTAACACACTTGTGTGGTGAAATAAAATCTTTGACAATTAAGTTATTATTCAAAGCAACTTGTAAAGAATTTTAAAACTAAAGGAAAAGAAAACTTTAAAAACTTTAAAAAATATATATTTAATTATATTGAGCATGTTTAGGATTGTTAAACAACCTTTGTCTATTCCTAATCAGACTATGATTGGAATATTTCAAAATTACAATTTTAAATAAACATAAATAATAAAAATTTATAATTTTAATTTTAAGTACAAATAAATAAAATTTAAAATAAGATAAATTTAAGCTTTCTAATGTAACTAAATCAATGTAAAGATCATATTAGATAAGAATTAGGGTAAGTAATAAAACTAGTTAAAGAAAAACAATTTGAAGAAATGATATAAATTATACATGATAGTTACATTTCATGTTATTGAGGGGATCGAGTGTGATATCTTCTATTACAAAATCAGGTATAAATAAAAAGAATTAATATAAAATACTAAAACCATTGAAAATAAAATATATAAAAATAATAAAATAAAGTATTTAATATGATAAAGCTCGTCAAGATTTCTCTAATAAAGTTTGTTTCTTCTCTATCTAACCTCATCTAAAATTATAATAAATTGCTTAATTAAATAAACATAAATAGAAAAAAATTATTGAAATATTTAATAAATATATATTAAACCTAAAAAGAGATAATATGACCAAATAAATTGAATGTAAAGATCACAGTAAAGATGGTTTTGATTAAAAAAATATAATCAAATCAAAGTAAAAAATTTTAAAATGTAATAAGTTTGAGTGTGACATTTAAGATCATTGAATCATCAAGAAATAAGAATGTTTTGTAAAATATGTCAACCCACTAAAAAGTAAAAAATTTTTAATTAAAAATGTATTATTAATAGGATAGGGCTTATCAAGATGACTCTAATGAGCATTTATTCATCTTCGTCTAACTATTTTTGAATTATTAAAATTTACACAGTCAATAAACATAAATAATAATGAATTATTTCCATATTATTAAATAAATTTATGACAAATTTGAAGTGATAAAAATAGAAGTAATGTAATATAAGCAATTAAGAGTTAGGCAGATGAATGTTTGATTAGATGGAGCTCTTTTAGAGGGGTCTAATGATGTTTGATTCATATTTATTGGACATTATATAAAATTACTATGATAACTAAGCTAATTTCCCTTAAATAGTAATAAACTATTATTTTAAAATTTATTAAATATTTAATAAGATCAAAATTTGTTATGTTCAAGCAATTTAATATACTAAAATTAAAGTAATATAATGGTCACAAGAATTAGAGTTTCATCATAATATAATAAAGTAAAAGCAAAACCTTTGAAGAAATGAGAAAAATTGTGTGGAAAACTTTCATTCAAAGATACAATAGAGATTAATTGTAACATAGTCACCTTCCAAATTAGGCACAAATCAAAATAACTATTAAAATGAACTAAAAAGTGAGAAATAAAATAATATTTAAATATATAAAAAATAAACATTTAAATTGATAGAGATCATTAAGATTAGCTCAGCAAATTTTCTTTCATCTCGATTAAACATAGTTTTTAATTACCCTGAATTATCCATTTAAATATCCTTAAATAAATTAAATTATGCTTTTAATATTAAGTAAATTAGTATTAAGGCAAAATAAGGCAAATTGAATTAATGTAATTTAACAAAATCAATAGCATGTAATGGTCCCATGATAAAAAATTTAAAGTCAAAGTGAACAATTTCAAGAAAAAACATATATTGTAAGGTGTCATTCCAATATACTAAAAAAATATTGTGTAACATCCTCAATCCTCAAATTAGGTATGAGTCAAAGTATATTAGAAAGAATATAAAACTATTTTAAAAACAATAACAAAAATAAAAATGTATATTTAGTTGGATAGAGCTCATCAAGAGTCGAATGATGTTTATTTCATCTATATCAAATCTCATTTGGAATTATGAAAAAATATTAAATTAAATAAGCAAGAATAATAAATAATAATTATTTTAATATTAAGGAAACATATACAAAAGTTAAAGTATGATAACTTAAAGAAACAAAGTATAATCAGATGAAATAAATGAAATGTTATAAGATAAAAGATTTAGAATTGATTGTAATATATCCAAATCTAACATATTTTAAAAATGACAAAATATGTGACAAAATTGCATTCAATGATTGTAAGGATATGAAGGGCAACCTAATTAATCGTCAAAATAGATGCGAATCAAAATGTTTCTTATATTCTACAAAAGTGTATGAAAATAGATTACTTAAAAATATAAAAGTTATAATTTCACTAGATAAATCTAATTGAGAAGAAACAAAGAATGCTTGCTTCATCTTGATTAGTCATCGTTTATAATAGCGACAAATTAAAATATTTGTTTATCATAAATAATAGAAAATTAATATTTAAATATGAAGTAAATATAAATTAAAGTTACAATGGAATTAATTGATATAATGTGTTATAGCTATAAAGTCACATAAGCATCTTAAAAGAGTAGATTTAGAGCTACATAGTTATATATCAAAATCAAAATGAATCTTAAAAGATGTGAGATAAATTGTACAGGAAAATTGCATTTCAAGAAAAGTAAGAGATCAAGGGTAACATTCTAAAGTATGCCAAAACTTCTAAAGTATGCCAAAACTTAAAAATTTATTTAAAATATAACATTTAATATTTATTTAATAGAGTTTCACGAGATGAATCCAATGATGTTTTTTAACTCCAACAAACATCATTTGTATTTACGAAAAATTAACAAAGAAAATAAGAATTAATTACAGAAAAAGGCATTTTGATATAACTTAAAGATATATCAAAGACAAAATTAGATAAATTGAAGTAGTGTAATATAACAAATTAAAGGTAATGTAAACTTACACGAGGGAATTAGAGCTTCATTGAAACATAACAAAGCCTAAATGAAATATTTGGAGAAGTAAGATAAATTGTTTATAAAACTTTCATTTTTCTTTTAAAATATCTCATTAGGAAAGACAAAACTCTAAAAATTGAGATATTTTTAAAATTTAGAAACACTTATTTAATTAGGTTGGGCTTGTTGTGAGGACCAAAATAATGTTTAATTTTTCTGTATTAGAAATCATTTCTAATAGCTATAAATTAAAAATTTAGTTAAGCTTAAATAGTAAAAAGATATTATTTTATTATCATATAAATATAAATTTAAGCTAAATTATTATAAATTAAAGAATTGTTCTAAAACCAAATCAAAGCAATGTAAACATTACATGAGAGATGATTTAGAGTTACATTGTTATATAACAAAAACAAAAAAAAATTGAATAAGTGAGACAAATTATAACTGAAAGTTGCATTCTAATAGAATTAAGTTGTAAAGTGTAACATCATTGATTTGAAATAAATTATGAACAAAATGTCTCATAAACTATTCCAATGCCAAAAATAGTAAAATATTTAAAACATAAAATTTATTATTTATTTGATAGAACTTGTTGAGACAAATTCAATAATGTTTCTTTTTTTTATCAAACTATAGTTGAAATTACTACAAACATGAATAAATAATAAATAATTATTATTTTAATAGTAAATGAAAATTTATCAATGATAAAACGAAATAAAATAAAGCAATATAATATAACCAATTCCAAGTAATAAAAAAGTTTGCATAGGATGAGAATTAAAGTTGCATCTCATTATAATAAAATCAAAGTGAAATATTAGAGAAAATAAGATAACTTTTTAGGTAAACTGCCATTCCAAGATACTAAAGAGTTTAAATGTGATAATGTTGATCGTTAGATTAGTACATGTTAACATATTTGACAAAATTTGAAAACTCTTAGAAAATAAAATATTTTAAAAATAAGAAAAGAATCTTTAATTAGAGTACCACTTTTTGATGAGTCCAATAATATTTGCCTTGTTAGATGAACCAAATTAGGAATATCCAAAATTACTAATCTATATAAACATAAAATGTAAAAAAAAGGTTATGTAAATATTAAGTAAATATAAACTAAAGCTAAAAAGAAGTTAGTTAAAGAATTGTGACAAAAACATAGTTAAGGAAATATAAAAATAGCATGAGGGTGGATATAGAGTTAGATAGTAATTTAAATATATCAAAGTGAAGCATTTCAAGGATAAAGATAAATTATATGATAATGTTCCATTCAGAGATATAAAGGAGAATTAGTGTAATGTCCTCGAACATCAAATCATGAATATTTCAAAACATTTTGTAAAGCATTCTTGCACTCTAGAAAATAAAACATTTTAAATTATTATGAATTATTATGAATTAATCTTTTGTCTTAATGTTCTCTATAAAATATCATTTTGAATTATTATGAATTACAAAATTAGTTAAACATTACTAAAAATAAATTATTATTTTCATATTAAGGAAATATATATTAATGCTTAAATGAGATCAAATAAATCAATGTAATGTTACAAAACAAAAGTGATTAAGAAGTTACATTGGAGGATAATTAGAGTTTCATAGTAATATAACAAAAAAAAATAAAATTTTTAAGAAATTAATTAAACTTTTTTTGAAAGTTTAATTCCATGATATTAAAGAGATCGAGCATAACAACCTTGCTACTAAATTTAGGTAGTAGTTGAAAACTCACATAAAGAATACAAAAACAATAGAAAATAAAACATTTACAAAACCGAAGGAATAATTAAAGGGATGAAGCTGGTTTAAATTAGTTTAACAATGCTTATTTCATTTTGATCAAACTAATTTTTTCATTACCACAAATTACAAGATCAAAATGAGTGCATGTAGTGGTAAATTACTATTTTAATACTAAGAAAACATATAATAAGGAAAAAATAAGATAAATTAAAGAAATTTAATTTATGCAAATGAAGGCAATGTGAAGGTCACGTTGGCAAACAATTAGTGTTTCATAGTAACATAAACAAATCAAAGTAAAACATTGCAGAAATAGGACCAATTGCACTTGAAAGATCTATTCAAAGATACTATTGACATTGAGTGTATATCGTTGATCTTCGAATTTTTCACAAATTGAAATATCTCAAAAAGCATACAAAATTTCAACAAAAGTTTTTAAAAAATATAAGATTGTATATTCGATTAAATAATGCTTATCAAAATGATTCCAACAACATTTCTTTCATCTCAATTGGACCTCATTCTAAATTACTATTGACATCGAGTGTATATCATTGATCTTCTTGTCACAAATTGAAATATCTCAAAAAGCATACAAAATTTCAACAAAATTTTTTAAAAAATATAAGACTGTATATTCGATTAAATAATGCTAATCAAAATGAGTCCAACAACATTTCTTTCATCTCAATTGGACCTCATTCTAAATTACTATGAATTATGAAAGACAATTGGCATAAATAATTGAATAAATATTTCAATTGGAATGAGATAAACTAAAATATTGCAATACAATTAAATACATCACACGTAAAGGTCACATCAAATGATATTCAGAGATACAGGACGATACAATTATTTAAAAGCAAAAATTAGAAACAAATGAGTTAAATTGTACAATAAAGTTGCATTATAAGGTGCTAAAGAGATTGAATGTAATATTTTTGATCATCAACTCAGATACAAAAGAAAATATATTAAAAAATTTGTAAAAAATTTAATTAGAAAAATAAAATGAATATTTTATTGGATACAGAAAGTTAAGATGAGTCCAACTATTCTTGTTTTGTCTCGATCAAAAGTTAGTTAAAGTTTCTAGAAATTATTGAAACAAATCAAAGTAAATAATGCTATATTATTATCTTAAAATTAAAAAAATAGTTTTTAAATGAAAAATGTGATAAATTGAGATAATTTAGTAAAGTAAATCAAAGTGATGTAATGGTCATGTGAGAGGAAATTTAGAGTTAAAATGTAATATCGCCAAATCAAAGTAAAACATATCTAACAATGAGATAAAGTGCACGGGAAAGCTATATTCCAAGTTACTATGAAAAAATAACATAATGTTTATGAGAAAGTTGTATTCCAAGATAGTTTGTAGATAAAGCATAATCAATTATTTGTTAAATTAAATTTGATTCAAAATATCTCATGAAGAGTGCCTAATGTTGTAAAAAAGGTATTTAAAAATAATTAAGTAGAATATTTAGTTTGATGGATAACACTGAGATGGATCCAATGATGTTTATTTGGCCTTAATCAGATCTCACTATGATTTCTTGTAAACTACAAAAAAAAATTAGAAAAAGAAATACTAAATTATCCTTTTAATATTAGTTAAAAAATAATAAATTTGAAATTAGATAAAGGAAAGTAATGTAATATAACCAAATTAGACACATGTAAATGTTGCACAAGAGGAGATTCATGGTTACATTGCAATATATCAATTGAATAAGAAAATTTTAAGGAAAAAAGAAAATTTATCCAAGATACTAAGGAGATCAAGTATATTTCGCTCAATGATGAAATCAAGAACAAGTTAGAATATCTTATGAAGTGAGAAAAAACTATAATAAAAAATATACAAAAATATTAACTTTAACAAAAAAGGATAAAAGTTGAATTCCACATACTAAAAAGATTGAGAGCAATATTTTTGATCATCAAATAAGATAAAAATAAAATATCCTTATAAGACATTTCAAAACATTGTAATATAAGACATTTAAAAATATTTAAAATTAATACTTACTTCAATGGAGCTTGTTAGCACATGTTCAACAACATTTGTTTCATCTTGACTCGTCCTTAGTTAGAGTTATTATGAATTACTTAATTGGATAAAATAAATAACATCAAAATTTTATTTTAATATTAAGTAAGTAAAAAAATTAACTTTAAATTTGATAAATTGAAGCATGTATGACAACCATTTTAAGGAATTGTGAAGGCCACATAAGAGATGATTTAAAGTTACAAAGTAATATTAACAAAATTAAAATAAAAACATAATGAGATTAGTTAAATTGTTAATAATATAGGGCTCCAAAGTACTAAGATGATTTAGTGTAACAACCTAGTTCATCAATTCTGGTACAAATTAAAATGACTTGTAAAACTTGTTAGAGTCTTCAAGCACAAATACTTAATTGGATAGAGCCCTTCAAGGTTAGACTTGTGAGTTTGTTTCATTTTGATGAAATCTCATTTCAAATTTTTGAGTATTAATAAAATTTTAAAAGCATAAATAATAAATAAATTACTATTTTAATATTTAGTAATTATATAAAAAAAATTTGGATGAGATAAATTGAAGTAATATATTATAACCAAAAGAAATAAAAGTAAACATCACACAAGCAAAGAGTTTTTGTTTCATAGTAATATAACTAAATAAAGGTGAAACATTTAAATAAATGGCAAAAATGTTCTAAAAACCACATTCAACAACAAGAAGTAGATAGAGTACAACATGCTCAACCATCATATTAGCTACATACATAAATGTAATGTCATTCATGCCAAACAACAAAAAAAAGTTTTTCATAATATAAAATCCAATATTTAACTGGATAGTGCTTTTAAAGATAAGTATAATGATTTTTGCATTCTCTTGATTTTATCTCATTTAAAGTTATTACAAATTTTCAAACTAAATAAACCATAATAATTACAAAATATTATATTAGTTTTAAGTAAATAAATTTTAAAACTACAAATTATTAAAATTGAAGCAATATAATATAACTAAATTGAAGTAATGTAGTGGTCACACTTGAGGAGATTTATATTTTCAAAGTAATGTAACCAAATGAAAGACAAATATCTGAAGAAATTAGGTAAATAATATAAGACAATTACATTCCATGATGCAAAGTAGATCAAGTATAACACAATAAATCATCAAATCATGTATGAACCAAATATCTTTAAAAATGGGCCAAAACATTCATCAGTAAAAATATCTAAAAATATGAAAAGAAATTTTAAAATTATGTACGAATAAAAATATCTATAGAAATATGAAGACAATTGTTTCTTCTCGATCATATTACACATGGAAAAGTATGAATTATTAATGTAAATAAGAAAAAAATATACCAAATAATTATATATATATATATACATGTATATATATATATATAATGTAAATATATATAAAAGTTTAAATAGGAAAAATTTAAATTTTATAATATAACCAAATCAAAGATATTTAAAAGTAGCTGATAGAACATTTTTGGTTTCGAAGTAATATGACAAAATCAAAGCAAAAATTTTTAAGAGATGAGATAAACTTTAATAGAAAGTTACATTCCTAGATACTAAATAAATTCAACGAAACATTATTGATGATGAAACAAGGTATTAATATAAGTATCTAATAAAAAAGTAAATTTATTAGAAAGTAAAATACTTTAAAAATGAAAAAGATCTAATTAGATAGAGTTCGTTTCGATAAGCCCAACAATGTTTATTTTTTCTCAACCAAACTACACATTAAATAATTCAACATCATAAAAATAAATAAGAATAAATAATTATAAATATTAAGTGAGTATTAAATAAAGCTAGAATAAGAAGATATTCATTTACATGATAAAATAAGAAAATCAAAATAAAATATTTAAAAAATAAGGCAATTTATGCAGAATAGTTGTGTTTCAATATACTAAGAAGATCGAGTGTACTATCCTCAATAGAAAATTTTTGTAACTTTTGAATGTCAAGTAAAACATACCAAAAATTAAGAAAATTATTTTTAAAAAAAGTAAAAATTAATACTTCATATGAGAGAAGGTCTTAAGACAGTACATAATAATTGTAAACTGAAGATGTAATATAATGAAATAAAAGTAATTGAAAGTTTACACAGGATGAGAATTTGAGATTTATAGGAATATAATTAAATTAAAGTAAATCTATTCATAAAAATAAGACAAAATGTATGGAAAAGCAATATTTCAAGATACTACAAAGATCGAGTGTAACTTTCTTGATCTTCAAATTATATGCTAATCATAATGTCTTGTGAAGCAAGACAAAGACCTTAAAAATAATATATTCTATGAAATAAAAGTAAAAAAAATATTTCAAGAAATTAGACAAATTGTATGGAAAAGTTGATGTCTAAGATACCACGGTGATCTACTGAAGCATCTTCATCATTAAATCTAGTAAAATTCAAATTGCCTCATAAAACATGATAAAGCTTAAAAAAATATTTAATAATATGAAAATTAATATTTCATTGGATAGAGCTCATAGATACAAGTTAAAAGACATTAATTGCTTATTGATCAAATCTTGTTACTGCTAATTACCAAAGCAAATAAAAATAAACAATAATAAAGTTATATTTTAATCTTGAGTAATAAATTATATTTTTGTAACGAGGTAAATTAAAGAAAGATAATGTGACAAAATGAATGTAATATAAAGGTTAGACGAGGGAAGAACACGTTCTGTAAGAGTATAACATAATCAAAATAAAACTATAAAAAAATAAAATAAATTATGCAAGAAACTAGTATTCCATGACATAAAAGAAAGTGCATAACATTGTCAATCCTCAAAGTAGTCACCAAATAAAATCTCATGTAAAGCAAACCAAAACCTTAAAAAATATTGTTTCTAAAAATATAAAAATTAATACCGAACCTTTCAAAAATTAAGATAAAGTATATGAAAAAGTTGCATTCTTGACACTATGGAGTTCGAGTGTAAAATTCTATATATGTTGTACAACATACCAAAATGTAAGAAAAAAATATTTTAAAATATAGAAATAATACTCCACTGGAGATCATCTTTTTTAGTCTGAGGGCATCTCTTTTGTCTTAACTAGATCTCATATGGAATTACTACTATTTACCAAAAAAATAATAAATTATTATTGTAATAGTTATTAAATATATGATAAGTTGTAATAAGATAAATTAAAGAAATATAATATAATAAAATGAATGTAATGTAATTGTGACATTTGAGGGGAATTATTTTTTTATTAGAATATCAAAAAATCAAAAGTTAATAATTTGGATAAATGATATAAATTATTTAATAGACTATATTCAATAAAAACTATAGAAATCTAAGTGACATTCTCATTCATTAAAGTATCTAAAATTGAAAATTCCATGTAAAGAAAGCCAAAACTCTAGAAAATAATGTCTAAAAATATAAAAATAAATATTTTATTGTATTAAGCTCTTCGAAACAAGTATAATAATATTTGTTTCATGTGAACCTGACATCATTTTGAAAAACTATGAATTAGCAAGTGCATAAGCATAAAAAATGGTAAATTATCATTTCAATATTAAGTAAATATATAATAAAGCTAAAATAAAAGAATTTTGTGGGAATTTCATATAAAAAAATTAAAGTAATGCAAAAAACACAGCATAAAAGAACTATGATTTCATAGAAATGTAATAGCATAAAAGAAAAAAAATTCAAAAAATGAGTTAAAGTATTCTCTAAAGCTACATTCTAACATATAAAGGAATCTTATGTAACATCCTTGATCATAAAATATGATAGAGTAGAAATATTGCATTAAGTGGAAAACCTATTCAAATAAAGTTTCAAAAATAAAAGAAATATATTTAACTGGATAGAGCACATAAAGATCACTCCAAGGATGTTTATTTCATCTCCATATTTTCTTATTCAAAATTACTACAAATTTCTGATACAAATAAACATAAATAATAATAAATTATTATTACAATAGTTAGAAAATATATATTAAAGCTAAATTAAGAAACATGTAATTCTTCTAACGTTACTAACTCAAAAACTTTAATCAAAATAAAACGTACCAAAATTCTTTCTTCACTTTTTGGCAAATGATTGGGTAGATTTTGATAGGATAATTAAAAAGATGTTTGTTTAAGTAAATATATACAAAAGAAAAAAACTTACAAATTGAAGCTTTGCAATATAACTAAAGCAAAGTGATCTAAAGGTCAAATTATAGGAGATTTATACTTTAATTGAAATTTAAGAAAATTGAAAAATAATAATAAAATGGATAAAACACAGCAAAAAGTTGCATTCCTATATATTAAGAAGATCGATTGTAACATTCTCGATTCTAAAATTAGGCATGAATCAAAATATCTCATTAAAATATGCCAATATGTTGGAAAGTAAGAATATTTTTAGAAAAAAATAAATATTTAGTTAGATTGTGCAAGTTAAGAAGGGTCCAATGATTTTTATTTAGTGTGAATCAGACCTTTTTAGAATAACTAATAATTATGAAAATAAATAAGAATAAATAGGACAAATTATCACTTTAATGTTTAGTAAATAAATAATAAAACTAAAAAGTGATAAAGTGAAGGTCACACTAGACAAGACTGAGAGCTTCAGTGTGATATAATAAAATCAAGCTAAAACATTTTGGTTATTTGAAAAAGAATCATTCCTACATATTTAAAGGATCAAAATTAATATCCTAGATCATTAAAAGAGATAAAAATTAAAATTCTTTTAAAGCCTATAAAAACCGAAAAAATAAAATATTTAAAAATATAAAATTGAATAGTTAAATAGATAGAGCTCAAGAAGACAAGTCCAATGACAATTGCTTCTCCAAGACTTGTTGCTTTTTGGAATTAGTACAAGTAAATAACTAAAAAATGAATAATCAGAAAATATTGTTGTATATTAAATATATATATTAAAGTTAAAATGAGATAAATTGAACAACATAATATAGCCAAATCAAACACATGTAATGGTCACACAAGATGAGATTTATAGTTAGGTAGTAATAAATCGATGTCATATTGAAACTCTTGAAGAAATTGGATAAATTGTTCAGGGAAGTGGAATCCCAAGGTATTGAAGACAACGATTCTATTGTACTTAATTGTAAAATCAGCCATGAATCAAAATGTGGCATAAAGAGTGACAAAATAATAAAAAGATTTATAGAAATTTTAAAAAAAAATTCATTAGGTGGAACATGTCAAGAAGTGACCAATGGCGTATATTTTTCCTTGATTAAGTTTTTTGAACTTACCATGAATTATAGAATTAATTAAGCTAAAAAAATAATTGTTTTAATATTTAATAAATATAAATGAATTTAAAATTAAATAAATTGAAAAAATTTTATAACCAAATGAAAGGAAAATATTTCAAAACTCAAGATAAATTTTACATGGAAGTTGTTATCCATAGTTTAGTAAAGGTCCAGTGTAAAATTACAGATCATCAAATCTAATAAAATAGAAATGATTTGTAAAACATAACAAAACTCTTGAAAATAAAATATTAAAAATTTAAAAGTTAATACTTCATTACATTTAGCTGCTCAAGATAAGTCTAATGATGTTTGCTCATCTCGATCTAACCTCATTTCGAATTATGATGAATTACCAAATTAAATAAAAAAATATTACAATATTATTATAATAATATTTAATAAATATTCATAAAAGTTGAAATGAGATAAACTGAAGAAATGTAATATAAATAAATTAAAGTGATGGGAAGATCATAGGAGCCATGACTCATTTTTATAGGAATAGAACAAAATCAAACAAAATATTTTGAAGAAATATGAATAATTATACAAAAAAGATATATTCCAAAATAATTATACAATAATGTATGACATTTTAGATTATCAAATGTCACAAAAATCAAAATGTCACATAAAAAATGCATAAACACAAGAAAATATTTTTTTAAAATATAAAGTATGTAGCTATATAGAGCTCATTGACATGTGTTCAGTAAAGTTTATTTCTTCTCAATCCATCATCTTTGAAAGTTTTTTAATTACCAAAATAAATAGGCATAAATAATGATAAATTATCATTTAAAAATTAAGTAGATAAGTAATAAACAAAAAAGAAATAAATTTGCTTAATAAAAAAAGTTAAATTAAAGCAATGGAAAATTCACATGATAAGGGAATTAGCCCTTCAAAGTCATATAAAAAATTCAAAGCAAAAACTTTGAAAAAATGAGATAAGCTATACTAAAAAACTAGAATCCAAGATACGATAGGGTCAAGTTTACCAACTTCAATCATTAAATGTGATAAAATAGAAATGTTATATAAAAAGTACTCTATAAAATAAAATATTTAAAATATTTAAAATATAAGTTAATTAAACATAGAAAATGATGTTTTTTCTCCATGAAACCTATTTAGAATACTTATGAATTATCAAAATAAATTACCATAATGGATAATAAAAAAAACTGAAGTAATATAATTTAAAGTTGAAATAAGATAAATTGTAGCAATGTAATTTATGTATGTAAAAGTGATCCAAAGATCACTTATGAGGAGACATATATTTACATTGTTATTTAATAAAATCAAAGAGAAAAGATTAAGAAACATGAAAAATTTCATGGTAAACCTAAATTCCAAGATACTAAGGAGATCGAGTGTAACAGCTTTTTTTACCAAATAACATATACGTCAACGTGACTCATAAATCATTAAAAAAAAGAATATACAAATATAACGATATAAAAATAAATATTTAATTTGATAGATCTCATTAACTCAAGTCTAGTAATTTTTTTTGTAAAGTGATCAGAACTCCTTTATAATAATTATAAATTAAAAAAGTTAAATAAACATCAAGTATAACAAATATATGTATAAATTTTAAGTTAATATGTGCAAAGTTGAAATATAAAAAATAGAAGCAATAAAATGTAACCACATCAAAGTGATGTAACTATTAAAAGCGACGAGATCTTGAGTTACATAACACTTCAACTAATCAAACTTAGAAATTTTAATAAGAAAAGATTAATTGTTCTAGATATTACTAAAGAAAATTGAGTATAACATCCTCTTTCATAAAACCATGTAGAATTAAAAATTCCCATTAAATTGTGTCAAAATCAAAAACAACGTAATATTTAAAAAATATTTATTTAATTGGATACTTCTGATTTGGGCATGTCCAACATTTATTTTTTTTAATGGTCCTCATTTAAAAAAACTAAAAATTTGAAATGTTATTAATCATAAATAATATCAAATTATAATTTTAATATAAAGTAAACTTATATTCAAGCTAAAATTTAATAAATTGAAGTACTGTAACATAGCAAAATGAAAGTGAGGTTGAGGTTGCATGAGAGGAAAAAGAGAAGTTTTAGTGGTATAAAAAAAATAAAGATAAAAATTTAAAAAATCAATTAAATTATATAAAAATGAATCATTCAAAGATACTAAGAAGATTTAGTGTAACATCATTGATCATCAAACGAGATACCATTTGAAATGTGTTTATAAAATAATGCAAAAATACTATAAAATAAGGTATTAAAAAATAAAAAATAGTACACTTAATTGGATAAAGGATGATGAGATGAGTCCATTGATAATTGTTTCATCACGATTAGACCATACTTTTTAGTTACTCAAATTACAAATATAAGCAATCTTTAAGAATAATAAATTATTGTTTTAATATTAGGTTCATATGTGTCAAATTTATAGTGAGATAAATTGAAACAAACTAATACAATATCATTAAAGTGAGTTAAATGTCAAATGATTACAAATTTAGAGTTTCATAATCATATAACAAAATTAAAGTAAAAATTGAAAGAGAAAAGACAAAGTTTAGGAGAAAGTTGCACTCCATGATACTAAAATTACAAGAATCACATTCTCGATCTTAAGACCATATGTTAATTGAATTATCTCATCAAATAAGCTAAGATATTACAAATTAAAAAATTTAAAACAATACAAATGAATATTTAATTATATATACCCCCTTAAAAGAGTCCAACATGTTTTGTTTCTTTCAATTAAATCTCATTTTGGAATTACTATGAATTATAGAAAATAAAAAGAATAAATAATAATAAATTTACATTTTTAAACTTTTAGTAAATAAATACCAAAGTTGAAATGAGATAAATTGAAAGAATAAATAGCTTGACTAAGGATAAAAGTAACACAACATTTGGCTTGGGATTAAGAAGACTCAAAGTCTCTAAAATAGTCAAATCAGTGAAAATCATATCCATCTCTAGTTTAGAGTGAAAGTAATATTCTAACCATCCTATCTATGGGGTTTGGTCTTCGACAAAGATTTTTCTTCCTCTATGGATTGCAAAACCCACCACTAGGAAATGCGAGGTCAGTCGGTCTAAAAAAGAGAGCAAGCGTATTATAGCTGGTCCATGTCCTACTATCCCCTTGGAAGACTAGACAGAAAGATAGCATTAGGTCTAATGACAAGTTGATAATACAACCAAATCAATCAATTTTTAAGTCATATGAGAGAATCTTTTGAGATATGTGATAATATAACTAAGTCAAACTAAAATTTTTCAAGAAATTAGACAAATCGTGTAAAACAAATTGTGTTTCTAAAAAATAGAACGATTGACTATAAGATCTCTGCAATCTAATCAAGTAAACATTTTAATATCTTAGAAAACCTTCCTAAACCATTAAAAAAAATATTTGAAAATATTAAAAAATAAATACTTAATTTGACAAAAATCATCAATATCTTTAGTTGTGGCTATTTCAGTGGACTAATCCTCATTAAAAATTACTATTAGTAACAAAAATAAATAAAAATAAATAAAAAAAATAAAATTTTAAAATTACTTAAATATATATTAAAATTAAAATGAGATCAATTGAAGAAACACAATATATGAAAATTAAATAAATGCAATGATCACATAGAACGAAAATCAGTGTTTTGTATGAATATAACAAAATCACATAAAAAAGTTGAAGAAATAAGGTAAATTTTCTGGATCAAGTTTAACGACCTTGATCATCTGATCAGGTATTAATCAATATCCCTCATAAAGAATGCAAACACCTTAAAAAATAATTTATATACTGAAGTGATTCCATGAGAAAGCCACCTAGCCAACCCAAGAACTCAAATAATAAAACTTTACACTTTCTTTAGCCAGAACAAAATCACCATTCATCTATTCATGAGAGCTCTTTTAAATAGAATATTACAAGTAGTTATTTATTACAAAAAAAAAGCTTTCTATCAACTTAAAGACATTTATACCCAGGTAATTATTTTTAAGCATCATCATGCTTCTTACTTCACTTTTGAAGACTTTCATGTTGATGTAATTCTTATAAAAGCATGCCTCTTTTGAACCACTTGAACAATTTTGTGCCTTATTAAAAAGGAATACTTCTTAAAGGGTTTCATTTAAAATTTTGATACCTTCATTATTATAACACCAACCATGCACTTATGATGATGCATGGATGAACAATAATTTCTTATGGCTATTATTTAAATGTTCTCAAAATTTCCATACATGTAAAAAATTTTAGAGTGATTTAGGTTTATTGATTCTAGTTTAAGACCACATAATGGGTCAATGTTATTGTTTTGGCATAATTTTTTTGTATTGTATTTGTTTCTCCTAATTAAATGGAACTATACTCCATAGAGTTAAAGTTAAGAAAATCATCTACATGTGTTAGGCAAGCTTTTCTGATTATTCATGTTCATCTAAGTACATTTAGATGGTGGCTAATGTTTCTAATGAATAAGGAACCTGTGATGCATATCAATACTCAAGGATGCTTATGGAATAGTAAAGTACCAATAATCAAAAATATTTATTTCAAAGGCTAATGGGATATCATCTTTTTCTTCAAGGTGCAATATTCTTCCAAGAAAATGGTCAGGATCTTTGCTCTGATGCCAAATCACATAACTGAAGAATGGATTTGGTCATATAGTTGAAAGTTTGACAAAAGGGTCTTAAGGAAGTAAAATAGAGTTATAAAGGATGGAGAAGAAAGTAAGGATTCACTCACCAAAGTGATTCAAAAACAAAGAAACCAAGCCAACTCAAGCACTCAATGAACAAAGCAGTAAACTTTTGTTTTCCACAAATAATTCACCATTCATTCATTTGTCAGAGCTCCTTCCAATAGGAGATGACAAGTAATTATTTATTTTAAAAAATAAACTTCATACCTACTTCTTAAAGGCTTTCATGCCCATGTTACTTTTGTAATGCATAATCATGCTTTCTACCTAACTCTTCAAGACATTTACATCCACATTATTCTTTAATATAAAAGCATACTTCTTACCTACCTCTTAAAGACTTTTATGTGAAGCATACTTCCTACCTACTTAAAGCATTTCATTTAAAATTTGGAAACCTTCATTAAAGTAGAAACAACTATTCACTCATGCTGATTAAAGAATAAACCATGACTTTTTAAGACTATCACTTACATGATCTCAAAATTATCATGTATGTATTAAATTTTATAGTGTATTTGCTTGGTTGATTCTTGTTTAAGACTTGTAATGGGTCTATGTTTTTATTTTCTCGTAATATCGTTTTTTGTGTTGTATCAAATGTGATATAAGAAAATCAAGTCATTGTGACCATGCACTAAGGAAGAATTATGGTTTCATAATTTTATAAAAAAGTCAAAGAAAACCTTTGATAACATGAGAAAACTATTCTAGAAAATAACATTCCTAGATACCAAGGGGCAAAGTTTGACATCCTCATCCATCAAATATCATAATATTTGAAATGTCCCATAAACAATGGCAAAACCATATAAAGTAAAATATTTAAAAATGAATGCACAAATTTATATTTAATTTGACAGACATCACAGAGTCAAGTTCAACAATGTTTGTTTCAACTCGATCAAACACACACCTAGAAATCCTTCAAATTGCTAATGTTATTAAGCACAAATAATTTTAAATTATATTGTTAAGAAAATATATATCAAAGTTCAAATAAAATAAATTAAAGTATTGTAACACAACCAAGTGAAAGTGATGTAAAGCTCACACAAGAAATTAATTTTAGTTTATAATAAAATAACAAAATGAAAGTAAAAAGTTTGATGAATTTAGATAAATTTTAGTGTAAAATTGAATTTGAAGAAATTAAGGACATTGAGCCTAATAATCTCGAACATGAAAGCAAGCAGAAATAAAATTGCTTCATGAAGCATGTAAAAATTTTTGAAGATAAAATATTGAAAAATTCAAGATAAGAATATTTAATTTTTTCTAGCTTGGCATGAGAAGGTTAGTGATGTCTTTTTTTAATACACAGTTTTTAAATTACTATAAATTAACAAAGTAAATAAGAATAAAAAGTAAAAAATTTTTATTTAAATATTAAATAATCAAAATTGAAGTTGAAACTACACAAGTTGAAATAATGCAATATAACAAAATGTAGCTAATTTAAAGATCACAAGAGTCGAAATCAAAATTTATATCGAAATATAACCTATAAATTAAAAAATTTGAAAAAAAATGATAAGTTGAACTAGAGTTCCATTCTAAGATGCTAAGGAGATGAAGTATAACATCCTTAATCATCAATTCATTTCTGAATAAAGTACAAACGAAAATGTGCCAAAATCTTAGAAAATGCAATTTTTTGAAAAATAAAAAAATTTATATTTAATTGCATATATCTCATCAAAATGAGTAATAATATTTGTTTTATATCTATCATCCTACACAAGGAATTATTATGAATTAATAAATTTGTGAAACAAAAATAATAATAAAATATTGATTTAATGTGTGTAAATAGATAATAAAGTTTATATGATGCAAAAAAGAAGAAATATAATATAACAAATCAATTTGATGTATAGGACAAACATGACGTAAATGAAAATTTTTACTAATATTACAAATTCAACGTAAAACTTTTGAAGAAATGAGATTAATTGTAGAAGAAAGTTGCATTCAAAGTTCCTTTACAGATTGAGTGCAACATTATCAATCATCAAATAAAATATGATTAAAAATATCATAAAAATATGGCAAAAAACTTGAAAGTAAAATATTTAAATATTAAAAAGTTATAGGATAGATAAAAATGAGATGAGTTTACTAACAATTTTTTTCTCTATATTCGGACCTAATTTTGAATAAAAATATTTTATAAAATAAAAATAAAGAAAATAATAAAAAATTATTGATTGTATAGTTAGTAAATATATATTAAATATAAAACAAGATAAATTGACATAATATAACATAACAAAACATAAGTTATTTAAAAGTATAATGAACTGACATTGAGTTATTCATAATAATACAACAAAATTAAAAAAAAATTTACTAACAAGATAATATTTGTGAGAAAGTTATATTCTAAGATATTAAGAAGTTTGTGTAACATTTTTAAAAATCAAAATCAAGTACAACTTGAAGCTTGTTGTAAAATTCACCAAGTTACTCAAAAATGAATTTTTTAAAAACAATACAAAATAAATAGTGATTATATAAAGCTAATTGAGATTAGTCTAACGGTGTTTATTTATCTCAATTATACCTCATTTGGAATTACCATAAATTAAAAAATTAAATGTCTATCAATAATAATAAATTTTTGTTTAATTATGAAAGATATAATTAACAAATTTGAAATAAGATAATTGAAGAAATATAATATAAGTAAATCAAAGCAATGTATAGGAGACATAAGAAAAAATCTAGAGTTTCACAGTTATATAATCAAATCAAAGTGAAGTAGTTCAAGAAATGATATAAGTTATATGAAAAAATAGTAATTGTAGATACAAAGAGGGTTGTGTGTAGCATAGTAGATCATCAAATCAAATAAAACTTGAAATGTAAGCTAAAACCTACTAAACCCTATAAAATAAAACATTTAAAAATATAAAAAATATAAATTAGTGTGATAGAGAATATTGAGATGAGTCCAATGATGTTTGCTGCAACTTGATAGGTGCACATTCAAAATTTTTGTAAGTAATTAAACTAAGTAAAATAAAAAAATAATTATTTTTAATACTAGGTAAATGTATAGTAAACCTAAAAGAAGATAAATTGAAAATATTTAACATACTAAAACAAAGATATGTAATTGTCTTACAATACGATATTTATAGTTACATAAAAATAAAGCCACATAAAAGAAAATATTTGAAAAAAATTTACAAGTTCTTAAAGAATGTTCGACTACAATTCGTTAAGATGATTGAGTATGACAATCTCTATGATCAAATCATGTACAAATTAAAATACATTATAAAACATTAAAAAATCTTAGAAAATAATTAAAAATTAAAAAAATAAATATTTAGATTGATAGAGCTAAAAAAGAAGTGTACAACCACCTTTCTTTAATCTTGATTGGACATCATTTCCTATCACTAAGGAGTATAAAATTAAATAATCATAAATAATAATAAATAATAATAAATAATAATAAATTATTGTACAAATATTTATTAAATATATAATAATGCTGAGATAAGATAAAATAAAAAATACAATATAACCAAATCAAAATGGTGTAAATTTCACTAGAGAAAATTTCGAGTTACATGGTAATATAAGAAATTACAGGTATACATTTAAGGAAATATGATAAATTTTATGTAAAATTTACATTCCATATTAATATGTGGATCGAGTGAAGCTTATTCAATCAAGTAAAACATACGAAATCTTAGAAATTAAATCTTTAAAAATAAATGACTTCATAGAATAGAGCTTATGAAGATGAGTCTAATGGCATTTGTTTCATCATTATCAAACATAATTTTGAATATTAATAAATTATCAAAGTAAACTTAAAAAATAAAAAATTATTAATTTTACTTTACGTAAAAAAGTTTTAACATTGAATTGAGATAAATTGAAGAAATATAATATAATCAAATAAAAAACATTTAATTGTTACAGAAGATTAGATTTGGAGTTACATAGTAATAAAATCATACTTAGTGAAAATTTTGTAAAAATACGACAAATTGTTTAGGAATGTTAGAGTCCATGATAGTGAGTAGATTGAGTGTAACATCCATAACTATTAAATAAGGTATGAATCAAAATATATAGTAAAGTGTGCCAAAATCTTCATAAATAAATATTTAAAATTAAAAAAAATGAATTTTTAATTAGATAAAACTCATCAAGAACCATCGAGTTACATTTTCTTCATCTTAATCAAACCTTGTTTGAATTAATAATAATTATAAAATTAAATGAGCATAACTCATAAAAAATTTATTTTAATTTGAATAAATATATAATAAAGTTTAAATAAGATAATTTGTAACAATATAATGTAAATAAATCAAAGGGATGTAATGACCACTTCAAAGAAAAATTAATGTTTAATAGTAATAGAATAAATTGGTTAAAATAATTTGAATAAGTGAGACAAATTACATTGGAGGGCTATACTCAAAGATGCAAAGTAGATCTAGTATGTCACCATTTTTTGTTAAAATTGACATGAATAGAAGTGTTGTATCATTCTTTTAAAACTATTAAAAAAGTAATTTAAAACATAAGAATCAATATTTAAATGGATAATGCTATTTGAGAATAATTGAATGACATTGTTTTCACCTTCATCAATCATTATTAAGACTTATTGTGCCTTCATCCTAAAGGCTTTTCCTTTTCCTTGCCTCACTTCCCCACTTAGAAAAGATTGAAATGATCTATTCTTTCTCAGTTTTAACTAAAAAAGATAATTTTATCATATAATAGAATTGAGAATATCAATTTATCCCTTTGATGCTTCTAGTAGATTGAATAGTAAACCATGTAACATTTCCTTAGTGAGTGTTTCAAAGAGTTGGATGAAATGAATGTTTATTGTAAAGCAAAGTTTGATTTTGCTGCCAACCCTAGTCAGCATGTTCAAAATACTAACTCTTTAAATCTCAACAAAATATCTTAATTACACATCCTGACATTGCTTAAGAAATTAAGGCTGTGAGTCCCAAACAGAAAAGATGTTGTAGGGGGTTCCTTCACTCATTCTTTCCCAAGTTCCTAAAAGGGTCCTTTTCACTTACTAGTAGGGCTGCAAAAGCTAGTTGGTCCATTCAACGACTAAGATTCATTGCATAGTCAATAATTCCATGAATGAACTAGCCTTTTATATACTTCTCTAACCAAACACCATTCTTCCTAAGGTTGTCCAATAAAACGGACAATCTTTTGATTACTTTAACAAATAAATATAAAAGTCATGTGTTTGTTTGAGGGGGACTTAACATGATTCATTATTTATGTAGATTGATATAGGATCTATAGGGAAATTATTTATTCAAAAGATGAGAGGTTTGCTAAATTTTAGTAGTAGTAAGAAAAATAAAAGAAATAAAATAAATTAATTCCAATTGAGCATTTGTGAAATTATGATGTTGGGAAATAATGGAAAGAACCAAATGGAGAGGAGCAAGTAAAGTGGAAAATTTG
Source organism: Vanilla planifolia (assembly GCA_023846275.1). Lineage (NCBI taxonomy): Eukaryota > Viridiplantae > Streptophyta > Magnoliopsida > Asparagales > Orchidaceae > Vanilla > Vanilla planifolia. The sequence goes on from JAIUJO010000641.1 coordinate 229,635, forward strand.
TCACAAGAAAGTCATGTAAGTGGAGTTGTCGATTGGATTGACCCCAAATTAATTTTTATTAGAATCATTAACCAAAGATCTCTTTGATATTTGTTGATACATTTGATTCTTTTTCTTTATTCCAAGAAAGATTGTGTTAAGTGGAGGGAAGAGGCACTGTGCACTACATGACCACATGTAACCCGAAGACGGCTCCAACAAACCTACGAAAACAGATATTTCAAAAATCAATTCAAACTCTATGTTCACCATACAATTCAATTTGAAAGAATTATGGGAATTAATTTTCACATTTTCCCAATCCTTTTATGCATACTCAAGGCAATGTTATTTACTCAAAAATAGATGAATTCAGAAGTTCACCCCTGAGAACTTGAGGGTATTCTTAGACTATCTACCATGAAACTTTTTTCCTTGTGTGAAAGACATTTGGAATAAGTTCAACCATTGGATACGTTCTTCTTCGTCTACATAAGTTATGAGAGAAGTGATTGAGGAATTGTCTTTTTGGCTTTCACTCTCCTACTCCTAAGTTTTAGGTATCTTACATGAATTACGGGCACGCTTTGTTGATGTCCTAATATTTAATGTAGGCATGGGGCCTTGTATCACTTCAAATAAAAAGGCTAATTTCCACCAATAATGCCCTAATTTTTGTTCCAATAAAGCCAATCAATATTGCCCACAGGAAACATTTCAGTGAGACTTGGGGTGAGAAGTTATTACAAGAATGAACATGGTGCCTTGAAAGTCTTATGCACGACTTGGAGGTAGATTTTTCATATCATTTGAGATCCACCCCACAATTTTGTGTCAAAAAAGTCTACTAAGCCAATAAGATCAAATAAGAGGAAGTTTCCTCTTCAGAAGTAAGTCATGTGCCAACTCTTAAATAAGGAAAGATGGGTTGCAATTGTATACTATTATCTAAAAAGCATATCTTGGTAGGGAAGGAAGAATTCTTTCCATGGCATGAGTGGGAGAAGAATAAAAGGAAGAAAGTTTAAGATTTGTCTTTAATTGATGTAGGTTCCCACTCCTTATAATTTTGTATAGCCTCCCTCTCTTATCATGTATTTATCTTTCCTAGAAATTTGCTAACTACTTATTAGGGTTTATATAGAAAGAACAATTTCTTAGAAGGAAAACTAATCAATGATAAACAACCCTACTAACTACAAACAAATGCACTCTCATCGCAGTATTTGCTCTGTTTGCCTTACAAATGTAACTTAAACATAAGTAAAGATAAATTAATTTTTTATATTAAATATAGATTTACTAAAGATAAAGTTAGATATGCTAATCCAATTTAATATAACTAAATGAAAGGAATATGGGATCAATGATAGGAGAATTGGGGTTTCATAATAATATGACTAAATTAAAGTAAACTCTTTCAAATAACATTTTAAATTATATAAGAAAGCTACATTTTTAGATCCAATGGAGACCATGTGAAGAATGCTCGATTGTAATATCGTGTATGAGAGTAATAACTCGTAAAGCATACAAACACTCTAAAAACAAAACATAAAGAAATATATAAAAATATTCATTTAATTAGAGAGAGCTCATAATATAATCATAGTAATATAATTAAATAAAAGTGAAAATTTTGATAAAGTGAAATAAATTATGTCTGAATGTTGCATTTTGACATAAATTGTAGAAATATAATTAAGCTAAATAAAAGCGATGTGAGTATGAAATAAGGGAAAAATTGGAGTTTAATAACAATACAAAAAAATCAAAGCAAAATATTTTAATAATTTAGATGAATTATATAGGAAAGCTAAATTTCAAGATATTAAGAAGATAATGTGTTAAATAAAAGTTCATCAAATAAAGTATCAATAGAAGTGACTCATAAAACATTGAAAAATACAATATAATAATAAATTTAAAAATATTAAAAATGTCCCTTAAATTACTAAAGCTCATTAAGACAACTCCAATGTTCTTTGTCATGTCTTCAATTCACCTTTTTTGGGATTATTAAAACTTTAAGGTTAAATTATCATAAATAATAATAAATTATATTACTAGTATTAAGTAAAAATATTTTAAAGCCAAAATAAGATAAATTATAGAAATATAATATAACTTAATCAAAGTGACGTAAAGATCAAACCAAAGAAAATTTAGAGCATTAAAGGTTTAACCAAATTAATATAAAAAATTATTGAAATTAGTTAAATTATACAAAAAAGTTTCATTCCTACATGACAAGTAAATGGCATGAAAAATAATTAATAGTCAAATCAAGTTGATATAAAAATGTCTTATAAAACAAGCCAAAACACCAAAAAATAAAAGTTTAAAAATTTAAAATAGTAGTTAATTTGATATATATATATATATATATATATATATTAAAGCTGAAATGAGATTAATTCATGCAATCTTAGATAACAAAAGAAAGACATGTAATCTAATAAGAAAGCAGAATTGGAGTTAAATAAGAATATTTCTAAATTAAAGCAAAACTTTTAGCAATCCTGATAAATTACATTATAAAATATGTCAAAATAATAAAAAATAAAATATATAAACTTGTAAAAATGAATAATAAATTTAACTATGCCCATCAAGATCAGTCGAGTAACGTTCGCTTCATCTCAACGGGACGTCATTTGAATTTACAACGAATTATGGAATTTAATAAAAATAGAAAATAGTTAATTATTTTTTATATTAAGTAAATTTATAACAATGATAAATAAAGATAAATTTATTTGATATAATATGTGCAAATAAAAGGTATATAAATATAACGCTTTGAGATAATTAAAGGGTCATAATAATATAACCAAATAAAGAAGAAGCACCTGGATAAAGGTTAGAAATGATAAAGCTACATTGTAGCATGCTAAGAATATGGAATATGTTGTCATCTATCATTAAATAATATATGAAAACGAAATGTCTTTTTATTCATCAGAAAAAAAATAAAAAGAATACACAAAAATTTAAAATTCTACATTTGATTAAATAATACTTATCGAGATGAGCCCATTGACATTTATTTTGCCATAATAGGACCCTATGAGGGCTTATTAGAATTACTAAAATTAATTAAACTAAATAATAATAAATTAATTCTTTAATAAAAAGTAAATATCAAATAAAGTTGAACTAAGAAAAATTAAACAAATGTAATGAATACAAATTAAAGCGATGTGAAGTTTAAATGAAACGAAAGCTATATTTTAATAATAATGTAAGAAAATGGAACATAAAAATTTGATGAAATAAGATAAATTTTATGAGAAAGTTGTATTCTAAAATACAAAAAATATCAACTATAACATACTTATTTTCCAAAACTGGTGCTATGGAAATGTAACATAAAATATACTAAAATAATTAAAAAATAATTGAAAAAATTTGAAAATGAATATTTATTTGATAAAGATCATCGACACTAATCAAACTATTTTTATTTTGTGACCATTGGACCTTGCTTTAAATTATATTGAATTATCAAGGAGAGAAAGAATAAAAATAATAAATTATTATTTTAAAATTTAGTAAATATATACTAAAGCTAAAATGAGACAAAATGAGGCATGACATGAAAGAAAAATTAAAGTGATATAAATGTGATAAGAGAGTGGAATTAGAGTTTCATAATAGTACAACCAAGTGGAAATAAAATGTTTCAATAAATTAACTATATTTTTTGACAAAGTCGCACTTCAAGATATTAAGGAGATTAAGAAGAAAATTATTAAATAAATGAAAAACAAAATTAAAGAAAATAGATAAATTGTATAGGATAATTGAATTCTAAGATGTTAAGGTGATCTAATGGTCACACTAGAGGAAAAAGTAGAGTTTTATAGAAATGTAAACAAATCCAAGTGAAACTTTTTAACAATTCTGATAAGTTAAGCTGTAAAGATGCATTCCATAAAGTTGAGGAAATCGAGTATAACATGCTAGACCATCAAATCAGGTACGAATATAAATGACTCATCGATCATGGAAAAATAAAATACAAATATTTAAAAATATGAAATTAAATATTTTATTATATAAATCTCCTCAACATGAGTCTAGCAAAATTTCTTTCTTGTTGATAGAACCTATTTTAGAAATAAAACAAATTACCAATGTAAATAAATGTAAGTAATAAAAATTATTTATTTTATTATTAAGTAAAATTTTATGAAAGCTAAAATAAGATAAGTAAAGGAAATATAATACAATAAAATCAAAGTGATGAGAAAGTTGTAGGATAGGATAATTAGAGTCTCATTATAATGTGACCAATGATAGAAAAAAATTTAACAAATAAGATAAATTGTTTATGAATTCCATATCATAAGATATAAAGAAAATCTAGCATAACATGACTGTAAAATCAAGTATGAAGCATAATAATTCAAAAACAATGCCAAAACCATAGAAAGTAGAATATTACAAAAATAATAAATTAAATATCTTATTGGATAAAATGTGTTAAGATGAGCTAATAACTTTATTTCTCATCTATTGGATCTTATTTGGAAATATTATGAATTGGAAAAGAAATTATGTTTAAATATTAATAAATTATCTATTTTTTAATTAAGTAAATGTATATTAAAATTGAAATGAAATATGACCATTTTATAGCATTATATAGTTAACAAAGGATAAAAATTAGACTTTCATTATAATATGACCAAATGTAAAAAAAATATTCGAAAAAATGAAGCACATACTATAAAAAAGATGCATTACAAGAAGCAAAAGAGATCAATTGTAGCTTATTCTCCGTCATTACACTGGTGCTGCTGAAGAGATGGAGCCACTACAAGTATTTCGGGATTCCCGACCTATCATCCGGTTGTTTCTACTTGCACTTCGACTCCATTCGTGATAGGAATGATGTATAGCTTGGCGGCTCGTGGCAAGTTGCTGGACAAGCCATGGTGTTGGACATCTGGACGCATGAATTCGGGCCAAACGCCGCAACGACGAAGTGCGCACCAGTGTGGGTGCACCTTCCATGCCCCCCACTTTTATGTTGGGACGTGGAGAACATCTTAAGTATTGCCAAGATAATTTGGGTTCCTTTTCTCCTTAATGACAACACAACTGATATGGGACGATCCTCCTATGCTCGGGTGTGCATCCAGATGGACCTCTCAAGCTTTAAAACCAGGTACATGGCTCAACGGGGAATTTGGAAGAATCTACCACGCATTCGAGTACGAGGGACTGCTGTGGGTTTGCTTCTCGTGCGAGCACGTTGGTCACCTCGCGAGCCAGTGCAACACGTATAAGTCTTCGGAGGCGGTGCACACATGTCAAATTTCGACTACTACCCCAAAAGACAATGTCGTTGGAGGGGGAATGCTGGAGACGGAGGATTCGTATAATGATGGCGAGAAGACTACAGAGGCAGAATGCTCAAGAATTTCACGGAAGAGGGAGGAGAATACGTATGATTCTGAGAAAAAGGAACAAAAGCTGGGCATGTGGATGCTTCTCCAACCCCGGCGCAAGAGATCGGGTGTGGCTAACCACAGGGGCACAGCAAGTATGGTTAGACAGATTCCTTAGATGACTTTCAGCCGAGGGATTCCTGATCAGGGGGTTGCTGACATGCATCATAGCATGAGAAGTCCATCCAAGGATCATGGCAAAGGTATGGCAAGGCGGGCCTCACCCCCAAGGGCCCGCGAGGATTGTGTGCAAACACAAATGGCAGATGCTCCCATGAAAGATACGAGAACATGACAGGTAGTGCAGGCAGGAGGGAACAAGAGGAAATTGCCATTACTATAGGAAGAGTGTGCGGTGTACAAAACAAAAAGCTCAGATGGACACTACATCAAAACGAGGTAGGAGAATCTCCCTTTGGTTGCACTTCGTGTGGAGTAGTGGACACTGAGGAGAAAGATGGAGGAGGACTAACATTTGGAGGAGGTCTTTAGCATGGTAGGAAAATTGTGGGGCCGCATGAGGGGACCGCTTACAAATTCCAAGTGAAGATGCGTTTCGCGGTTTTGAATATCAGAGGTGTTAGAGAAAGGAACTCAAGAAGATACCTAAAAAGAGTGGTACGTGAGGGGAATGTTGTAGTCGTGGCCTTGAGGGAGATGAAAGGGCAGTGTTTCCTGCGAAAGGATGCAAATTGGCTCCTTGGGAAGGACTAGAACTTCGTTGCCCACCCTTCTGTTGGCATGTCAGTAGGTATCATTCTGCTATGGAAAAGCTGGGTGGATATCACGATCCTGGCCGCCTGAACACATAATGTTGCGTGCGAGGTGAGGCTACGTGGTGTTTGCAAGATAAATTGCTCGTTGTCTATGGCCTTAAAAACCACCACAAGCGTTGGGAGGTCTGGGACGTCATTAGGCATACATCCAATGGGGATGACCCACTCATCGTCACAAGGGATCTCAACCTTGCGATGGCACAGGAGGAAATACGACACGGGAAGAAGTTCATCGACGGTAGAGGACAAAAAAAACTCGCTGACCTTATGTAGGAGGTGCCGGTGGTGGACATGGGCTTCAACAATAATCTGTTTACCTTGTCTAACGGGAAGCAAGGTGGCGCACGCATCGTATAGCATTTTGATCGTGTCCTTATGATCTTTGTGGGGACGTAGGTCTTTCCTAAATGCTATGTGCAACACCTTTGCCTGCTTGGTTTATAATTGCCCGCTATTGGTTGATCTGGGGTGTAGAAATCCACGACGAAATATTGGAAGGCTGTAATTCGAAAATGTGTGGTCAGATTTTGCACAGTCATTCTGGGTGGTGAATTGTGCATGGCAAAGACAGTTGAGGACAAACTACATGGAGGCAATTATGACCAAATTCAAGCTCTCGTAGATGACACTGCTGAGATAGAGCCTGGAGGAGGTGGGCAACATTGTTAATAGAAACGTAGAGCTGGAAAGAGGCATCGATCAACTACAGACAAAGGAGTCTCGAGAGGGACTAACATTTGAAGAGAGTGTATGGCTTCATCAAATGATCACGGCCTTCCACCGTGGTTGTGCACATAAGGAACAGTGGTGGTGGCAGTGCGCAAAACTGCACTGGGCACAGGTTGGGGACACTAACACCATGTTTTTCCATGCTGCTACCCCGGGTTGTGCACAGACTAACTGAATTACTCAGCTGAGGGATGCGGAGGTCAAGGTGGTAGATACACATGAAAGCATCAAAAATGTCCTTTTGGCTTACTTTGAAGAAAAATGGCAATGCGGGGGGGCGGGCGGCCATGCCGTCAATCTCAATGCTGTCCGGCATCGTCTGGGGTGATATAGCCTCCAAACATGGCTACATGGTCATCGAGAGCGAGATTATGGCGACCATGCGGGGAATTAGGAGGAATAGAGCCCCAAGCATTGATGGGATCACGACGAAGTTTCTGCATGGTGATTGGGCCATCATGCACAAGGACGTCATTTGCGTGGTGCAGGCTTTCTTTGAGGAGCAAAGGTTGTCGGAGGACTAGAAGGACACGCTTATAGTCCTTATTTTGAAGAAGCAGGGGGCATGCAGGTCGAAGCACTTCCAGCCAATCTGCCTAGGCAACGCTATCTATAAGGTGGTGGCATGCGTATTGGGCGAGAGGTAGAAACCACTGATGTCAAGCTTCATCTCGCGCGAACAAGCAACATTTATTCCCGGGCAAAGCATCCCAAATAAGGTTTACATCATGCAGGAGATGGCATCGAAAATGCATGCCTGCATCGGTACTTCAGGCCTCATTCTAGTAAAGATTGACATGGAGCAGGCCTACGAAAGTGTGCATTGGGACTTCCTACTTGAGATGATGAAGACTATGGGATTTTCTTCTTTTTGGTGTGAATGGATCGCTGCATGCATAACATGTCCGAGATTTTGTCTTCTCGTTAATGGCTCTTGCCTCCCTTGGGTGGTGGCGCAGCAGGAACTCTGAAAGGGATGTCTGCTTTCGCCCTACCTATACATCATGGCTACAGAATTCTTATCAGTGCTGGTGAGGGACTACGAGACGAAGCAACTGCACAGATTCAGGCCTAGGCAACACGCACAGTGGATTTCGCACCTCCTATATGCAGATGATGTGTTACTATTTGCTCCTGCCATGCATGAGGTCACGTGCATTATGCGAAAAATCATGTAGACTTTTAGGGAAGCCACTGGGCTGTGTGTTAACCTTCTAAAACCCAAAGTATACTCCACTACGAAGATCAGCAAGAAGAAAGCCAGGCTGGTGTCAAGGAAACTTCATATGGAGCAAGGCTGAATTCTCACATACCTCGGGGTCCTTATTGCTGTGAGACGCATCAATAAAGCTAACCTCAATTTCCAGGCTGAGAGGATTGACGCTGCAGTGGCCAATTGGCGTACTCGTCCATTGTCGCTCGTGAGCAAAGCTACCTTTGCTTCCTTTATTCTCACTGCCATCCCAAGCCACATTCTACGGCATTGTGCGGTGCCAGCAGGAGTAATTGACGACATGGAAAAGAATATTAAAAGGTTTTTATGGAATGGGACGAGCAGCGTGCACACGATGCATTACACGCTCTAGGATTGCGTCATTTTGTCGAAGGCTGCTTGCAAGCTTCCTCATCGGGAGTTCCACATACGGCAATGCGTGCTACAAATGAACTATTACAAATGCATCCTCAGCTGGAAGGTGAGCCTTTGGTTCAAAATTATGAGGCGGAAGTGCACTCTGGAGGCAATGCTAGAGGCAATGTCGATCTTCGTCTGGCAAATCAGCAATAGGAGGACGGTGAGATTCATGAAGGGTAATTGGTCGGGCATCCTTCAACTCTGTTGCTGACCGTCCTTCATCAATAGAACACCATTTGGCCAACAAGCGTGGCTGATTGCATCACTGTTGTTGAGGATTGGGACGTGGACAATGTTCGTGCATGGGTGGGAAAGGAGCTAATTTATAGAATTTTTTATCTTCTGAGGGCCCGGACGTCAGCTAAGGACATGCTCTTTCAAATGCACATCAAGAAAATGGGGGTCGATACTGGGAAAATCTACATGCACATGGTGTGCAGTGCAGATGACACCGTCAGGCGAAGTGGCCATCATCACGTGGATAAGATGAGGGTCATTTGGAAGATTAAAGTAGTGCCGAGGGTTCTCATGTTCATGTGGCAAGTCGCCTGTGACTTCCTCCCTATAGTAGAGTAGTTGGCTTGCAGGGGAATGCTCCAAAACAGCAGCTGACAATTCTAGTGCGCGGTGGAAGATTCCGTGCTGCACGTTTTCTGGGACTGCCTTCATGCACAGGAACTCTTGGATGACTGCTAAGCGAGTGGGGTAGTGTCTATGTTGGGATGGTCCACGGGTGCGGGTGCCTGGCTACCTTTCCTCGACCGGCTTTTGAGGTACGCTGGTTCACCGGCAGCACAACGCAGTAATGGCGTTAAGCCAGCTTTCACATTGGCCACGACCATGTACTACATCTAGACAAGGAGGAATGCGATGAGGCATAACAATCCGATGGCCATGTCATGCATGCTGCTAAGGATGATCATGATCAAGGTGATTACTACAGTTAGTCAACAAAACTTCCCTTCATCCTTGTCCAGTAGGTACCCTTGCAACTCTTTGGACTTGTTTGTAACCCACAGTTGGGTCTCCCCCAACAGGATGGATAAAAGTGAACTACAATGCTGTGGTAGGTGATAACACTACTGGTCTTGGCCTGGTTGTTAGAGACTGCATGGGGAAGCTACTCTTGGTGGCTGGTTAGAGGGTTTTCCTTAAGGCTACTGATTTGATGGAGGTCCAGGCTATGCTCGAGGCCCTTAACATGCTAAGGGGTTCCCTTCTTATTCACAGGGCTGTGTAGATTCAAACTGACTTGATGACAGGGCTCTAGGAGGCTTGTGAGATTATATCCCACCCTCCTGAGGATGGCCACTTTGCTAAGGACTGTTAGCTATGCCAGATGTCTAGAGACAATAAGGTTTTTGCATATTTATAGAGAAGGGAATGTGCCTATTGAAAGGGTGGCACATGCTGCATGCTGCAATGAGTTTGTATGGTAATATGTGGAATCCCTTCCTAAGCCCTTCCATAAACTTCTGCTGTTAGTTTTCATGTTTGATCCTCTGTGAGGATCTCATATGTGAAATACTTATATGGCTTATGCCACTTTTGATTTAATATTATAGTTTCATCAAAAAAACTAGACATTCATTTGTATTTCTTTAAATGTTGTCTTTTTTAGAATTCACCCATGCTTTAGGAGACATTTTGATACATACCAGATTTGTTGATTAAGGAGTTTACACTAAATCTCTTTCATTTTTTCAAATGTATTTTCACATATAATTTATTTCATTTATTCAAAATTTTAAATTTGATTTGATTATTTTGTTATGAAACTCAAAATTTCAAATCGTGTGACCTTTATGTTGATTTCGTTTGTCTATGCTATGTTGCTTCGATTTATGAAATTTTTTTACTTTAGTATATATTTACGTAATATTAAAATAACAATTTATCACTATTTATTTTTATTATTTTAGTAATTCATAGCAATTAAAAATAAATGTTAATGGACTCATATCAAAAAGCCTTATCTAATTAAGTATTCATTCTATATTTTTCACTTTTATTTTATATCAATTTTGACATGTTTTATGAGAACTTTTCATTCAAACATGATTTCATGATGAAGAACATTACACTTAATCTCCTGAGTATCTTGAAATGTAAATTTTCCATACAACTTATCTCATTCCCACAAATTATTTTTTTATTATATTATATCATAATAAGACTCTAAATATCCTATAATGTGAACTTTCTATCACTTTTGTTTTTTTTTAAATTACCTCAATAAATATAACTTTAGGTTTGTTATATACTAACTATATAATTAAATAAGATTTTATTATTATTTATGTTTATTTGTTTTAATAATTCACAGTAATTCCAATATATGTCTAATTAAGATGAAACTGATCTTATTAGACAACCATGCATATTACACTTAAACTCCTTTCTATTTTTGGGTGCAACATTCCTACATAATTTATCTCACTTCTTAAAACTTTTTGCTATGATTTGGTTATAACTCTTAAGTCTTATCTAGTGTGAGCAATACATCACTTTCATTTCACTATTATGTACTACTTTAATTTATCTTACTTTAGCTTCAATGTAGATACTTTTTATTATTAAAAATAATATGTTTTTAATTTATGTTTTTTATTTTGATAATTTATAGTAATTCTTAATAAAATCCAATTAAGATGAAATAAATATCATTAAACCTATCTAGTTGAACTCTTTCAAATTAAATATTAATTATTAATATTTTAGATATTTTATTTGTAAGGGATTTGCCATGCTTAACTAGTCATTTTGATTCGTACAAGAAAGTTAGGTTTGAAGAGATGTAGATTCAAATGGTTTGAAGGTGGACATCCTTGTAGGAAAGCATCTTTTTAGTAGTAATTGTTATAGTAATAATGGAAGGAAAACTTTTAGTCACATTGATTCATAGGTAGGACGTAGATTCTTATATAGGAATTCAATGCTCACAGGTACCTTAATGATTGTTAGCATCTATAAAATGTTTTTGTGAAGTGATACATCAATGTGGCTATTGGACATAGCCTCATTTTTTTCAACAACTAAAATTGTAGGCGAGAATAACACTTATATAAAAAAGTTTCATTTGAGGCCATACAATTAAGGAGAGAGGTACAACATATACTTTAGTGCCCAAGGTTTAGGTAGAGTTCTGACTTCTGGTAGTGGTGGGCAATAAAATGTTTATGCTATCAGTCATTAAGAACAGCTAAGATCTATTGATGTGATCACTAGTATATTATTTTTATCGAGTTTAGAAGCTATAATCTTATTTAATTGCAAAGCATTGTATTATTTTACATGATTGGGTATAAGAAAAAAATGTCAAATTTTAGAAATTAGAGCAATCTCTTTCGGTTAAGTCACCATATGATGGTAAGATTAGAGTAAAATAATTTATTAAAGAAGAAATAGAAATCGAGGATGGGAAATTTCATACATGATAGATCACGTCACCAATAATAAAATTTGATGTCATTTTGTGTATGGATTGGCTATTATACTGTTATTCAGCGATAGACTTCAAGAATTGAAATTGAGAATAAAAGTGCCAAATGAGGAATGCTTTTACATTTGATAATAAAGAAGAGTTCACAATATTTTTTGGTGAAGACACCAAAATATTTATCCAAAGTGTTTGAAGGATATTTAATATTTATGAGGGATGGGGATAAAAACTTTTTTCAATTACAGATGGTCCTCTAGTATGTGAATACTTGCAAGTTTTTCTAAATAAATTAATGTGGTTACTAAGTTAAAGAGAGTCAAAAGTTTTAATTTTGCAGCTTTTTAGTCCTAAGCCAACTTCTAGTACTCCTTATTAAATTGGCCCAATTATGTTATAGGAGACAAAAAGGCAAATAGAATTTTTTTATGAAAATGACTTTATAGGACTTAGTCCATCTATTTTTTTTGCACCACTCTTATTTATGAAGAAGAAAGATTTAATTTAAATGATATGCACTGATTGTTGACAACTCAAAAATGTCTCCACCAAGAATAAGTTTTCTTTGACAAGGATTGACAGTTTTTTTGATAAACTTCTTGGTGCAATGGCATTTTACAAGTTTGTCTTCAGATCAAGATGGAAATAGTTTAGATTAGAAGTGGAGATAAACCAAACATTACTTTAAAAACTTGATGTGACCACTATGAATTTCTTGTTCTACTATTTGTGTCAGCCAATACACCAACAAAATTATTAACTTAATGAATAAAGTGTTTACAAAATATTTGGACCAACTAGTTATAGAATTTGTTAGTGTTACAGGTTATCATCATTGTTTTGATAAACTCACAAAATATGATTTTTTGTTATCTAAGTTCCTTGGGCTTTTAGTGCAAAAGTAATTTTAGCGTATCACAAAAAGTTTATGCAATCATGGACTAGCCAAGACCAATCATGTTACACAAAATGTAAAGTGCTTTGGGAAAAATTGGATATTACAAAATGTTTGAGGCATTTACATAGACAGCTTTTCGTTCACATCTTCAACTCAAAAGACAATAATTCTTGAGGGCAAACTTGACGTGGAAAAGTTTTTAAATGATAAAATATATGTTGACTACTATTCCACTGTTAGTGTTACAAGGGTTAAAGGGGATTTCAATGAGTTTTATTGAACGTTATTAACTATTAGGGTGTGTAATGGTATAATTTGGGAAATAGATTACATACATGTTCCATAAATAAAAAATCCATGAGAATTATTGTCAAGTACATGACTTAAGTTGGCAACCATTATATTGCTATGAAAACTTTGAGACGTTACCTTATGGGGTTAAATGTTAGGTATTTAAAAGTCATCAATGTTTGAAATACAACTTTACTAAGAATGAGAGAAATTTGAGGCAACGAATGTGGATGGAATTTATGGAAATTGAGGAAAGATGATTCTTTGATGCCCTATGTGAGAAGGCACAAGTTAAGATGGCAATTTTGTAGAAGACATGACAAAAAGTTAATTTTTTATTCTAATAAGATGGAGCTAAACATAGAGGTACTTCTAAATTTAAGAAAGTTATTTCAATTATAATTAAGCTCTAATTGATCAAATTTGATAAAGGAGGGTCAACAAGAATACGCAACATGATAAAAAGTGATTTAGAAAATGGAAGAATGATAGAGTTGAGATTTTAACTTTAATGAAAATAGTGTAATAATGTTTCAAAATAGGTTTTTTATTCTTCAACAAGAACAATTATGACAAAATTTGTTTGATGGAGAGCATAATTCTCAATATTATGTTCATTTATAAGAGAATAAAATATATTAAGAGTTGATGTGAATAATTTAGCAGCCTAGTCTAATAAGAGATCTGCTAGAGTTTGTTAGAAAAAATGTTTAATATGTTAATAAAGGAAGGCAAAAAATGAAAAGCCAAGTAATACTTTATTTTCATTGATTTTTGTACATTATGTGTGACATTTTGATACTTAACTATTCTGTGTTCAAGATTATTACACTCGATACACTTAGCATCTTGGAACACAATTATCCCATATAATTTATCTTATTATTTTAATATTTCTTGTTTGATTTAGTTATATTATCATGAAACTCTAATCCTTCTCTTTTTTGACCTTCGCATGTCCTTGATTTAGTTATATTATTTTATAAGTTATCTCTATTCAACTTTAATATATCTTTACTTAATATTGTTATTGCATTTAATATTATTTATTTTAATTTTTTGTCTAATTCATAGTAAATCAAAATGAGGACACATCAACATATAGCAATTGTGATTTTACATAGTTTGATGAGCTTTATCCAAAAAAATATTTATTTTTAATATTTCTAGATATTTTATTTTCAAGGGTTTTTGCTTATTTTAAGTCATTTTTAATCCTAATTTGATGATTAAGGATGTCATATCCATTGACTAGGCTATGTCACTATGAACTCTAAATCCCTTCTCATGTAGCCATTACAATAATTTGATTTATTTATATTATATTACTTTAATTTGTCTTTTGCCAACTTTAATCTATATCTACTTAACATCAAAAGAATAATATCTTATTATTTGTTGTTATTTGATTTCTTAATTCAAGTGATTCTAAGCAAGGCTCATTAAAGGCCAATTAAACATTATTAGACTCATTTTGAAAAGTTCAATCCTACAAATTATTCATATTATTTCTTTTAAATATTTTGCATTCCTAGATTTTTCAATGACTTAAGAGATATTTCTATCGATATTTTATTTGACAAATAAGAATACTACGTAAATCTCCCTAGTACCTTGAAATGAAATTATATCATGCAATTTATCACATTTCTTTTAATGTTTTCCAATGAGTTTGATATAGTGTCTTAAAACTCTAATACTTTTCTTATGTGATATATATTGCTTTTAATAAGTTAAATTAGATTTCTTCAACTTATCTTTGTTTACCTTTTATATATGTTTATTTAATGTTCAAATAATAATTTTTTATTATTTATGCCTAATTGATTTTGTAATTCATAGACATTCCAGAAAAGGTTTGGTATTGATGAAACAATCATCGTTGCACTCTTCTCAAAGTATTCTATCAAATTAAATATTTATTTTACATCTTAATATTCTTTTACTATTTTTAAAAGTTTTACAAGACATTTTAATTTTTGTCAAGTATGCTGTGCTAGGTCTTTATAACACATAGGAAAATAATTTTCCCATATAATTTATCTTATTTTTCAAACGCTTTCCTTTAATATTAGTTATATAATTATGTAAATATAAATCTCATCTAAATTGACCATTACATGTCCTTCATATGGTTATATTAAATTTATACAATTTATCTCATCATAGTTTTAATATATACCTACTTAATACAAATGATAATCTATTATTATTTATGCTTATTTTTCTTGATAATTCATAGTCATTGTAAATGAGATCCAATGATGATGAAACAAACATTGTTGGACTCAACCCAACCTGCTCTATCAAATTAAACATAATTTTTTTAAATAACTTATTTCTTTAGTTCTAGTATGTTTTATGGGATATTCTGATTCATACTATATTAGACAATTAAACATGTTATACTTGATGTTATTAGTATCTTGGAATGAAACTTTCATGTCATAGTTATCTTTTTAATTAAAATATTTAAATTTAATTTGATTATATTATTATATAACACAAAATAACTTACCTTGTGACCATTATATGCCTTTATTTTTGTTATATTTTGTTACTTTAATTTATCTTTTTTTTGTTACAATGTAGATCTAAATAACATCAATTTGATAATTTATTATTCTTTATGCCTATTTAAATCAAAAAGGTGTTGTAACTTCTAATTATATCTGAATGAGATTAAGCAAATGTCGTTGGACTTATCTCAATGTGTTACTTATGTTAAATGTTATATTTACTAAGGTCTACAGCCATTTTCATTACTACCATTTTTATTGATAAAAATGAGACTAAATAATTTGTTTTTCCTTATTTTTGACATTTGAAATATTTTGGTTAGAAATTCTTTTTGTTGGAATTGAATGGTACAAGATAATCTCTTTCCCTCATATATGAAATTAAAACATTTCCTCTTCCATGTAAGCTATTTACTTTATCGTATAACCAAGGTCTTCTTAGGTAATTCTTCTTTTTTGCACCAGGATAACATCACATAAAAATTCTTTAGAATATTTACTAAACTTTTAAAGAGCACAACACTTTTTTGTGTGGAAATTGAATTTTTGTTATTCCAAGCTATAATGTGCTGGTACCAATTATCTATGAGTATTAACCTATCTTTTTTGTCGTATTAAACCCAATAAAATTGATAGAATTACAATTAGATATGACAATCTAACAAGGTTTGTCATTAATTATAGTGAAGGTACTAGAGATGTTAATTTGTCTCCAATCTTCAATTGATCCTAGTTTAATAATACAACTCATAATAGTTATGGGTGATCAAATATTGTAAAGAATTTCACCTAATATTTATAATTCTTCTTTGTTCTCCTTATTTGGGTGCATAACCTCTTCTTCCACAAATTCAATGCTTTTATACATCTTCTTTCATGTGAATGCATTTGGGTCTCTTAGAATATGGAGTTGCAACATACCATCTCTCATGATAATGATAACATTAAACTCTAGGAGTGGATGGTTTATCAAACAGTTAGATTTATTGTGCCAGAGTACTTGTCATGGGACATGGGATTGCTATGGATTAGTAAGAAGAATAGTGGAAGTAATGAAACAAGTTTTAGGATGGGAAGTTGTCTAAAGAATCTCATTATTATGTGAAATCTATTCCTTAAATCTGTCCACTTCTTGGGCTACTTTATATACTTTTTCTAAACTAGTAGCACTTCTTAATATAACTTAGATTGAATAGAAGCTTTTAACTAGTTAAAAATTGAGGCAATACCACTTGATGAAGAACTTGGACACCATATTTGAGCTTATATTTCTAAAATTTAGTAATGTAGTCAAAAATAGCATTTGAATCTTGGAATAGATGTTGTTAGTTATCGAAATGTTCTTTTAAATAGGAAGTGCTTCAATATTTAGCTCATAAGAAAATCTTTAGTTCTTCCTATATTGAAGGTAATACCAAACCTTTATCAAGAGATCACATTTCTAATGTGTGACAAGTATTCTAGCATATGATGTGAGCTATGTTTTTGTAAATTAGTCCTTTTGATACTAACTAAGATCATACCATTCAAAACAATATTCCATTCCAATTTCCTAATCTTGATATTGTCGAGGGACTAAACTACCAAAAAATTTAGGGGCATTTGTTTTAGCCATGCTTACTTGGCCATCATCATTCCAACCATGTCTTCTATCAAAGGTATTTGGAGTAGGTGAATGCATAGTAACTGTTCCAATTTGTTAGGTTCATTTTCATAGAATAGTTTGCCATCTCTAGAGTCTCTTAACATATTCCTACTTGTTCTACGACTATTATAAAATTTACTATTCTTAAATTATTCTAATAAGTCTATAAATGTTTTTAAGGTAACTGTTTGCTCTTACATCAAACAAATTAGTTTTGGAATTCAATGTGATATTATGGGGTGTATGAGTTTTTATACCAAATGAGACTCAAATATTTTATATTGCATTTTGAACCTAGTTGTCAAAAGCTATTTAGTTTGAAACAAAGTTGATAATTTGGGATATAAAGAAAATGGAAATAAGATAAATCTTAAAATGTTATATGAAGAGATAAAAATAAATAAAAACAATGTCTTCGAACTTGGAAGCACAAGTTTTTTCTTATATAGATGTAGTCATACATATATGTATATATGCAATAACTTTTAGAAATTAATAACAATTGCATAAAATTAAAGCATAATCGCTTAAAAATACATTAAAATTCATATATGATTGTAAAGTTAACCAAGCCTTGATACTAAGTAAAAATTGGATGACATTCTAAAACCTATTTTAGCTCATAGATAATTGACAATTGCTTAAGTTCAAGTAATACATCTATATAAGGGTTGACTTAAAGCGCATTATTTTTAAAATAAAAAATTCTAGGATCAATGTGTAAATAAAAACTTTATCCATCAATCAAGATCATGTATTGATTTTTAGTCTGAGGAACTTAACCTAAATAAAAAGCAGTTTGACCAATCCATGCCAGGTTACTCACATTAGTGATGATGTCACTAGGTACATACAAAAGTAGAGAATCTTAGGTGCACAAATTACAAATTTTGGTGTGACAAGTAAATTTTGTAAAAGATGAAATAAATAGTTCAAGAACTACTGTAATGGTTTTGATATTGCTGGGAATATTTGACAATGGTTAGGATTTCTTCTTTTATTCCTAACACTCTTTTGTCTAAGGCACTTTTAAAATTATACCATGAAATTATTTGCATAAAACAACCTTGTATCAAATAAGATTTGCGATAGCTTTTCGTAACTTAAAAATTTCATTATGTACATCATGGTGAGCATCCCTAGAAATAGAGAACTCTAGGGTAAAATTATAATTTGATAACATAAGAATAAAAAATTATATTTTATAATAGAAAGTGACCATTTATTTATTCTAAATGATATTTTAGATTTTCAAAATTTATGACAAAATCTATAAGGAATACTTTTAATTCCACCAAACAATGTACCATCAAAATGTTCAAAATTAATTGATATAAATAGTTCCCAAATTGGTTGGTGCATTTCATGCAAGTGTTTAATAATCCATAAGATTTCTGATTGTGTGATCAATATGACATGGGTTAAGAAGAATCTAATGGGTTAGTGTGTACTTATGGGTGATGCATTTTTGTAGATCTGGTCGACACGTGTTGATGGGTGGCATATTGTGAAAGTTTAGTGTAGCTCGACGGGATCAACTCATTTCAAAGGTCAACATGGGTTGAGCAAAACACGAGAGTCAGTACAGGAGTTAATAAACCAATTACTAGTGGTGACAATGGTAGTATATATTAGTTTATGTTAGCTAGAAACAAAAAGTCCAGTACATAAATTAAAGCATTATTAAAATAAGTTTTAATGAAATTTGGCACTGATGTGATTTCGTGACTATTGTAAGAACAAACTATGCTGAATTTCAGGATAAGAAAATCTAAAAAGGTGCCATTTATCTTAAAAGTTTTAGACTAATGTCAAGATGAAAATAAATTGATGAAATGGCAAAAAACCAATAGAAATATGCAATAAATAAGTGTAGACAATTTCACCCCTACAATATTGAGGATAATAAAGATTAATGAGAAGCAAAGAAATTCTAGTATGGATATGAATATGAGTAGTACAACTCAAAGGACAAGATGCTACTACGTTAATATTTTTTTTATATTGTTCTGGACATTTTGTTAAACTTCTTGATTTTAATGCTATTTTCTATGTGCCAAAGAGCTTTGTCGAAATTACCAAATTACTCTCCACTACTTCATAAAATGTTGAATGCATGGACCACTTTTTTGGTACATGAATCCGTTTTGTCTTTACCCATGATCTTTGAAATATAATAGTGGTATTCGTGAGTGATTTTGCATCATATTACATCATTTTTTACATTTCTATTGAATATGTTTTTATCCAATACTTATTTAGAAGAATTATTTCATGCCTTTACAAGATACACCTTTCTTTTATAAAATTTATGACCAAAGTAAAGATCGAACCCAACAAAGGGAGGTCCTTTAGGCTATATTGATTTATTTAATAATTAAAATTCCTTCATTACAATAAAGGAAGGAATAATAGAATTTGTATATCCATTTATAGAAGAAATAATATTAAAGATTCCGAAAACCATCTATGGTCACTTAAGATCTACTATAATTAAGGTTAAATGGTTCACAATATCCTTCTCCCATAATATTAGCACTTATTAATGTATAGTACATGAGTAGTTGGTACCAGACTTGTCATTAAGTTAGCGAATGAATTGTTTATCATCATATTATCCACTTATTCTTACTTGATCTAAAAATGTTAATCTTTTTTAGTTTATATGTTTCCCTTTCAAGCATGGGTAACAATCAAAACCTCCATTATGCCTCTTTTAGATCTTATTGTTTGCATTGGGGTAAAATCATTTTTGATTAGGTTGTATTGACCAAGAATTTATTTATCTTTTGTTCAAGTCATTGTTTATTTTAATTTTGTTTTGAAGTTCAAGGATTCTTCCATGACATTAGCATGATGTTGCAAAGGTGTGTAGCCTCCCTATTTTTCTTTCTTCAAGCCTTTCATAAAAGCAACAATGTTTCAAATCTTATTTAACGTTTTTTCACTCATTTTTTTTTATCAAATTAAGCTTATCATTATCTATGTTCATGCTTCTGTTTGAATTTTCATTTGACATATCACAACAATTTGAGTTGTTAGCAAAATTATGACTTGGGAAATAGGAGTTGTTGTCCTTAACACTCTATAATATGGGGAGTTTATAGATTTTATTAATGGAAGCATCACATCCCACTTAGGATCCTCTTAATTATTCATCCCCTCAATCTATTTAATAGGAGTTCACCTCGAAATAATCATTCCTTCTATGTCTAGTTCCTTACGATATGTCTACAATCATTAGAATCGTGACGCTGCTTGCAATGTCCTTCCCAAGAATCCTTTTAAACTACTTCCTTTTTACATAATTATGATATATTTTTTAGTTCTTTTACTAAATCTACTTTACAAATTCTAGCCACCATTGGATGGTATTGATTTAGAGTCGTAGCATCCAGCTTATGTAGGTTTCTTATTTTCATATCTATGGTGTATAGAGCCACCTTGTTGAGCAATTAAATAGGTAGGTACTCAAATGAGACTCCTTCTACAGCTATGGAGACATCAATATTGAGATGAAAATTTAGATGCATCATGAACAATCCCATTTGAACTTCTTGCGTAATACACAACTTGTGAATCCATCAAAGTAAAAAATCCTCCTTTTTCTCAAACATAGTCAACACTTGTTTGTTGTTTAACAATCAAACTTTAACATCACTTTAAAATAAAATTTTATTATAAGTGTTACTTAAAAACTAAACTTTATATGAATTCTTGATAAAAATAAGCTAAAAACCTTAGAGCAAGTGTTTCACAACTTTTTTATTCATTTAAAATAAAGTTGTACAACATAAAGATGTTTAAGAAATTCTTAAAATCATGGCACGATTTACTTTTGATTTTGTTGAGCAATATGCATAAAAAAATCAGTAGTTGTTACGAAAATCCCTCGATTCAAGGATTCACATAATAGTCTATTAGGCCTTAAGATGTGGTTTTGATAGGTTTTATAAAAATAAGCCAATAATGCATATGGAGATCAATCAAGATAAACTAAAAGAGGAAGAAGGGATACATGTAAGAAACGAATGAAAAGAAAACCTAGACAAGGACAAGTCTTCTACTAATATTACATGGTATTATAATCCTTGACATTATAGATTTAATGATGTTGAAATATGTACAAAAGGAAATGTGACTAAATTACTAAATTATCATGTTCTGATCTTAAAAAATGAATATGGAAGTTGTCAACTAATACCTTTTCCATGAAATTTAATATATGAGAATGAATTTGTTCTTCCTAGTACTTCAAATAATTTGTGAGCTTGTCATGGACATCTTTTGTTTATGTCTTTGTCAAATATTGTACAGATCCAATTCATATTCTTTACTTAAATCATACATGAGAATGTAAGAAGGAATATCATGAACACATTCATGCAAATTGGAATTACTTAATTGAAGTATATGTATAATCAAAAGCCAGACGTCGAATATTAGATATTAGCAAAATATTTGCTCTTAACTAAGAGAAGACAATGCAAAATTATGGTTAAAACTATATTGAATTCAAATGTGTTGTTGTTTACATGGATATGTAAGCAAAATATCTTTTTGTTAGTGTGGACAAACTTTTTATAATATCAAAAAAAATATTTCATGATTCGTATAACTATTTAATTAAGACGTTATGTCATTGTTTTAAAATTGATAGCACATTAACAATAAGATCTTCAAGCTACTCCTTTCATTTTAATAATCCAAGAATACTATAGTAATTTATTAGCATATTTCACTACCTTTATTGGTAGATACCAACCATAAAGTTTTGTCACATCTTAATTTTTTTGGTGAATAGAATTGAGACTTTAAACTACAAGAAGATTAAATTGCATAGTTTTACTTAGAATTTTTGCACTAGTAATTTACATATAATACATGACAACTTGATTAAGCATGATAACACAAATAATTTCAACTTGAGTGTCATGACAACAATATGATGTATATTTATATTAAAAAGACTTGTGAAGAAAATTGTAAATTGCTACCTTGTAAAAATTAAACCTTATCGTAAGCCATGAACATTAGAATGTAACATGGAAACTTAGAATATCTCTTGGGAGTCTTCTGAAAAGGAATTTCTTTACCTCAAATATGCTTGGGAAAAACGAGACACGTCCTGTTTTGGTATGCCCTTAATTTTCAAGATGGGATGCTTGGAAGGGCATGTTTTTTCGTCATAGAATAGTGTGGGTTAGTTGAGGACATAGTCGACAAATAAAGGAAAGTGTGTTTTTTCTTAGTGTGTTTAAGATTAATGATGGATTCATCGATATAGTCTCATAATTAATCCTTGATTAAGGATCCAAATTGAATTTATGGCTTAAGAAAGCCTAGCAAGTGTTACCTTATACATGAAAATGTGAAAATGTTAGCTATGTCTTTGAATAAGCATATGTGATATAAGACTTGTTCTATAGTCATTTCAAGTGTTTATTTCTATTGAAGAAATCCCTAATTCAAGCTCTTAAGACTAAACTGACATTAATAACACTTAATGAGATTTTTTTGTACATCATATGGAAATGTCCTTTAGATGGTAAAGCTGCTATACAAAACTTATAAAAAGGTTAGTGGGCTTGGGCTAAACCTTAGACAATTGCTTTCAAACTAAGGTGTTGATTTTGATTGTAATGTTGATCAAACCATTGTCTTGATTTGGTTTAATGGGCAAGACAATGACCTAAGTAGTCTTTTAACTAGGGGATGACTTGCTAGATGCTATTCTAAAGAATGTCTGGCTTGTTGAATATAGGCCTTTAGAAATGATGGAATGGCTTGGGTTTGCTTATAAGGAATAATTAAAATTAGTGGAACTCATGATAAACAATCCAGGGATATTAAAGCAATAAATTAGGAAATATTCCTATAGGCGAAACACAAAAGCACTAATTCAGACAAAACTCATGATTTGTTAGATAAGAAAAGAAATTCTAATAGGAATACTACATAAGGTAAGGTAAAATGCTAATTATAAGAAAGTTGGACTAGGGTTTTGAGATAGTTGATTTATGGTGTAAAGGAAACATAAAGATACCAAGGTAATTGACAATATCTGACATAAATCCTTGGTTGAATTAGTTAAGGGATGGAAAATCCGTCATTTTGGATTTAGGGATGAGTAAATACAATAAACTCTACATAATTGAATTAGGTTTGATAATCCTTAGTTCAATATGGTTCAAAAATCCCTAATAATGATTCAAATATCTTAGATAAAGCTTGGCATGATGCCATTAATTCATAAAAACATTTGTTATGATAACTAATTAATTTAGTGGACCATAGATCTTAGATGCCATATGCTACATTTTTTTGTTAGATATTTCCACTCTCATAGCTTTGTGGTAGTTATTTCATATGATTGGTTTACCTCGTAATTGGAGTGCTAAATTACATATTAAGAGACTCAAGGTTTTGTTCAATGATTTTTGTATATTTAGTCAGAAGAAGGAATAGTTGAATGTCTAGTCCCATAATGAAATGATGATGTGCCATGATGAGTTAGGCAGTGCATGTTACTAAGAACTCCTAGCTCCTTATAATGTTGCTTCATGTGGTTAGCATTACTAATTTCAAGCATTAAGTTGCATGATGTGACAGCAATGTAAGATCTTGCCATGATTCTATTGGGCAAGGGAGAGCACTCGATTGATTGCAATACGCTATGCTTGCCATTAGTACCATCATAAGATTATCATTAGCATAGCATTGTAAAAAGAGATACATGCATTGACATTTCATATTTAACTTCATTTATATATTTCACCTATAGATTGACTTATATATCATTTGGAAACAACATGTTACTTTTACATTATCTTAAGGTTTTTTTATTACTTTTCCTACGTTATCTGCCTTATAGTTTTATAGGTTCAGGGAGTTTCGAGACATAGATAGACTTGAGGTCATCTAAGATAGTACAACTACAGGATGACATTCTTCTTTCACTTTTATGATTTTTAGCAATTAAGATTGTAGTCTGTACATGAATGTTTATTGCAATTATTAATGAACATTTGTTTGCACTTGACTATTGTTTGTGCTATTTGGTATTTCAGTGTTTGCACTTATTATTTATTAGGCATAGTTATGATGTTATGAAGCATTGATATTTATGGCTTCATATTTTTTACCATGGTGAAGTGTATTTGTTAGCTATTTTATTTTATTGACATTTTGACATGTGATTCTTTTCCAATTACATGTTGGATATATGGTTTTGAGTTGCCCTCCTTTTAAAAATAATTTACTAAAATTTTGTGTATCAGATCATTGGGAAGCTCTTTAATGAAATTATATTCTTTTACATGTTGACCTTCATCATCTATTATTACTTTTCTTCTTTGGTTTCATTCATTCGCTTATCCTTAGGACTTAACTATTATTGTTTATTTAATTGATCAAATGAAACTTCATTACAATAAACTTGACAATGGGATTCATGTTTCACAATGATTTTTTCTTCTACAAAAAAAGCTCTATTGTTATAAGCTCTAAACATATCCATGATACTCTTCAACTATCGAATCACAGAAGTTTGACTAGTGCCAAATATTGTTATTAAAATAAGGACAACATGATTTGAAGTTGACATTTCCATTAATCACATTAGAAAAATACATCTCATTAATTGCTTTATGATTTATATTTAAACATTAATGTCTTCACTTTAATAAGGTTTATTCCATGAATGCATGTTTTAATCATTCTAGATATCTTAGAGCTGCAACGATTTGTCTTGACTCTACTTCAGATATGTGTTCTCTATGAATAAAAAGTTTAAATGATCATATTTTCAAAATGGTCCATCACATTAGAATGTGCTTCTATAACACATCACTTACATTGTTTCACATTGGAAAGCTATGGTTCTTTTTCATACTTGTTTGGAACAAGTACATTGCCTATGTGTTGTTATTGCTCTATGTTATATTACATCATTCTTTTATGAAAGCTCCTCTTATTGAAAAAGGAAAATATGATGTATGTAGAAAAATATATATCACAAATTGCTAGGGTGTGAGCTAATAGACAAAAGTAAATGTCGATCTGTTTGACTATAATAGCTAAATGAAATTAGATCTAATTTGAGATCAAATTCTATCAATCAAGAAAACTATAAAACTAGTCTCATTGAATAAATTCATTTTTATATAAAAACATAAAAAATAAACTTAACTAAAGCTTGCCCAAAAGTTTCCTAAATTATTTCTCTCATTATTCAAAGTAAAGAACTTACATCAGAATATAAAAAGGTGCGACATCATCTGCTTTCTATTATATAGAAGTTCAAATGATGAAACATTAAGTAATGGTAACCAAGTACCTATAATGAAGAACATGTATAAGAATTCTACATTAATTACAAAAACATACAACTAATTCATTTTTTAAGTCCATTGCCATTATCACTTCAAAGTTAATCTATGTAAAGGGCATGTTCTTTTTTGACTAAGTGTCACACTTGACCTTTTAGCAAATTGTCATATATAAAATCCTTAGTGCAACCTAAGCCATATACAATCAAGGCACATAGCTAGATTCCATTCCAATCATTGTGCTTGATACTCAAACAAGAAGTTGTGATTCCACAATCTAATCACTGTGCTGATAGCATACCACTTACAATGAGCCATACCCCTTAACAATTTTATTGCCCAAATGATCTAAGGACTCATTCACCATAAATAAAGGTAACATACGAACATATATTAATATATACATAATAGAAAAGAAAGTATAATGAAAAATGGCATATGGACATATGTATAACTCATAATATCCACAACCAATTCCATCATAAGAGACAATATAA
Source organism: Vanilla planifolia (assembly GCA_023846275.1). NCBI lineage: Eukaryota > Viridiplantae > Streptophyta > Magnoliopsida > Asparagales > Orchidaceae > Vanilla > Vanilla planifolia. Next base: position 255,830 of record JAIUJO010000641.1, read on the forward strand.
GATAAAATATTAATCTCCTAAAGTAATCTCCAATACAACCAAATCTCCATGAACTCATATTTAAAAATTCAAAAGAAATAACATCACTACTACAAAAGCAAAAGTTTTAAATATAATTAATAAATAGCTAGACACTCAATAAAATAGCGATAATCTTTAGCTCCAAAGCAAGCTATTATATACCTAGTGCTACATGTCAAAATAATAAGACAATGAGCCTATGCTCCATATGAACTTTATAGTCAAACTGAAGAAATAACATGTAGTGACATGGTTCTATGTCTAATATATAAAGTTGATGATAATTGATATAAAGATTAGATATGCCAATAGATGTATGTAAGATGACAATGTTAATATAATGCATAGGTTTATGATGCAACTAATTAGAGTATATAGTAAAGCAATGTAACACTCTCTTTCAAAATAAGAAAATTACATACTAACCAATGAACACTAATCTAACACTCCTATAAAAGTCCATGCATTAGTAGCTTGAGGGTCCAAAATTAAGGATCCAAAATTAAGGAATGTTGCATCAATAAATATTATCATAATCAAGATCATCTAATTAGACATCTTGATCCTAATCCTAACAAATTTACTAGTTATATCAGTAATCTAGGGTTTCCTTAAGCCCTAAATAGGATTAATTGTGATCTATTTGTTATCTAAATATTTTAGAGTCACTCTTAGACAATTAAGTGCACCCTATAATACTAAGATGTTATACATAAAAATAGTCTTTATTGTTAGCCTTATGAATGGTGATATGTGGGACCTCTAAGCTCAACTAGGCCACTACTTTTGCTTTAGATCAAAACTATATCTTAGCTTTAATCCTTAAGCACATTAACAATGTCATAACTAATCTTTTAAAACTTAGTTCACATGACTTCAACTACTAGCTTTTTTTCCTAATTGGCAAACCTGAGCCATATTGATTCCATAGATATCATCTAAGGAGTCAACTCTTCTCCAAAAAGACTAAAAATTGTCATTAATTGTCTTACCTAATAATTCATGTCATGATTGAGTTTTAGCTAACATCATGAGAAGATTTAACCATTTATCTCAATGTAATATTAATTTTATGGCCAAAACAAAGCTCCCTATCATACATAATAATTATCTATCGTTTGATAAAGAGTCTCTCATATCAAAGGCTTTAGACGTAGTGTTCCCATAGATGCCTGATGTGCTTATGTTCTTGTCTTAATCTTATCTCTTTTTTGATATATCAAAGGGTTTCCTTTGCAAACTTTAATTCAATTATCTATGTAACTTTGGGTCCCTTCCAAACCATAATTTCCTTATTTATGGTGCAATAAGGTTTCATGTGAACCCCTAAATGTTTTATCTAAGGTATAATACAATTTCATCTAGACCTTATATGCCATATCTATAACATCTTTAGGTATCATCTAATCCATAAAGGTCATATCTAGTGCACCTTACATTTTCATCTAAGCCCTAATGGTCATATAAAAGGCATTACTATTTCATTTAGCTCTTGAAGGTCTTATTTAAGGTAACTTATGGTTTAATCTAAATTAATAATAACTCATTTTTATAAGCTACTCAAGCCTTACACATTTAAACCATTACTTTCTAAAGATTCACACAATTGCCTCCATCGAATTAGAGCTTAATCATGGGATTAGTCATTTGAACATGATAATAACTATAAAATTTAAACCATCCTTAACCTTAAGCAATTTTACCCAAATCCTACTTATTCTTATCAACCTAGCCATCACCTCAACCAACCGAGCCTTCTTCTGATGCTTAAAGTGAGCTCTTCCAAGCTTCCTATTTGAAAACCATGGATGACAACTCACCCTACAATTCAACCAAATCTACATAAGGTTTAGGACTTTTCTTCCATGATATAATCAACTCACGTCACTAGCATCTCATGTCACAAGAATCTCAAGTATAACATAAGCAAGGAAATAACATGCTAATAGAAGTCTTAAGAGTTTGATTTAGTTTTCTGGTGTTTTCCTAATGTTCATAGTCTATGCTAAGGTTTAATTAAACAAAATTTACTATTACCAACTTCTTCATTAAGGTCTCATGTTTTCAAGAACATCTTCTTGTCATTCTATGGCACACAATTTAAAAAGTAAGGTCATCATGGTTAAATGTAGATATCTCAAGCAAGCATGGTATGCTTTAGAACAAAAAATCTAAGAATTTTATCACAAGTATGCATAAAAACCTTTTTCACAAAACATATAAATTTAACACAATTTGTAAGAATAATTTATAGAATCATAATAATCTAGTTCAAGTGCTTTTTTGACAAAGTGCAATCATGTCTATGGCTTTCCTTGTACATGGATTCTAACTATAAATTTCATGTAACACAATGTACCTAAATAACCAAGTTGCACGCAAAATCTAAATTTTAAACGTTCCTTTCTTTGAAAACAAATCCATAGCAAAAATCCACAGTAAAAATCCATAGCACATTTTCATTTAATCATTCATTTAACCATAAATCCATAGAAAAAATAGCATGAATGGGAGAATATTTGAGATTCATTAACCTATTTATATAATCATGTGGAAATTATAAATGATATATCTCAAGAACATTTAGCAAGTAGCACAAAAACAAAAAGGTACACACTTTGGCCATACATGACTTATATAGTTTAGAAAGAGCAAAGTGGTCTAACATTTAGTAACTAAATGTGCAAATTATTCAAAAACCTCATTCTTCTTTATTAGAAACATCACTAAAGTTTATCAAAAAATTAACCTACCACAACAAACACATATTTCTTATCTCCTAGGCTTTTAATTTGGACTGGACTAACTGGAACGATCGTCCAGTGCTTATTTCCATTAAAAGTATATGCAAATTATTTTAAAATGTTTACAAACTATAAACAAGGCCATCACTCTTAAAGGAAATTGTGTACACCTTTAACTAAATCATACTTAATCGTTTTTTTAAGTGTAGTTTTTTCTAAGATGAAATAATCTCCTATGCCTTAATAATAAGTTATTCTCATGAGATTTAAGGCACTCTACTCTTGTAAAACTAACAATGTGCACATATATTTCATATGTATTCTCTTTTCTTTATGTGAGAAAGGCAGGAATGTTATCTCTAAAAATAATGCACTCATTTGAAATAAGCATAATAGAGAAACATAAGTCATATAGTTGACTAATGTTTAAAGCAATGCACATCTACTCTTGCACAAGAAAGACCATTCATGGTTTTGCATGATTATTGCCTACTTTTCCTTTTCTAAAGACTAACTTCTCATAATGTTTGCCAATCAAAATTTTGGATTCAATATATTCCGCCAACTGGATGAGAAATGAAGCATGTCTAGTTATGTATCTACATTATCTACTCACTATCTTTGCAACATAAACCCTCCAAAGTCCTTCAAGCATCTCATGCATATAAAGAAAATTGAAACATTAGCCTCGGGTACCCATACATTTTTGGGTTCACATATCAAGGTAACTTAAATAACTTTTAAATCCACAGAAATATAAGAATAATTGAACTAACATTTTTCTTAATTTTATAAGGACAAGCTATGTGACAAATATTCATATTATAATAGCTCCCTATTTCATAAAAATTTGAAACCATAAAAGAGTTAGCATGATGTGCTTTATGAAATGATATATTATAGTTTGGTTTTTTCCTTTCAATGTATTTCAACTCCATAATTAACATTATATTCTTAATTTTTAAGGCAGCCGCTTAACATCTTATATTTTTTGTTTCTAGTAATTAGTTTGTGCTCTTTTCATTCTACTGCTCACAAAATCAAAAAAAATCCTTATGATCTTTTCTTAACATAGTCCACTTTGAAGCTAATTTGTTGTAGCTTATGCAAAAATGATTTTACTATTCTTCATATTTGATTTGAAGATGAGGAAGAAGAGGGTAGCACACCTCATCCTCAAATAAAATATCACACATACCATCCATTGCCAATAACAAAAATCAACTTCAACTTCCCGACTTACACATTGGTTGTTCAAATCCAAAGCATTTGATGAGATTTTTAAGTTCATCATTTTCTTCTTCTTCTTTTGTTATCAAAACTTCTCAATTGTTTCCTTGTAGAGAGAGTAGTTAGGCCTTATATGCCAAGGTAATTTACACTCATGATGCATGTTGCTATTAGCTTGCATCATCCTAACCTTTTGCTTCTTATTGGAACAAAATTTTGTACTTGTATTTCACTTGTAATATAATCTAAATGATCCCATAAAGATCATAGCAACCACATTAGAGGTTAATGATTTAGAATGAAAAGTAGAGTTTACCAACAAAGGGTTTTTTTTATTTTTCTCCTTCAATGATTTTTGTTCTTCACACTTCATCTGTGAAAGCTAAATTGTGATCATATGGATCTTTCAGAGAAATAGATTTCGTGAATATATACAAATATCTTTTATTGTCTTTAATGGAGTCACCACTAGATCATATTACTATGGAAATATATGCAGACTTTTTGAAACTTGATCTAACATAAAAAATATATATTCATTGATTAGATAATTTTTTGATAATAATTGTGAAGTATATAAACACTAACTAGATAAATTCTTTAAGATTCATTCAAAATAACTAATATTCACGAATTAGCATCTTAATGTTAATCTTCTTCGCTTCTTATGTGTCTTCATAACTAACCACAAGTTTTAGCCAAATCTCATGTGAACTCTTGCTAGTCATGATACAATTATATTTTGATAATTGGAATATGTAATATTCATGGCCTAATAGTTTAGCAATACTTTGTTATTTTCTTTAGGAGTGACATAGTGAAGGTTATTTAATCATTTCACCATTTACTATTTTAGTTCGCTAAACAAAAGGTTGTTCAACCACAAGGTTTTAAACAAGTTGATCAAAAAATGAAGCACGTTTTTTTTAATATTAATAATACTCTTTTTTGAATAAAGGTGACTAATGGAATGTTCCTTTACACAAAATATCATTGTCCACAATAAGAGAATGAGCCAAGAGTTTTTTGTCGTAGAAATTTTCTTTTTTTGTAAAAAAAGTTTTCAAGTAGTTCTCATCAAACTTAAAGGCAACAAATGCTATAAGAGGCAGTGAATTGTGTCATTTATATGGCAATAAGAAAAAAATTTTAAACATCTTGAATTCGTTTGAAGCAATTAGAATAACCATTGCAGTAATATACAAAAAAAAAACAAGAACAAAACACAAAGAAAAATTAAGAAAATGTCAAAACAAGAATTTTTTTGCTTCTTATCTAAAGCAAAGCCCATGTCCACCACAAATAACTTAAATGAGCTTCCAGTAACTATTTCCTTTTATCAAAGTATGTAACAATTAACCAAATACATCAATGGTGCTTAAGAATAGCTCTATAGATTAACAAAACATGTAAAAATGTTTCCTTTAATCCTTTTTTAATAAATGTATCACCAATCAAGATGATAATAAGAATATGGCATTACCAATTGAAATCAAATGAGAATACATGTTGTAGACCAAGGACAAATTAAAAGATGTAGTTATAGTCAATTGAGTTTGTAATTTAGCAATTTACATAAACTTTAGATTTTCAATTTGAAACATTAGGCTCTTCTTTTGAAATAATAATTATGCATTTCTAAGTACAAAACAACTGATATATGTTAGACCTTAAGAATAAACAAGTTATGCACTAATGTAAATGTAAACTCTTAATCATATGGAATTAGTGCAAACTTGATGCACAAAGAATTTATGATATAGGTACAAGGTTAATACCTTATACAACAAAATAGGTGTATCTTATTACATCCTTAAGTTACAATATAGCCTCTACAAGCAAGACCTGAGACATCATATTATACAATTAATCTGGTAAAAAACAACATATCATTATTCTACGAAATGAATTTAATCTAAAGGAGTAGGTAATGATATTACCATTAAATGAATCAAAATATCGAGAACATTATGATCGAGAAGATATGTGTTAAAAATCAATGAATAATATTAGTTCATTTGTCCTATGTGCCACTTTTTCACGTTAAGTCACCCATGAGTTGAAGACTCCAATCTTCTTTTAATTTTAAATATAATGTCCCTATACCATTTTTATTTGGTACATACGTAATCTAGGACTACATAAATATAAAAAGACTTAAACATTCATTAGTTACTAACAACTTGGTTTTGTGTTAACATCTTTAAGGGTACAACAAGAGAGACCAAGACTATTCCATTTCCAGGAAAAAAAATAAAATAACTATATCATCAAATCCACTTGTGATCTAAAGGCAACTTTGACTCCTTTGATGTTGAATAATCTTACAATGAAAACACCCTTGATGTACAACAAAATGCATTTAATGACTTAAAAAATGAGTTTTAAAATATTTAAAAATATTTTCTTATTTAAATTTTTTAAATACAATTCTCTATGAAAAATATAATGATAAGTTATATGAACCACAACAAAGTTAAAAGGGAATCACATTGTGGTATGTGTTCAAAAAGTATAAAACTATCTTATTAAACAAAACATTTCCATGGAAAAATTCCTTCACAATAGTGCAACTGGTATGTCCGCATCATGTTAAAAAGCCTTCCTATAATTGAAACTTCTACAATACATCAACAAATATTGGAATTATATGTTCTACAAAATTAGTCAAATAAAGGTAGACTATGGAAATCTTTGTTTCAAAACACTTTTAATTTTACATGGAAGCCAAAAAGCTTATGAAGCATGCATGATTTTTGACACAAGAATGTTGTTAGTGTCAAACTTGTGTGTAGAAAAGAAACCATAAGAATGCATTGTTGGTATGTCATTAATTAAGTGCAAGTAGAAGCATGTCATGCCTTAATTTAGCTTGCTCCAGGCATATGAGCACTAAGTTTTCTAATTTAAATGAGTATAGCATAAAATCGTATACCAAATAATTAGTATTATATTTCAAGAAATTAGATTGGCTTAATAGTAGAGAAATGAATTTCTAGTAGACAATTTAAGGAGGAAAGCATAGAAGTAATTAAAAAATAATTTGGCCTTCAAGAAACGAGGAAAGAAGTATTCTTGTGTTAGATGGCTAGAACTAGATGGTTATAAGGGGAGGTAGGAATACAAAATTCTTACAAATTTTAATTAGGGATTAGATGTCTATGATTAACATTCATGGAAATAAAGTTCCAAATAACTAATTATTAACTCAATAGGAAAAACTTTACAAGGTACTTGAATAATTATTTTAGGCACTATATTAGTCGAGGAATTGTTAAACAACATGCGTAAGTTAATATTAAAAAATATTTCAATTTGATAAAGATATTGATTCGCTATCTTATTGCTATAATAGTCATGGTTTCATGAAGTATGAAAATGTTTTAGTTTTTGATGAACTAAAAGCTGCCATGGATTTCATAGTTCGAAATTCAATTCCTAAAGTTATTATAGGTGCCAACTATTTTTGATTCCCATGACCTTGATGCAACAATGATTTAAGAACTTTAATTAAGTTTGTTTATACAATTTTATTGAGGAAGTACTATGTAAACTTTAACAAAATGGGCTTCAAATAGTACTTCTAAGAATCATATATCTCAAACAAGCTAGTTTTGTTAAATGAAGAAAAAATATGGATAAAATGCTTCTATCAAATGATATAATGGGTTCTCTAAAAAGGAAAGTTAGGTGTAAGAATTGCATTCTCAAGTGAGGAGATAAGCTAATCCAAGATGAATTCTTTTATAGGTAGAGGATTACAACAATAATGTTTTATATAACCAAACATATTTCGTAAGAATATTGATGAAATAATCAAGCTTTTCCAATTAAACATGATTTTAATCACAATTCTAAATAAACATGCTTTAGCTAAAGTAGAAATTAAAACTAACAAATGACATCCTAAAGTCAAATTTTTAATTTACACATGTAAATAAAAAATATTTAATTTAGCTATTGTGTAATCATGTTATTCCAACTTCCACTTTTGACTAACTATATTGAAGAATTTTTTTGGTACTTACAATGTTCCACAAAGATATCAATAAAGTAACTCTAATGCAAGCTCATACAAATTTTTCTAAGATATAAGTCACAAAGAGATCATCACTTCGCTACCTAATATTCACAAGTCTTAACATACAACTCTTAATTAAGGGAACATGATGGACAGTTCATTTGTATAGAAAAATAACATGTTACAAAAAATGAATTAATCACTAAATCATGCTATTTAAAAATCATAACATTTAATATGGATCAATTATTTTGCTTCATATTTTATAACAACCCCGATCAAAACTATCCACATTTAAATTAAACAATTTAACCACTTCCTTCACCTAAACTTTATCAAGATTTAGGTGCAACATCCTTAGTAACATCCAACCATGAAATTCCTATGTAGGACTTCTACTGGTGTATACCTCTCCTCTATGGTCATTCTTCAACTTCATGCTCATATGTGGTTCTTCTTCTTCCCCTTATTTTCACTTGGCTTGCTTTCTTATGTATTTTAAGGAAATGTTCTTCTTGAAATCTAACAAACATACCTCCTAATCCTTAAATAGGGTAGGCTAATCTTGGATAGGTCAGAGGATTTACTTAGTAGATTGGCTAAGATGTTTGAGGTTAATAAAGTAAAGAAACTTTCATGTAAACATTTATAAACCTTTAATCTCCCTACATATAATTGATGGTTCGGTTTAAACCATGCTAATCTCATAATAAATATTAGTAAATCCAAATGTTACAAACATTATCAATTTGTTTTTGTTCTTTAGATTTAGGTCACCATAACTATAATGCCTAGGAACCAAAGCAACCATAGAGCCAAAAAGTTTATTCAATGCCTTTGCATAATTGTAGTACTATGCCTATATCATATCGTACATTTATCCAAATCTTATTTTACTAAGAAATATTACCTCTTATTATAATTGTGTGATCTAGTCTTAATAAATGTTTTATAGATACACTACAAACATATTCCTTACCTCACAACAAAAAAAGTATCTTAATTGATTGTACTAAAAAAAATATTCCCAAGCAAATTATACAATCTTCTGCTCACAAGACACAAATCTTTGAACTTTAGATGCTTTCCTTCTAATATTATGATACTTGTATGTTCCATTTCCTTGTGAATTTATGATAATACTGTTACCAAGTCCAACAACTAGTTTTTATATTAATGCACTTGTTTGCTAATGTGATATGCTAAGTATGATCACAAGTTAGTTTTGCATGCATTCACTTTTTGCTTTAGGTCATAATATAACTTACCACATGAGTAATTATAGTTATATTGCATAATGCTAACTTTTTGAATTACTAGCATGTGAAGAATTTAACATTAATGATCACGACATGATCATACTATATGATTACTATGCTTTATTTTTATGAACAAAATAGGCTTTGTACTTACATTGCAAATGCAATTTGTATCTGATTGTAACATATGACTAGCCAAAAATGAACTACACAATATTTATAGTTAAGCCCTCTTTTAGGTTTCTCCACCCACCTTAATTAGGATTTTAATCTTAAAATCTAGAAAAAAAACCATGCTCCATTAAAGTAGCCTCTTGTTGGGGCTAGCTATTTAAAAGGACCTTGATCATGGTATACTTTGATTTCTTTACAATCTAGCACTAAGCTCAAAAATATGCATCAACTATTGCAAAAAGGAGGCATCTATGTATAACTAAGATCCTTATGCTGCTATTAGATGTCTTATAAATGCTCTTGTACATATTTCATGAAATTAGATTCATGAAAATATTATGTATCCAAGTTAGCACCTCTAGTAACCAAAGTGTGTGCCATAAATGTAACCATTTCCAAAATTTTATAAGGCTCAATGAACTTGGGCTTCGAATTGGGTGCCATTCAAAATTTGAATAATCCTTTCATCAACTAACCTTAAAGAATATCCAATCCATATTATGAAAATGTTTATCTATAAATCTCCTTTGTAGATTTTTTTGCAAATTTAAGCCAAAAAGCCTTCCTAGAGTTATCCTCTACTTAAAAGAATGGAAACCTACAATACAAACTATGCATGACCTCAAACTGTACCATGACAATGACAAATTATTAGCTTTTATTATCCATAAATTCTACTACATTTAAATTCTTAAACCTACTTGAAGAGTAATATTTCTTACTATTCCATAAAGAATTCTCCAATTAAATTCTCCTCTTAATTGTCCAACACTAAAGGAGTAAAACAGTAATACTATATCTAAGAATAGTTTCCATCTCCTAATGCAAAACATTCCTAAACTAGGATGTATGCCTTGGCTCATGGTATAAAAGAATCACTCATGGTACTGCTACTAAAGTTAACTTGAATAATCTAAAAAATTATCATGGATACTTAATGAGTTGTGTTGAGCTACTATAAATTATACCATAACATGATCCTGAGTTTGACTAAAATTAGACATAGCCTATCTCTTTTTGATTTTCTTATAAACAACGATCTATGTGTTAGGCCTTACTAAAATCTTTAGGCACTAAATTGCCATTTGTTTTGTACTATGTTATATCAAAACCATGACTATTAATAAGTTCTAACTAGAGTTGCTACTTAAACTTATGATTCCTTTGAGTAAGGATTTTTTTAAGACACATGCAGTTTTTAAAGACTTGAATGTGAACCCTATATAAGCAATGCCACAAATTTTTAAGGTAAGGACTATAGCATAAAACTCAAAATCATGGGTCAAGTAGTTTGCTTGATCACAAATATTTAGATGGATAATCTACAACACTGTACTACACATGAATATGCCCTGATCCAACATGTAATGCATTAATGACTACATGAAAGGGCATACCATACTATAGAAAGGTAAATAATAGAGTTATACTCAATTTCTTCTTCAACTCAACAAAGCTCTACTCACTCTAAATTGACAATACATAAACTACACCCTTTCTTGTTAACTAAGTAAGAGATGCAACAATCATTGAAAAATTAAGAAAATTATGAACCATTATTTAATAATATTTCATAGCTTTTCAGTATCAACAAGAACCCCTTCACCACTAACAACAAGTTTAGGAGAGGTCATAGAATCTTACCAAAATAAGAAATTTGTGAAATTAGCATAAAGTTGCTTGAACCTTGGGAACTCTAACAAAATCTAAAGATGCTTTGCTTTTTGATCCATAATGTTAGAGTGACTACTTCTTAGTAAAGTATATTAATGATCCTTAGAATAGTTTTCCATCTATGTCTAAACCTTATATAATTTTAACAAGAATTTTCCTTTACTTTTCAAGCACTTCTGCCTTCTATCATGGGACTTATATCTATAAGCCTAACTCCTAGGGTGGTCTCTATAACACTTGCTAATAAGCTAGGTTTAAATTGGTGCAAATATGTTGGTTTAGCTAGCTTTCTTGATATTTTGTGAAATGGTTCCTTAATAAATGTCTCTTAAGTGAAGATCAAAGTCCTACCATCAATAGCTCATCATGGCAAGACTTTGTTGTGACTAGCTTAGATGCATATGTAATAGGATATAAGAACTAAGAACTAAAAATGGTAATGGAAATCTAACCCTGTCTAACTCATGTTACCTCCTTCCTACTATAAGTCTAACCAAATTTGGCACAATGAAATCTATAAAAGAAACTACAAAGGTATCCTAACATATATGACTATCTAAGGTATCCAAAAAAATTATATGTCACTTGTCACACCATTAAGTAGCTACCTACCCTTCTAAAAAAACTCTACATGTGTTAACATTTAGCCTATTTGGCCACCCCATTACATCCAACAACACATGGACTTGGTACAACAAATAATCAACAATTACTCAATTAGTCAAACCTATAAATACCTAATATGTCAATTGCAAAAAAGCTTCTATCAAATATTTCCATAGGAACTCAAGTTGTTCTTTGGTTTTCATAGCCTAAAATGGTTCATCCATGATGGGCCCTCCTTTGGCAAACTCACTACCCATTAAGTCTCTCAAAATAGTTCTATGCTCTTTACCATCATTGTTAAACAACAAGTAACATAGCAAAGTTACACCATGCTGAAACTAAAATACATAACTAATACTTAATTCATTGATATAATTTTTAATTCACTAGGAAGGAAGAACACTTATGCTATTAGCTTCATAGATCTTGGAACACAATGTAGCTGTAGTTGGGAGTGTTCAAATGGCACCTAAACTTTCATCTAAACTTGAAACCTTCTATGGCATTGGTTTAGATATTATTGAAACATCATCCATTCACTTTCTTCAACAAAATAGCTTTTTATTCTCCCACATTGAAAATTCAAAACCCTCATAATGTGATGTTATGATAACCAACCTTATGCCAATGAATATTGTAATCGTATACATGGATGTGGAATTAGTAAACGATTAAAATATTAAAATATGGAACTTGAAAAAAATGGGACAACCATAATGGATTATAATAGAAAACTCAATATGATAGCCTACATAGCTATGGTTAAGGTCATTGGTAGTAGGGTCATTACATACTTCATTGTAAGTACAATAAAACCACAAGAAATCAATCACAAAGCTAGATAAGAGAAAGATTCCTACTAACTTGATTAAAGTAAATCCTCCAAATCTTATGTTGAATCATAATTTGTAATTGCAAGGAGAAAGATAGTTACATTGAAATGAATCAAGAAGAAAAGGTGTGTATCAAAATAATGCAATGAATTCTCGAATGCATTCTCTACCTCTACTAAAACGTTAGAAGATAATATTAATAATAGTAGTATAAATAAATGAAGTTTTAAGTGCATCAAATCGGGTTTAATAAAAAAAACAAAAGAAATTTACTAATTAGATCAATAATGTTTTTATTATGTTAAGGAAATCTCATTAAGTAGACAAGAGGTTTAAATTTTAGGTTCCAAAGCATCATTGCACAAAGCTCAACTTTTCTAAGATCTTTCAACATTAAATAATTTTGGTGAAGAACTTCATGAAAAAGCCGTGGATTTAGGCAATTTGCAATATAATGATGAACACTTCACTCTTATCTTGAGTAGGTAAATAAATAATGGATAGTGTATTGAAAATGAAAAGCAAAGAAGTAACAAAAGGAATTAAAAAAAAAGTCCATGAACTATCTAAATTGATAGTTATGCAACAAAAAAGACCAATGTCTATATATGGAACATAATAGGACTAGTGAATAAAAGTTTACTTTTTTTAATAAATAATCCTATTAAATGGAGAATTAACTAAACTCATTAATGCAATCAATGGAACATGAAGAAAGATTGTTTCAATATGCTAGAAAGGTTCTATTTTAAGGTTGCGATTGTATTAAGTCAAATAAGAAATGGATCCATTCAAAGAAAGATTTTTCTTGCCAAATCAGACTTGACAAAGTGTAGTTAACTCAAGGTTTAGTAAAACATCAAGATTTAAAACATTTTTGCAATTGCATATTCATTTATGACAAGAGCTCAAATATTGAAAAAAAATCTCTTTGGTATGATCTCATCTAAATTGCTAAGATCTCCAAAAGGTGATTGCTTATTGGAAAAGATTTTAATGTAGTGTCAACATTAAATGAGTATAAGGGAAATTCCACTTCTAAATTGAAACTAATTCAAGAATATTCAGGCTTCATTGACAAGTGTAGCCTAATTTAATTTTGATTATTTTTATATAATTTTAAATGAATAAATAAAAGGAAAAGAAGGTGGGTCAAGAAAAGCATTAACAGTATGTTGGTGAATCAAGATTAGATTGATCAACTTGATATTTTGTAATTCAACTTGTTTGGAAGGCAAGTTCAGATCATCCTCCATAGCTTCAAAGTTTTTCTAAGAATTCTTCCTTTGTGCTAAGATAACTACATTTTGGAGCATGTGGTAGAAATATAGTAGATTCTACTAATTCAAGAAAGAAATTGGACATCACCAACTATTGTGGAAAGAATGCTCTAATTGTTAAGTTAAAATAGCTAAAGTATTGTCTCATGAAATTAAACAAAACAATATTTGAAAATATATTTGATGCAATTAAGTTACTTTATTGATAAGTTAAACTTAAAATATCCAATTAGATTTTAGGTAGAATAAGGCAATAAGAATGGAGCCACCAAAGAGTCTTAAGATCCTCCTTGAGGTTATTGTGAAAGGCCAAAATTATTAGCATGAAGAGATAAGTATTACATGACTAAAAGAAGGATAAAGTAATGAGAAAATTCTTTCATTTCCTAGCATAAGTAAAAAAGTCTAAACTAATAATTGCAAACATAAACTAACCTAATAGGAACAACAACAATTTAAAATAGTTGAAGCTACAATATAGCATTTTCATAAATTGTGGTACCTTATAAATTAGATGAGATGATACTATGTTTACTCCCATCCTTCCATTAGTAAGAGGTTAAGACAATAAGATATTGATAAAGGAAATCTTAATGGAGGAAAGTAAACATATCTTTTTCAGATGGGCCATTATAGTACCATTTGATCAAACCAATTCAATGATAACATTTTCATGCATTGTATGAATATAATTGCAATTAATATTCTAGGTGCTACTATGGACTTTTGGTAAGGTGCCAAGCTCTAAAGGAATCTCTAATGAAAACTTTTTCTATTTCCCAAAAATGAGATCTTTAAATTTTTTTAATTATTTTATGACAATTAAGTTGTGCATTTTTGCTAAAACATTCCTCTCTTCATTATTGACAATTAGACTGAAAAGAATTCTTCCTCTTCTAGTCACCCCATGAGAAATATATATTTGTCAAAAGCTAAGAGATAACATATAATGTTGTACATGCATAATAATTGATTACAACAATAAATAGAAGTGGAAGATGAAAAAAATTTCTTTATAAAGTCAATCATAAAGTTCTTTCGATTATAAAACAAGGTAATTTAAGGATAAGGTTCTCTTAAGATTCAACTTTATCAATAATTTTATTATGTTCATCATGAATTTCCTTGTAGCATCTTGACTTCAAAATATCATCAATAGATAGCAGAACGATTATTTTAAAGTCACTTAGGCTT
Organism: Vanilla planifolia; assembly: GCA_023846275.1. Taxonomy (NCBI): domain Eukaryota; kingdom Viridiplantae; phylum Streptophyta; class Magnoliopsida; order Asparagales; family Orchidaceae; genus Vanilla; species Vanilla planifolia. The sequence goes on from JAIUJO010000641.1 coordinate 270,866, forward strand.
TCAAGCAAGCTAATGCAAAGTCATCCTAACTACTCGCAATTGATTTGAAGGTGTTAGTTGGGAGTTTAACACGTTCATTAATCACGATATAGTTCTTCGTTATGCCTAACATATATCTTATCCAATGGTACATGTTTTAGTTTTTTAGATAACAAAACCGTCCTCATCACTAAAGACTTAATTTTTTTTTAATATTTTCAACTTTCTTGTAAACTTTAAAAAAATAACAATTTTACACATCAAACATAAAAAAACTCATTGGTAGGGACAAAAAGAATTTAAGATTTGCTAGAGAAATCAGCAAGAGGATCAACTTTCAAAGAACTAATCTCACGATGACCTATTTGTGTTATTCTCTCTCCATTGGTGGCAACAAAAAACTAATTTTCAATACCTAATAGATAAATCAATATGAGGGAGGTCGATTGGAAGAAGTACTTGACTATCAGAGAAAGACTTATTCTGACAAAACATGTTATAAATTCAATAGCTCGATATTCTATTTTTAAAATAAATTGTCCTCTTACTATACTACATAGAATTGAAAAGTGCATGAAAATATTTTTATTGGTGATTTATGTTGTATTGTTGACCCTTAATTGTATTACTTTGTGTGATAATAATAAACCTCAAATATTTCCATTGAATTTTTTGAGTTCATTTTTAGATTTTAAATAACTAATGTTCATCTTAAAGAGAGAATTTAAAGAAGAATGGGAGAAAAGGTCAAATCCCATGAAGATCAACTTGGTTGGAGAGACAGACCTCCAAGAGAATTATTTTGAGTTGAATTTCAGGTTTAGTTTTATTTTGATTAAAATGCTAAGCTTGATTTAATTTATTCCTACAATTTAAAAATATTAAATTTTATTTAACTTAACCATCTTAGAAAAATATTTAGATTTGAAAATATTTATTCAATTAACTTGTTGCAAAAAAATATTAAAAAATAAATAATTATTTAGTGACAAAATATAAACTAAAAATGTAATTCTTATTTTATTAAATAATAAAATAATAAATGCTATGCAAAGCATAATTCTCAATGGTAATGTAGTTAGAACATAATCAGTTAACTTAGAAGTAGGCAAACCATTGCGATGTAAGCCCCATTAATTGGCTAACTCTAAAATGTAGGAAGAGTGTTAGAAAATAATATTTTTAGGTCATTGTGTGAGGTGGGACAAACCTAACCTTCTTTATTTGTGCGACTAATTTTTGAATAGGGGAGTTATGTCTACTAGCAAATTGTGTTAGTTTATGATCGAATAGTCATCAACCTCTTTAAATATCTTCATTCATTAGTTATTTGATCACACAATTTTATCATGACATTGTTTAAAATTAATCCACACTAAAGGTCAAGGTCAAATCATTTAAAGGAAACTAAGATCTAATGGCATAGATCAAATCTTATTTTCCAAATAGTGTCATAAAAAATCTAACAATCCAATTGCATAGTTTTCCATCAAAATAGCCAAACTTCTTCCCAGTCATGTTGCTCCTGACACAATTGATGTTGTAGATATTATTTGTATGTTGTTAGAATTATTAATTAAAAATACCTAAGTTTATAAATAAAATAACTTACATTGGCTCCATTTATTAAAGTAGTAATAACTATTGTTATACATCTTGTAACTACTTTCAATTATAAGAATATGTCCATAAAAAGAAGATTTTTTTAACATAATTTATTTTCAATTTTTAGGAAAATTTGGTAAACTCTAAAGAAAACTTTAAAAGTTTTTTAAATCATTAGTAAATGATACTCATCATCTCTTCTATTCACTAATCTTCCATAAATAAACTCCACTTTCTTTTGCCTTTTTTAAATTAGTCAAGCTTTCAATTTTGAAAATTTTATCTCATGAAATTAAAATGGTTGTACCTTCATGAGCATTTCATCAAGAATTGGAAATTAGCTTGTATTAAGTATTGATCAATACCACTTCTTTCTTTCATTATTTCTATCAATCTTATTTGGTTGTATGGTCATTATGGCATATCACTTATTTTTCAGCATAGTGAGTGTTTAGCTTACCCATGTTTCGGCATAAGGATTATAGTTTTCATTTATTCATGCCTTGTTTGTGTCCAAGGTGGATTTTAAGCGAAACCACCATCTATTTGTCTTGCTTTTTTATTTCACAATTTCGATAAAAATATTTTATTTAAAAAAAATTAATAAGTTTTAAAATAAAATAAAAAATTTAGATAAAGTTTCTTGAAGAGATGTGCTCAAGCTTATTAAAATTTACTTCAAAGACATTTTCTTTGAATAGGTTTTACACATCAATTTTTTAATGTAAAGTAATTTTCTATCTTGCTAAACCACACCTCAATTTAGGGTTAATCACATAAACTATTGGATCAGTTAGGATAGAGTTGGACTAACAAGAATGCCATATCTTAAAAAAATTTGTAGAAGTAATTTGAACATTTTTAGCAAAATTTAAAAAGAAATGTCTCTCAAATAAACTATTATGGCTTAACCAAATGAATAAAAAATGCATGACATCGAGAAAGAATGCACCGTATCTAACACATGGAAATATATGAAAATGACCAAAAATATGGTCCTAAATTATATTAAATTTTTGAACCAAGTAAAAATGGCTTTTGGACCCCAAATAGCCAATTGAAAGTTCAACACTTTGTTGGCTTGGGAAACAATAAAAAGTAATGGAATAATATTACCATCGAGAGACATAACTCTATAATGCAAAATAGCTATAAACATTTCTACTTTTCTGTAAGGAATGTTCAAAAAAAATTTTGCCATTCTATCATACATTAAGGAAGCTCAGATTACAAATCACATCAAAATTTTTAGATTGTCGAAAAGATGACACAGTGGATCATGCATTTGTGTATTGTTGCAAAGAATGTAAGTTTTGATCTACCTTTAGCAATAGTTCTTACATTCAACAAGCTAATATAACTAGGATAACTATTTTATTTGCTTATTGTTGTAGATAATGAGATAATACTTCTACTAAAGGAGAGGTCTTTCATTTCCTTTCTCCAATCATATGTTGTAACATAATGAAAGATAGAAGCCTAATAAACCACCATATAATTGATGCACCTTGTTTGGTTCTTCTCATCACTTTCTTAAAATGTTAATGCTATGAAGTTATAAATTTGTCTCTCCATCTAGAAAAAATGCTTAAAATTAACACTAATGGATTCATATACAGAGAAAAAGGGTTGGTTGGCTATGCTAGAATTAATGAAAACCATAAAAGAGAAGTAATGAAGACATTTTTCAATTTTATTTGAAAAAAATCATTAGTAGAAGCATAAGGAATATCACTACTCTTAAGTCTTCAAATGTGCAACTATAAAGATGTAGCTAACATTGTCACTAAGATGTATTTCAAAGAAATCCAACAAATGCTATAGGGTAAGGTGAGCATCTTTTAGAAGCCATTCTACATGATTTAGTAAATAAGATAAGTGATGGGATCAACAATAACCCATTGCTGTTAAATTAAAAAGTAAAAAAATGGTGCATTGAATTTCCTCATGAACCCTCTAAATTAGCCTCTTGGGATCCATAACATATTCCCAAATACAACAAGTCACTTACTAAACTTGATGAAATTTAGAATACATACATTCAAACATCCTAGAAGATATGACGCTTCAACCTTATCGAAAACCTCTTGTATTTGATTAAACTTCGAGTATTTTTACGAAGTGGAAACTTTTCATATGGTATAATTGTAATCATCATACAATGCAAGGCATCTAATGTCCATTTTGACACAATTTCAATCTAAGACAATTCGGTATATCACTACTTCAGCCAAATACACCCAATATTCGCAATCCAACACGAATCGCATAGTCATTAAACACTCCTAAAATGTTTAGGAGTGTATGACAGACTATGATCCAAAACTATAAAAAAAGAAAAGTCCACTCCTCACCCATTGTTTGTATTCAAAAAAAGGGAATCAACATATTACAATGATGTTTTCAACAACATTAGATAGTTAAATCCTATTATTAATCTATCTATTCACCTTTGTACATCATCACACCATGACTGGATATCCTTATATCACATCATGGAAGTGCTTCTCTTGAACTTTGCACTATTTAGTCTTGGACACCATCATAACACAACATTGCTCTAAAATCAACAAAACAACTGGCATGTATGCTCAATTAAGATCAACTCAAGTGTACCGTCATAATGGTGCAACCCATAACATCATTCAAGTAAGACATTTCAATTTATGGTGTAGCAATAGCAAGTTATGGCACTCTTCATACATTTTAATAGAAAAGAACAATTCCAACATCTCGTTACCACTTATTGATAGACTACATCACTAGTAGATGTAGCATCTTACTCTGCAATTAATACGATGCAATGTGATTAGATCCCATTTTTTTCATTTTTGTACTACTACACATAAACATGCCATCAAATCAAGCAGTCACATCTCAATAACAAATTGAATTGGTTAGGCTAGGCCAAAGGCAACATGGACCTTATTATGCCTATACTTATTATTCATTAATGTGTCTTAAATATAATGTAAGTCCTCATACCAAATTTGCTAAACTTGATTTTTACCCAATTATTGTCCACCAAACCCAAGTTCAAATAAATTAAACAATCAATTATTTCTTTGATAATTGTAATCTTATATGCCTAAAACTATGGTCATATAACTCATAGATATTTATAAGTAAAATATAGAATATAAAAGTCATAAATATTGCATGCTTTAATGACATCATAATTTAAGTCAAAATAAATATGATCATGTACATCTAAATATTAAAAAAACACAAAGAATAGTATATCATTCCCTGATGTCACTCACCATGTAGAACTTATTGCCATGAGTAGAAATTACAACTCAACTACCATAAATCATAAATGATAAAAGAAATTCATCCAGCATGCAAAGTACTTCTAACAATCTTAATATAGGTCGATAATTACTCTTAGCTACCTAAAAATGAAAAACAATTGAGAGTTAGCCAAGAAACTAAAAAAAGAAAATAATAGTCAATCTATAAAATATAGAAATAGAGTTATATACATCAATCTTTAGCAACAATGTGTAATAAAATCTAGAAATAAAAGTTCAACAAGTGTATCTTTGTCTGTTTTGTCAAACTAATACAAGAGTTTGCGAGACAAATAAATGGATGATTTTGTTCCTCATCAATCTAGTACCCTTATCAAGAGAAGAAAATTATGCCATGGTCATACATTCCTATCACATCATATGACAAAGCATTGAACAAGACAATGCCAATCATGTGTGGCAAACATACAATGTTCTAGGAGTCTTCAATATGCACACATATTCCTTAACACATGTCCTAACACATCATCTTTTCACGATGAGATTAAACGTGACACTGTTACACCCCATTTTTCCTAGGCTGATTTTTGGCATAATTTTTTTTTTTTTTTTTACATATAGACAGCTCAGATCGTCCCATACCAACCTGAGTAGCCTACGAAAACATAGGATATAACACATCATTACACACCTACTTTCCTTAACAATGTGGATCCCATCTCCCGGGTACACCGTCAACTCCGGATTCATGACTCCTGAATTAACAGATGGACTCGCGCAATGTTACTCCTACAAGACCCAATACTCCTATCCCATACCGATAGGAGAACCGATCTAATAGAAGTTTGAACCCCTATGGTAAGTTCCATAGTCATGTAATGACCTCACCATCAAAAAAAGATATATAACATCCATAGAATAAATATATAAATATGGCACTCCACACACCATAGCACCAAAACAATAAGTAAGACAGTGAATGGAAACTACATCACAAGAATAAGAACCAAGTCCAACAAGTGCAACATCATCCAACCATATACATAAGTCAGATTCATCCTCACACAATACCTGTAATAAGAATAATAGTCTCACTGAATACATCCAATAGCATCAATCACACTAACCAAAATGTCTCAGAAATCACAGATCAGATATCCTCCACTAGCCTGCCGACCACGATCCCACCTAATCTGGGTGGCGTCAAGTCTGCCGAGCCGCTGGAAAAATATAGATAATAAAGGAATGAGCTACGCCCAATAGGAAAGGCAGCTAGTAAAACTCACATGCATGAGAAGGATAATAGCAAGAGTATAGGAGTACAGCATAACAATGTATGGTGGAAAGGCACTCTCAGTCCCAGACTCCGACCAACCACAGTCACCCCAGTCACACCAGAGTAGCTCTCCTCTCGGCTTCCAGGTAGCATGCCAGTGGGATCGCCCATCTCGAAACATGCATGGCGCTTAGGCAAAGCATGCCAGTGGGATTGCCCATCTCAAAACACGCATCATAACGCCTAGCACCCAACACCGCAGCGTCTATGTAGCATGCCAGTGGGATTGCCCATCTCGAAACACGCATGGCGCCTAGGCAAAGCTTGGCAGTGGGATTGCCCAACTCGAAACACGCATCACAACCTAGCCTGGGGTTCCAGGTAGCATGCCAGTGGGATATGCCCATCTCGAAACACGCATGGCGCCTACCAGTCACATGTATACTGTGGAAGCTAAGTCTGAACCGCATAGTTACCCACCACAACTACCCTAAACATCATATAGGGTCTATAGTAGTCCAGTCCAATATGCCAATCCGTGAAATATGCCAACATTGAGTAAACTGACTCAATCCATGCCATTACCGTCCAAGCAACACAACTGTACCAGTTACTGACTGTTTTGGTAGCATCCATGTACCATACCTCTGTCTGACTGTTTCAACTGTACTTTCATCACTGATCACATTTTTCCCTACTTCAGGAAATTTTTCTCTACATACGGATCTCCAGAATTTTCGAGATCGCTCAAATCCCAATTTCTCTTTTTCTGAATTTTTTTCAGAATTTAAAATCCCGAAATTCTAATTACTGCATTTTTTTCAAATTCCAAAAAATCAAATTCTGCCATTTCTTAATTTTCCGAAATTCGGAATAAATTTCCGAATTAAAATTTAAATTCACATATATTCTTTTTCCGAAAATTAATAAAATTTAAATTTCCACAAATATCCTTTTTCCGAAAATTTGGATTAATTTCCGAATTAAATTTCCTCCGCGCCGTTCGTCCGCGCCGAATCCTGCTGAACCGGTTTTCGCTGCCGGTTCGGCTTTCGCGCCGTTCGTCCTCGCCGAATCCCGCTGAACCAGTTTTCGCTGCCGGTTCGGGACTTCGCGCCGTTCGTCCGCGCCGAATCCCGCTGAACCGGTTTTCGCTGCCGGTTCGGCTTTCGCGCAGTTCGTCCACGCCGAATCCCGCTGAACCGGTTTTCGCTACCGGCTCGGGACTTCGCGTCGTTCGTCTGCGCCTAATCCCGCTGAACCGGTTTTCGCTGCCAGTTCGGAACCCTCGCGCTGAACCGTGACACCGCCGAACCAATTCTTAATAATCTGTTAATCGGATTAATTACAATTACTAATAAAATGGCATAAATACCATTAAATACTTAATTAAATTTGTAATTTATCTAAACCCTTCTCCTTCCTCGGTCCGACGCCCGCAAACCCTAATCGACGCAATCGCCGACCAATTCCAATCCTTCCGTCGATTTCCGGCTAACGCGAACAAGGAGAAACAAAATTCGATGTTCGTACTATCCTAATGTTTAAATAATGCCCCTAATTTAAAATTTCCGTCGAAGGAGTTCGCCCGTACGCCATTGCCGTAAGATAATCCAACAATTAATTAACTAATTCAATGGCAAGCTGATAATACAGTCCCTAACATGCTCCTAAGCATTAACTAATTTACCGGCGAAATGGGAAATTTTCCAAAAATCCAAAATTTGCAAAAGACGCAATTTAGCATTCAACTATGTCCGATTTTTCATCCACATGCTTGTGTTCATTAAGCAAAATATTCCATGCTTTTAATTTCTACTAATTAACTAATTTAAAACTGAATTTCCTACCTTTCTTCTCCGGCGACGGTGAAGCTCGCAGGCGACCAACCGCTACTCCTCGTCGAACGAAACCGGTACCAATCGATTGTCCTCGGTCCCGCGAACCTCCAGGTACAAAAAGCCCCTTGAAAGGCTGCCGGAAAGTATCGCCGTTCGCCGCGAACACCTCGTCTCCGGCCACCGCTCGAAACCCTAACAGCCGAACAGTTTCGGTTAAATACCCCGCTTAAACCGGTAATAACCCGTTAAGAATCCATTAAGCGCCGGTTGACCATCTAATAACGCCGCTTAAACCCGATCAGCCGGTTAATCTCCACCGCTGATCTCGTCCGTCCGATCCGCTTATCCGTGGGTTATCCAACCGCACGCGCAAACGCACTCCGCGAACCACCCCCCGCCTTCGCTGAACCGCTCCGGTCCGGTTCACGCGCGGTAAAAACTAAATTCCGGTTTAAAAATCTAATAGACCGATTTAACTAGATTTTCAAATTTCCAAAAATCCAATAAATCCAATTAAACAGGGAAAATTACTTAAAAATTTCCTCGGTGCTCCGAAAAATCCCCAGAAAATTTCAGAAATTCCAATAGCCGCCAATTGAGCTCCTGGCTCATCCTACTGTCGATCTGAAATCATCCAAGCCATAATTGAATTATTAAAGATTAAACGTATAATATTTTACCGGGTATAACAGAAACTATCCCCTTTAAAGGTTAAATAAGCAAATGGCATATAGCTATACCTAGAGAGTTTTACAACATGATTAAGCACTAATCTTATATGGTTAATAGACAAAGTGAAATTGTTATCACCATCCCAAGAGATCACAAATTTCCAACACACCCATCTCTTAAGGAAGGATCCAAAATCTAAGGTCCACTACATACATTTCTTTTCTAAATTTAGATCATATTCATAAACTAATAACATCATACCAAATATTAGCTATGACTATTAAAACATTATTAGTGTTTCCTTAAACTCAAATAAAGTAAGGGTTTTCTAAAGATCAATTCAACTATCTAGAAAATCTAAGGTTTCTACTTCCTTAGATTCACTATTTAGGATCATTCATCCCATAATTATGGAAAGCTATGGTTTCTTTCATGCCCATAATAAATTGTCAAAGGTTTCTATCAATTAACATGGTACCTTAGGGTTTCTTTTAAATCCTAAACCCATCTTTTCAGGAGCCTTTATCCAACATTGCTATAGTTATCGTTTGGCCTAGTATTATCTTCGATCTTATAACTTCTCTATCTATATAAGCTATCCATTAAGTCTTTAATTGATGAAACATTTTTTAGTTGCACCCCTAGGCGTAGCATCAAATTTATTTCGACAACAACTTTTATACTTTTATATCTCCAACCAAACCATAATGATCGCACTCATCCTGAATGCCTTTCTTAAGCCACACACATCCACTACATCACCATCTAGGTTGTCAAATTGTTGCAAAGAGCCTAATACAATTCACTTATGTTCTTACCTAACAAACCATGTGAAGCTAATGGTTTATCCAACATTGTAAAAACAATGAACTCCTTGCAACTACATTCTATATCTCTAAGGGTAAACCTATGTCCTCTAACCTCCTTCCAAGCTTTTTACTTAGAGTTTTACTATCATAAGTCATTATCCATATCATGGAAAATGGATCACCGTGTGGTATTGGACGTAGTACTTGTGTAAGATCTTCTAATAGCAATATCTTCAACAAAAAAAATCTTAAACTTAGGCTAAAACTTAACATATCTTACATTTGTTTACCTGCATTCTTAACTAGCATTATTTTATCTTTTGTTATGTTAACAAAGACTTAGAAACATAAGGTATTATTATTAAGGTTTTCTTTACTACCTCAAACGAATTTAAAACCCAACCAAGAGTCCATAAAAAGATCTTATGATTATTTATTAAACAAGTTCTATCCTTAGCTCAAGCTCTTTTAAATGCAACATACTTCTCTTTAAAAATAATTACCATAACAATCTAAAACTTCAGTTGAGCCCCTAAATCAAGCCCTTCTATACCTCATGTTTAGAAATTAAGGGCCATATTTACCATAGAAGCCATATATGTTCACTTTAGGGCTTAACCCTTTGCTTCACATGAAATAACAAAACCACATCTCAAGCCTCCTAAGAATATCATTGGTAAGGAGGTACTTGGACAAGAGAATTTCTTAGACTTGGCCAACTTTAAAAGTTTCATTCTAAAGTTCAGTTTAGGCTAAGGTTCAATTTGTAGAAAATGAATTTTTCTTATTTCTTAAAATAGTTTTCGAATTATAAGCATCTGTCATAAACATGTTGTGGTACTCTTGTTGCTAACACAAATTCATCATTCTTAAGTTGTGATGTCACATAATAAATATTGATTATAACATAACTAAATTAGCATTTAACATAACAAGAAGTTTCAATCCTAAAAATTGATGAAATTAGCCTATGAGCATGTCAATAAATTTTCAACAAGCATGAAGTCTTGGCAATAACAAGAATTACATACACATTTAATTCTATCATGCTTTTACTTATAAACCCATGCTATCATTCCTTAGGTAAGGAGTTACAAAAAACATAAACAATTCTTACATGCTAAGAACACTCCTTTTATATGCATATTTATGAAGGAAATAAGGCATTCCTAACAAAATTCTCTTAAATATAATTGTATAAAGGCATGTTTTAATTAAATAGAAATAATAATAACAAATGACATTCTAAATTCAATTTTTTTATTTACATATAGGGCAATAATGATTCTCTATGTTAAGAGGCATATAATCACGTTATTTTATCTATATGCTTCCATAACATTATATTAAAGAAAATGCTTGGTTAATAGTTCACTATGAGATCAATAAAAAACTATCTAATACATGTCAATAAACAATTCTCAAAGTCACACGAGACTAAAATAGCTTGAATTAGTAGGCATATACTAAGAGGTCATAACATTTATCTTTGAGTTAGAGGAACATAATGGACATGATGTTAATTAATTATTCTAGCAAAACTTCATGTCAAGAAATATTAATTTATCACCTAAGAAAACTACTTAACAAAAGATATAATTGATCATAACTTAGTAAAATTTATTTCACCATCTTAAATCAACAAACATGAGAAAGTCTCCAACTTATGTTAACACAATAATGACCATACATATTTGCATGCAACGTTAAGAAATTAGAAATTTATTTCACTTGAGCATTATTTACATTTACATGTATAATCCTTAGGTTGAACCTACCCTGCAATCAAACTAGAGGACTTCTCTAAGGGAAATACTTCCCTCTTTGAAGCCTTGGGAACCTTCTTCATCCTCTTACTCATTGATAGTTTTTCTTCTTCCTCTTAGCTTCTCATAATTTGCCTCCTTGCTTGCTCATATGACAAGGATCTCCTAAAAACTAACAAAAATAACTTTTCACCAAAATAGTCTCAACTAGACATCCTTAAATTTATGGATTTAATAGCAAAATTGGTTAGTGTTTTCTAGGCTTGTTAAGTAAAGAAACTTATATATAAATAGCCCCAAAAAAATAATCCATCTCAATAATATGTAATGTTAGGCTTAGACAATGCTAATTAGATTGTCCAAAATCATGAATAATAATTTAATCAAAACAATCCAAGTAATTTCCATCAACTTTGTTTTAGGCATCTTGACTCCTACGAGCGTGCTTAAAAGTAACACAATCATAGAACATGACTTATTTGGCTACCCTATATCACATTAATATTATACTTACGTCATACTCTTAATGTACCTTCACAATCCTATAACTAACGTCATTGAAAGATACGGCTACCGAATTACATTAGGATAACTTCAGACCATATTTTCTTAGAATATTGATAACACTATAAAGAAATAGAATGCCTTTGTTAAAATATAGGTTTTGTCGACCAAACATATGATGTATTGGTACGTATGGTCCATGAGTGTTAAACATATCTTTTTCGCACTAGTATGTGATAAGGAATTCATACAATTGCCATTTTCTGTAACAATTTTGCAAGATTGGTCTTTAATTCTAATGAAACTACTGAAGGTGCTTGTTCATCACCAAAGTTCAGATCGTCTTGACATTGTCCTAATGCATCTCAAAATCACCCTAGTGATTCGATATTGTAAAGTCTTTATCTTAATAACAAAAATTCTTCCTCATCCAACTCATATGGTTTTATGTCCTCCATTTCCTCAACTTCAATTCTTACTTATACTACTTCTACATCTATGTGTTGTTCTCTCTGGGGGCAATGGATGAAAATGATAGCACTAAACACCACATTTATTAGATGACTTGTTTGATGGTTTGATTCAATAATAGAAGCAGTGGTACAAGTTTAAGGACAAGAAATGGCTGAAGGAATTTGACTGTTAAGGTAAAGGGATCTTATAAATCTTTTTACAGCATGGTCCTCTTTATATGTCATTTCTAAACTAATAACATTTCTTAAGTATAACTTAACTTGAATATTTTCTTAATTCCTAGGTCAAAATTAAGACATTGATACTCACTTAAACCCTTAAAAACCTTGTCTAAGCAAATAATCCTCCAATTTAGTAATGTTTTCATAAACAATCTTTAAACCTTGGGTTAGGCATCCCAATTTATCTAAAAGTTCATGTGTATAAGAATTTTATGCTTATTTAACTTGTCACCAATCTCGGATTCTTCTCTTGATCAATAAAAAGCCTAATCTTCATCAAAATATTGCTTTCTTGACATGTGAACAAATAATCTAACATGTGATGTGAGTTTAATTTTTTTGGAATTTGTAGTTTAGATTCTCACTACAATCATACTTATCAAAATAATGCTTCATTCTCACTTGATAACCTTGATATGCTCTAGGGTCTAAATTAGCAACAAAACTAGGATCTTTTTTTTGCCAAGTTATCCTTGTGATGATCATCCTTATTGTGTCTTATATTAAAGGTTAGTGTAGTAGCTTGACACTTAGTTCATCTTTTTAGTTGGTTTAATCTTTTTTCATGGACATTTTAAAAATTTTGGAGCCACTTATCATAGATAAACTTGATTTATGAGTTCTAGCAAATCTACTATCTCTGTATTATTCTAATTGATGCATGAATGTTTTGAAGATTGCTCTTAGCTCTTGCATTGAATAAGTTATTTCCATATTTACATGTGTTACTTGGTTTGTGGGTAGTAGTGCAAGTTATGAATCGAACAATGTATGTTGGTTTTCATACTTGGTGGTAAAAATCTTTTAAGCTAGAAAAATATTTCTAAATTGGGAATCATAAAAAAAAAGAAAAACTAATAAATCTTTAAATGGTATAGAAAGAGAAAATATAAAGAAAGAAATCTTGTATTATCAAATTTGAAAATGAGATCTTTTCCACTTTTTTGTTTTTTGTTTATATTTGTATACATATACATATGTAACATCTAGTAAGTAAAAAAATTCAAAAATTAAAATATTATTATTTATTTATAAATTAAAAATCATAAATTTCCTAAAACTAACCATGTTCTTACACAAAATTTATGAAGGATGATATGTTAAAACTTATTTTAGCTAATTAGAAATTAAGAAGTTCTTAGCTTAAAGTAATATATCTACATAAGAGTTTATGCAAGCTATTTTATATTCAGAATAAAAAATTTTAGGATCACTAAGAAATTAAGAACCTTTTTAGAAAACCATGTCAAAAAAAATTCAACTTTCAAATAGGTAATAAATCAAAATTTCTTTGAAAATGAGATAAAAGCAAAGAAAGTTATTTTTTAAAGCTATAAAAATAAGTATTTAATTTCACAAAGCTGTTAGAGAATGGACTATGTTTTTTCATTTTAATTGAACCTCATTTAATATTTTTATGAAACACCAAAGTAAATAGGAATAAATAAAATAACATTTTATTTTAATATTAAGTACTATAGTTAAAATTAATTAAATTGAAACAATGTAAAACAACCCAATCAATCACATATAGATGCATAGGAAATGGGAATCAAGTTACATATTTACAAAACAAAAATGAGGCAAACATTTTGAAGAAATTAAATAAATTGTTTGGAAATTCATGTTTTAAGATACTAGGGAGATCCCATTAGTATCCCTGGTTATCAAATAAAGTACAAATAAAACTATCTCATAAAGCTTGATAAAACAATGGAAAAAATACTTAAGAATTACATAAAAAGAGATTACCTAATTCCATAGAGCTTAATGACAAAACTCCAATGAAGTTTTTCAACTTGATTAGAATTTTTTTAAAATGACTCTAGATTACCATTGGAAAAAAGCATTAATGGCAATAAATTATTACTTCATTTTTAATAAATATAAGATTAAGATGAAATAAGAAAAATTAAAGTGATATGGTATAATCAAATAAACTGATAATAAGGCCACACTTGAGAAAAATTAGTGTTTCACTACAACATAACCAAATCAAAGCAAAGTATTTGATGAAATGAGATAAACTATATTGGAAAGTTTCATTTCATGATACTAAAGAAATATGGTGTAATATCCATGATAATTAAATTAAATATGAATAAAAATACCATGTAGAACTTTTTGAGACATCGCATGATTTTTGTTCTTCTTTATCAAATGTCATTTAGAATTATTATGAATGACCAAATTAAAGCTAAACATTTGATGAAATAGGATAAGTTGCCTAAGAAATTTACATTCCAAGATCCAAAGAAGATTTAGTACACCATGATACATCAACAAATCAAGTATGAAACGAAATTCCTTTTAAAGAGTGCAAATCTATAGAAATGAAGATATCAAAAAATTTAAATAGAAATATGTAGTTTCATAGAGCATATCGTGATGAGCAAAATGATATGTGTTTCATATACATCAAACAACTTTAAGAGTTATTAAAAATTACGAAACTAACAAAACATAAATAATTATTTTTTATTAAGTTAATATATGCTAATGTTGCGAAGTGACAAATTGAGGGAGCTCTCGTTATCGCTTGTTTACACTACCACACCATTTCTAAGTTTATCCTTTGGAGCTCTCTCTACCTCACTTAGTTTCCCTCTCTTCTATATCCCTTGTATCACTCTCTTCACATCTCCTTTTATAGATTTATTTATTTTTCATTCGTTCTAACTCTTTATTAACCTTCAATTTCTCCCTTTACCTTTCTTTTATCACTCTCAGACTTTTGCTCCCTTCACAATTCCTATCTTTTTTAGTCCATCATTTACTCTATCTTCTTCTCACACATATTTCACTATAATCATTCTCTCACTTTTTAACTTCTTTATCTTTATTGTCTCTCTAACATTGTTCTCTTCTCTATTTATATCCATCGCAATAATGCTTATAATTCATTAAAACAATTATGTTATATTTAATTGCTAGTCATATTAGACAACCAAATTTTTTATAATAAGAGTAATTATTATTCTTTAAATTTAAAAATAAAATTTTAGTTATTATTTTTTATTAATTATAGTTCTTTTTATAATTGCTCTGGTTCTTTTTCTTCTTCTTTTAGATCCTTCCATATTTCTAACCTTCTTTATTCCTCAATCTTTATTCTTAAAATTGTTGGTGCTATTTTTTATTATATCTTCAACTTTTTTTCATGTTATTCTCTTTTTCTGTTGCTCTTTCATAACACATTCAATTTTTATTCCCATCGTTCTTAATCTCTTATGCAATTCTTTCCCATGTTGTTGTTGTCATACTTTGTAATCTTATCTTTACAATGAATTCTTTTCATGTTTTTTTATTTTAATCATAATTGTTGATTTAAAGATTGGAAGAAGAAAGTAAAAAAAATATTTGTATTACTTGCATTTATATTCTCCTTAAAATTATTTTTTATTTTTTAATAAATTCATTATTTTAATGTTCTTCTTATTATTTCTATTATTTAAGTCCAATTAATTAAGAATACTCATTTTGTTTTTGTTATTGTTTTTCTTCCTATTCCTCATGTTATATTTTCTAACATCTTTGCTTTCTCATACGTAATATTACAACTTTTTTATTTCCTCATTTTATTTGTTATTATTGTCTTACTCTCCTCTTATTAGACTTCCTTTACAACATTTATAATAATTTTCATATTGTTCCTCTCTACTTTTAGTGCACCTTCAATTTCTTTTTTCTACTTTTTTTTTCCATTATATAACTTTATATGTACGGTTTTAAGTTTTTTAGCACATTGTTCTTTTTAATGACAATAAAAGGAGTAAATAGAAAAATAAAATATTATTATTTATTACATGAATGTTATAATAATATTAAATTCTAATATTATTATAATTCAATAATTAAAAATTCAATTATTGAAACATTATTCTTTCAAAATAGGTGAAAACTATGATATATTATTAAGAAATGACAAATTTTGAATAATAATTCATTCTCATAAATACAGTATATTCATAAGCTATTATAAATTATTTTTTTAAAATATATTTTCTAATATGAGAAAAATTTGAATATTAACAAACATTAAATAATACATAGAATTAATGATATTAACATACAATGTTCAATACATAAAAACATTTAAAACCTTATTTTGAACATTTGGAAATAACAAAATATTAGTTTTATAATTTTAAACTAATAGTTAGTATCACTACAAATTAATGGTGATAAAAATATATATTGAATGTTGTTTCTTTAAGGATAAGGATTTAAAAATTTATAATAATATTATCAATATTTAATTATATAATAATAATTATTTTATAATTATTAAAACAATTTAAAAATTGTCACCACAAATAATTTATATTTATCATAGAAAATTCGATAGTTTTATAAATTAATTACATTTTATTAAATACTATGTAATTTTAATTATTATAATTAAAATTATTAATTTATCATTTTTATTATAGTGCAATAAAATTGTTATATTACATAAGAAAATCAAAAGTAATGTAAGGTTTGTACAAAAATATAATTATAGTTTTGTATTAACTTAAAAAAATCAAAGAAAAAAATTTTGACAAAATTAAATAAATTGCATGAGAATGTTGCATTCCAAGAAATTAACAAGGTCGATCATAGAAACCTTATTTGTTAAATCAAGTTTGTGCCAATCTACATTGTATGATATGTGTTCTCTAAGAATAAAAAGATATATAAAATGTAAAACAAAATATTTAATCAGATAAATAAAATTAAGACATTCCTAACGATGCCTTTTTTTGTATTTCAAGCTGACATCACTTTGAATTGCTAAAATATGAAATGTAGATTGTTGCCTTCAAAATACTAAAAATTTAGAGAGTAACAACTGTGACTGTCACATTATGTTTCTATGAAAATATTTCATAAAGTGTGCTAAAATAATATAAAATGTAACATTTAAAAATATGAAAGTGAATGCTTAATTAAATAAAGCACATTTAGATGTGGCCAACTTTATTTTTTCACCTTTATTGGATGACATTTCTAATTAAATGGATTACAATTAGAAAAATCATAAAAAATAATTAGTTATTATATTAATAAATTGAAGCATTTTAATATAAATAAGTAAAAGCTTTGCTAAGGTGGCATGAAATGATATTTTGACCTACATTGTAATATAACCAATCAAATGTAAAAAATTTAAAAAATAAGATAATTTATACAAAAAAGCATTATATTCTAGGACATTAATGGTATCTAAGATAACATCATTGCTCATCAATGCAATGCAGAGCTCACATGATAGGAGATGTATAGTTGCACAATAATTTATCAAAATCAAATTGAAAACTATTTAGAAATAAGATAAATTTTTGGGAAAAATTTAATTCCAGGATAATAAAAAGATTGAGTGTAACAACATTTTACAAATAAAAGATGCTTCAGAAAGGGTATGAAATTTCAAAAAAAAAATCAAAATGAAGAATTAATAAATAATTGGATATAGCTCATTAAGATGATTTTGAAAAAACTTTTTAATTAACTAGAAATAATACATTGAGATAAGTTTTACAATGTTTGTTTCATCTCTAAAAGGCCTCATTTTGAGTTAGTGCAAATTACAAAATAAGATAGAATAAATAATTAAAAAATTATTATTTTTGTATTATGTAAATATATATTAAAGAAAAAATATGATAAAGTAAGTTAAGTGATATAACCAAATGAATATAATATAATGATCATATGATAAGAGATTGAGTTATATAACAATATAATTATTCCAAAAAAAAATTTAAAAAATATGATGAATTATATGAGAAAGATATTCTCAATGATATTAGAGAAATTAAGTATAACATCTTTGTTTATCAAATAAAGAACAAATAAAAATGTAGTATGAAACATGTTAAATCCTTAAAAAATAGAACATTTAATGGCATAAAACTAAATATTTAATTTGATATAACTCATAAGGGCAAGGCTAATGACACTTGTTTTGTCTCCATTGAACTACATTTCAAAATGTTATCATTTTTCAAAATAAATAAGTATAACTAAGAATAAATTACTATTTTAATATTAAGTGCATATATAATAAAGCTAGAGAAGGAAAATTAAAGTATGTAATTTGACCAAATTAAACTTATGTAAAGGTCATGAGAGAGAACCATATGAAAGTATAACATTTGAAGAAATGAGATAAATTATGTAAAAAGCTGCATTAGATGATAACAAGTAGATCTAGTATATAGTTTAGTTGTCAAATTAAGTATGAATCTAAATGTCTCTTCAAGAATAAAAAAAATCTAAAAAAAAATTAAGAATTAAAAAATAATATTTCCTGAGGTAGATCACATCAAAATGAGCCTAAAAATCTATATTTAATTAGATGTAAGATAATACAACAAGCCAATACAATACATTTTTCCCTCAAACAAACTTTTATTTAATTAACAAAAAAATAAATAATTTTTTGTTTGAATATTAAATAAGTATATGTTAAAGATAAAGTGATATAAATTGATGCACAATATCATAATAAAGTCAATATAATCTAAGGGTCATGTGATAGGAGCTTTAGAGATATAAATAATTATAACCAAATAAAATTTTAAAAATTAGATCAAACGAGATAAATTATATGTGACAATTATTTTCCAAGATGTTAAAAAGATTCATAGTAATGCCCAAGATCATCATATAAGGCATGTATGAAATATGTCATGAAATGAGTCAAATAAACTAGAAAATAAATATTTAATAATAGAAAAAATATTTAATTAGATAAAACATATGACATTTTGACTAATAATGTTTAATTCATATTTATCAAACCTCATTTAGAACTACTATGAGTTACAAATATAAATAAATCAAAATAATCATAAAAATTTATTCTTTTAATACTAAGTAGATCTCCATTAAACATCAAATGAGTTAAATTACAGTAATGTTAAAAAGAAAATCAAAGACATGTAAAGGTTACTTAAAAAGAATTAGAGTTTGATAATAATATGACTAAATCAAAACCCAATATTTGAGAAAATGAAATAAATTATAGAGGAAAGTTTCATTTCAAGATACTAAGGAGATTGAGTATAGTATCCTCAAATTAAATCTCGTCAAAATAGAAATATCTTGTAAGTTGTGTCGAAGCCTTGTGAAATAAAATATATAAAGTTGAAAAAATATTCAATTGAGAGGGGCTCACAAGGTTAGCCTAAAGACTTTTTTTGTCTCAATAAAACCTCATACGAAACTATTATATCTTACTAAAGTAAATGACAATAAATAATAATAATTATTAATTTCATATTAAGAAAAAAAATAAATATTAAATCATAAATAATTTAAATTAAAAGAAAGTAACATAGCAAAATTAATGTTGTATGGAGAACATACAGTAAGAGATTTAGTAATATAACCAAACAAAGATGAAAAATATTTACAAATGACATAAATATTACAGAGAAATTGAATATTATCTCAATAATTTATAACGTTAATATTTGGTAAAATATCGTGTAGCTAAACTATAATAACAATGCTCAAGTAAATATATTAATTAAAATAAGTAAAAATTAATTATTTAAATTTATTTAACTTATTATGTTATAATAAAATAATTAAAAAGTCTATTCCAAAAATATTTTTAACTATAATTCTTCCACAAAATTTGAAGCAAAATGTAACAGTTATGAGAATTATAACAATACTTTTCATATTAAAGAAAAACATATTTTAAATAAATAAAACTATTTAAATTATTAAAAGTATTTTAAATAATAATATTGTTATAATTTATTTTTTTAGAACTCAGTTTTTTACTATAACAAATATAAATAATTACAATCAGTTAGAAATAAATTTAATAATCAAATCTATTTCTTTTTTTATTATTCGTATAATAGTGTTGTAGTGTTAGAACAATCATTTGCCTTATTTATTAATTTTTCATTTACTTTCTGAAGCTTTTGTTTACCTCTCCTTTACTTTGGTTTTTTCTTTTCACGTTATTCTTTCCTTTCGTGTACATCAATTTACCTTACTCTCATTGTTACTATTTGCTTTCTTCTTAATTTATTTACCTATATCCATCACATTCTCTATCGAAGACACTTTTCATTTTTGGATTACACTCTATCTTCTTTCTCTCTTTTTTTACTTTTAGTTTTCTCACTTTTTGTCTCCTCTCACTCTCTCTTTTGTGCCCCATTAGTTGTAGGTATTTATGGGTGTCTCTCCCTTTACCATTATCTTAGTCTCTTACAATCTCTTTTATTGTTTATCTCTCCCTATTACTTGAGTATTTATCTTAACTTTTATCTTTTGCTCTATCTCTTTGTATATAATTTCTTACTATTACTAATCTTGTTTTGACTCTCAACACCACATCTAACTTTAACCTTTATTGCACATCTAATTCAGTCAATCCCGCTCCTCTTTTTCAATCCGATATTTCTTTCTTCACATCTTCATTTATAGATTTATTTATTTTTTAATTTTTTAACTCTTTATCAACCTTCACTTCCTCTCTCTAGCTTTCTTCTTTCTCTCCTAGACTTTTGCTCATTTTATAGTTTGTTTCTTCTATCCTCTATTAGCTTAAATCTCTTGAATGCTCTGTATTATCTCTCTCATTTGTTCCTGCCCTACTTTGTTTCCATCACAATAATATTTATAATTCATTAAAAATTATTAAGTAATTTATTATCCATAATATTTGTAAATAATAATTTATATTGACTATCTTTAACTAAATATTTTTTTATTGTTTTTTCTTTTTCTTTTTTTTTTACAACTTTTTTATTTATGATCTTCTTATTCCTCTAATTGTTTTAATGCTTCAAAATATCGAACATAGTTTTCTCAATTTTTTCAACTTATTCTTCTGCTTATTCTCTTTTTACTTTGCTCTTTTGCTACTCATTTAATTTTTCTTCTCAACTTTCTTAATCTACTTCTCTTTAAAGTCTTTCCCATGTTCATATTCAACTTCCTCATAATCTTATCCTTATAATGAATTCATTTCCCTGAAATTTTTATTTTAATCATAATTTCCTATTTAAAATTTGGAAAAGAAAGAAAAATAAAATATTTATATTAGTAAATATAAAAATACCATATAATATTTTTTTATTATTTAATCATTAATAAATTCGTTCCTTTAATTTTTTTATTAATCTTTTTATTTAAATCATATTCATTAACAACACTTATATCCTTTCTCTTATTGTTTTTGTTCATATTCCTCATTTTGTATTTTCTGAAATTCTTTATCTTCTGAAATATAATATTTCAACGCTTTTATTTCATCATTTTACTATTGTTATTGTATTCTTAAGTAACATTTATTAGACTTCTTTTACTTCATTTTACTAATTCATAAGGTTCTTCTCCTTTTAGTGCATCTTCAATTTTTTCTTCATCTTTTTCTTTATATTCCCAATAAAAAAACTCGATATTTTTTGTTCCAAGCTTTTTTTTCATATTATTCCTTTTAATAAAATTAATAATAATAAATAGAAGAAAAAATAATTTTTATTATTTATTCAATGTATGTTTTATTTTTATTAATTTAAAATATTGTTATAATTTAACAATTAAGCACCTTAGTTAATGAAATATTATTCTTTTAAAATAGCAATAGACTATAAGATAATACTAACAAATGACGTTTCCTAAATGACAATTTATTTTAATAAATGCACTATATTCTTCGTATATTATTAAGTAATATTTTAAAAGTATCTTTTTAATGTTAGAAAAAAAATATATTAAGCAATAATATATAGTACATACAATTGTGATATTAACTTAGAAATTTTTGAACATAACAACTTTCCATAATTCTTTTTAAACATTTGTAGAAATATAGGAAATTAATTAAATAATTAAAAAATTAATAATTACAATATCTAAGAATTAATGATAATAAAAATATTATAAAAATCATTTCTCTATTATTAAGAATTTAAAAAATTTAAAATATTAGTATTAATATTTATTTTAGAAAAAATTATTATTTTTTAATAATAAGAAAAATTAATAATTATTAGGACAAAGAAGTAATAATTATTATGGAAAAAAACATTACATATTATATGTTAATTACATTTTGTTTATTAACATTTTTTAATAATATAACATTTTAAATATTGTAATAAAAATAATTATTTTGTAGTTATTATTATATCGCAATAGTATTATTATGTTTAACAAATATATCCTACAAAGATTTCTTCGCTATTTTTTTAGAAATAAGTAGAATAAAATGGTAATGAATACAAAGAGAAATAACAAAAAATATTAAGAATAAGAAGATGCTAAAGAAGAAGAAGGAGCTAACCATCAATCAACTAAAATATCCTATAACTAGAAGAACTAACAAAATGAAAAATATATTGGAGGTAAAAACTGAATTATGTTGATAAATAAGCAATGGCAATAATCAATTCACCCAAAATGATAATAACAATTTGGACTGATATGAAGAATAAAAACTCCTAGCATGGATCATCGTTTTAAAAATACTTGTACACTTCTTAGTGGAACATTTACATGATGCATTGGATGTTACTATGTGATCCTCCCCAAGTGGAAACGGACTCAACTCCATCAAGTTAAGGTGAAATCCCTAATATTTCTCAAAGATTTTAAGGTTTATTAGGTGAAAAACTTTCTTGGGGACACAAGGGTGAATGATTGTGAAACTTCCTTACCAATGTACCAAAAATCTCTATTGTTCCTAATCTTATAATAAAATTATTTAGTCTTTTAAGGTTTACGTCACTTGGTCTTTTACAACACTAAGCTTGATATTTGGTGGGATAGGTTTACTTGACAAAAATACCAAAGATTTAAAATGCTAAATAGATATTTGGTCTAGTTCCTCATATGTTATGAGATGTCAAATATTAAAGGAAGCATTAATTCCATAATCTTCAACTAAGTCCACAACATATTCATTGATTCCTTGTTTCTTCATAACTCTAAATGCTCTAGCACCACAGGCATATAATGTTCTAAGTTTTCCATGTGGTAATCAGTTGCACAAAACACAACCAATTGCATAATTTTTGTCAACAAATTTCTTAATTTACTTATGAGCATCCACAAGACATTTACTTATTTATTTTCTAGAGTTAATTTTATAGCAATATGTTTGGGTGTTGATAAGACATGATCAGCGTAAGACTTAGTTTACTTAGAAGTGTTAAAATCATATGATAAGGAAATCAGGTCAAAGGGAGTTTGATGATGATTTCATGAAATAACTTCCAAAAGTGTCGAACTGATGTCCAATTAATAGAATTTTTGCGAGAAAATTTATTATGTTCTAATAATAGATCCCATTTAAAATAATCTACCCTTACTAGGCTAGGAAGAAGGTTTCAAAATTTGTTACTAATTAGTTATGTTTTGTTGTTTGTATAAGAACGATAATTTAATGAAAATTTAAGTTTTTATTCCAAAGAGTTTCCAAAGGGTTTTTTAGATGTAATTAGTTTGTCAGACATCATGATCTGACATAGTTGTTCATGGCAAACAATGTAATTTTGCAACTTCATAAAGAAATATTTTTTTATATCGAAAGAATTTGATTTATTTTTGTTGTGCATAAAATGAGCCATTAAAGAAAAATTATCAACAACTACAAATATAGAGTAATACTTTCTAATGACTTTTAATAATCAAAGTCATAGTTGACTTTACCATTTCCCCTTTTTTATTGCAGAAAAGTGAATGGTGTATATACTTCTTGTCCATTATTAACAAAGTTAGCTCTAGCACAAGTTCTACTCTAAGCAACCATCAATAAAGCTTGTCGACATAATCATGTCCATAGAAATTAGAATAACATGGGTCTTATAATTTTTTTCAATAAAAATGTCATAATACAATGAACATGCATTTTCTATACAAGAAAATCACTAAGAGATGTATAAGAAATGGATGGTTGAGACCTACTAAATAAAGAACCATCTTTGAAATGATCATCATTTTAAACTTTTGTAGCTCATGTATTGAGTTCTTAAGGGACACAAGAGTGGTTTAAACAACAAACATATAAATCTTTAATGAATTGAATTCATGAACACATATATTTGTTGTTCATAATATGCTAAAATGACTCCTTATTGCACTAGGAACTCTACTGTAGGCTAATTTTTTGAAATCAAAGTAAACTCTTTCAAGTATTCAAACCATTGTGCATGTTGATCACTTTAATTATTTTGCGAGTTAGAATACTTCAGTGCTTCGCGGTTAAAGTAAAGAAAAAAATCTTGTGGAAGTGTACTATGTTGAGTATTTCTTTCTTACGTAAATCAACATTTTCTAAAGAGCATTACAAAATTATCATAAAACTAACTCAAAAATGCAGTCCACTAGAATAATAAATCCTAAAATGGATAATCTTTGAAGGAGGCTAATCCATAAGGGGATGTAATTCCTCAAGAAGTTTCCATCAAGAGGATCTAAATTCGTGAAATTTTAATTTCCAAAATCTTTTCTATTTTCTATAATTTCTTTTGAAATTCTTCATAGATTCTTTTCATCCCTTTAAATAGAAGTTAGGATATGATATTTAACAATAAAAAGTCTAATGTTTTAATTATTAAACAACACCTTTTTGTTTTGGCCATGTTTTGAGTCAATTGGTCACATGCCCATGCTTGGTAACTTAGCTAATGTGCATATTCCATGTGCCACAGACATCATGCATATGTAAATTATTTGTGTACAAGAGAATAGTGGTAGGTGGAGCTTCGTCATCCATAAACCTAGTGGCAAATTAGTGCTAAAGCATGTCCACATATGCTGGGGTCGAATGCACATATTATTCACAAGCAATGCACGTTACCCAGGTGCGGGCCATGTGCTTGTGATGATTATAATCAAGCACGCATGGGCTTGACCTCACACGCACACTCCCATGAGCATTATGCTTTTAGGTTTGTCTTAACACCTCTTTTTCCCCATCCTAATCTCCTAAAGGTGCACATAATGCTTGGCCAGCGCATTGCAACTTGCACTTTAAGGTGCCAACTATAAATGAACATTCATGAAATAATGCATGGCTTCATTCCTTTGTGTTATCTCATTATTTTCTTTTGTTTTGTCTCCTCCCTTCATATTCAACATCCATTTTAGATTCAATGACCTTAGAAGTGATCTCTTGATTATAAGTCCCCTTCTTTCTTACACTCAATTCCTATCAAATCTTTATTGAACAATTTCTCTTATTCATTGTATTCTTTTTGAATTTGAGACTTCTATCATTCTCATCCAGTGTTTTATTTAATTTTATTAGTCACACACATTTTATGAAGTGTTCATGTCCTATTTATTTTGTTAGCACCAATAATGTCTTTTATAGATTCTTCTTTGCCTTGAGTCAAAACGAAGTTTTTCTTTCTTTTTTAAACTGATAACATTATGCTTGTTCATAGTAGATGGCATCTCAATCCCATAAGTATAGATTCACCAATATAATTTGGTAGACATCTAGTTGTACCATTTCATAGATAACATCATCAATGTTATCTTTGTTTATAACAAGCTTTACTTTGCACTTTTTTATCCATTATCTCTATGTCCTTACAAATCTATTAAAATGAATAGAGTCTTAGATGTGAAGTAGTCTCTACCTTTTGTCTTACCACAAGACTTTCTAGTTTTAAGTTTTTTTTTTGTCTTTGAGTGCTAACAATTGATTTAATATACTTTTTCATAACCCATATTCGAATAAGGAGTCCCTTTTTCTCTCCAATCATGCATTACCTTCTTTTGTTTCTCCATAAGAGATAAGGATTTATTATCTTGTTAATTAATCAAAAGTATCTTTTTAGCCTCCATTATAAAAAGTATTTAATTCTTCTAGAAATTTTTTTGGAAAACTTTCATTATAAAATTTCTAGCATTTTTTACGTGTTTTATCTTCCTATAGTGATCATAATTCTTCTAAAATTTTTTTAATGAGTGAATGCTATTAGTTGGGGCTACAATACACTTTTTAGGGAATAATTTTCTATTTGTTGCCAATTTTTAGACCTATTATTAGACCTCCTATACCCTATCCATCACATTTTGTTCGTTTATTTTCATATTTCCTCTTGATAGCCATAGCATATGTAATGTATTGTTTCAAAGATAGATTAAGGAATATAGAAACTTTAAAATAAATTGGATATATAGAACTTAATATAGTTTCAAAATATATGTATCAATTCAAAAGGTATTTCCAAATGCTTTTTTTCTTGGAATTCTATTGTATATTCCTGTGCTACTTAACTTTGTTGGTATTGTAGACTATGCCATTTTCTCTAAGTATCTTCCATACAACCCATGGCATAAAATTCTTCTTGGATTAATTGTTTTGTTGGCTCCAAGATACTTTTGTAACAATGTCATTTCTTAAGTGATCATTCCATTAAGCTGATGCATCACTAATCATTTTCAATCGAGTATATGACACTTTATAAATTGATGATTAGTTGTATAGAGGGAAATATTCCTCATTGCTTCAAATAGTATCTAATTTCTCAATCATAATAATGCCATCATAAATTGGTAAAACAAATAGAACATCTATCTTGAAAGAAAATTGCCACTCCTATTTTTTAAGAAGGAAATATTGATGTCATCCTCATCTTTATCTCTAATTAACTTGAGATTACCACTTCATAATCTAAATTACTTAATTAAGAGTATTTCTTTTGTTGGATAATGTTTTGGATCTATTGTAATAAGAAATTTGGATTTTAGCACTATCTCATTTAATAGTTAAATTTGTTAAGTTACTAGGGCCGCATATCCCATCGGGCTTGCTAGTAAATTAGTTTGTATAGTTACACCAATAGGGGACTTCTCAATCACTTGATTCTCTTTTTTAGCTTTCTCTTAAATATTTCCTTGTTTGTACTTTCCATCATTATCGAATCAAAGCGTTCTAGTGCAAAGAATAACTTGACTTATCTGTTACATGTTGTGACTCCATCCCTCATCAGTAGAATTTCTTTTTAAAGTAGTGTTAATAGAAGTGAAAGCAAGATAATGGAAAGGTGAAAATGAAGAATGATAAGGAGAAATCATTTCCTACTATGAGGACATTGAATTCCTTAATGGTTTGCTTACAAAGCATATAAAACTCAAGAAATTTAGATTCTCAAAATTCTTTGAATCCACTTTGAGTTCTCTCTAAATTGTTCTTAACTTATATAGAGGTTATGATGTAATATCAAATTACAAAAAGTTTAAAATTATAATTAGAAAATCATAGTTTTGACCTTTAACCTAGTTTTGAAATTTTTCCAATTTTGAGGCATTGAACCTTATACCCACACAAGAAAGCCATACTAGCATGTGGCGTTTAAGCTGCATCTATATTGAATGTGATAAAATTTCTCATGCCCAAGAAAGATGTAGTAAGTGCCATCTACCATGCATGTGATACACAGCACCAATGACTTCTAGTGCACTCCACAAGTGTGGGGCTATGTGCACCTAACAATCACATGTGCACATAACCTAAGTAGGCACTGAGGATGCATATGGCATAAGAAGTTGGGAACGCATCGACTAGCCATTGTGCGCCCAGACACGAGTAGTTTCTTCTTGAATTTTTTATAACATCTCTTTCTTCGAGTCTAGATATATGAAAGGTGCGTTTGTGTGATTTTCAAAGATATGCTAAAATCTATTTTAACTCATAAACAAATAAGAAACGCTTAGGGTCTAACAATATATCCATATAAGATCATATCCAAAGGTTTTATAGGTATAGATTTGGAAATCCTAGGTTCCTTGATTGAACACTTTTTAGAAGTGAATGACTTGCATTGATTTTTAACATAAAGGATCTCAAATACAGAAGAAGTGGTTCAAAAAACATAATCTGAATTACTCACATTTGTGGTGAAGTCGCATGGTGCACACACAAGTTATGCTCATATAAAGAAAAATAGGAAATAACATGGTCAAATGCATCGACAAAAAAGTTGGATGCAATGATTAAGTTTTGCAAAAGTTGTAATGAATTTGTCAGAGATTTTCTTGGTGACTTACCAGTATTGTGAATTTTGGATAATAGGTGAGCATCTCCCTTTTGAGCCACTTACTATTATAGGGCACCTCTAGAATGATATTATTACTTTGTTTGGACACAACAAGCTCAAATAAAAAATGCTTGGAGTTAGCACTTTTATTCTTCAATAACAATTTCTTATCTAATATAACATAGTGAGTTAATCTATTTAAAGAGATGTCAAGTGTATAATAATAATTTTGCTTACAAAAGAATTCTAAGAGATAATATTTTAAATTCCAAAGGACATTAAAGAATTTGAGAAATTGCCATCAACTACTTAAGAAATAATTTGCATTTAGGCAAAAAAGTAGAAAAATGACTTCAAAAGCTACAAAATTAATTCATATAAGTAGTTTCGAAAGAGACTGTGCATTTTTGGTGTTGGTAATGGGGAGCAGCAAGGTAGTTAATGGTGCAATGTAGACAAAATGGTGCATGATTCTTCATTCAAATTTCTATTGGCCACATGATTGGTGCTGAGTGGGTGGATAGGTGCGCGATGCTTCGGGTCTTGTTTTTGGGTTTGATTTGGTTATAGACAATCAACACAGGTTATTGAGTTGATGTATACATGGATCATGACTATGTAGGTTGAGTAGAAGACTAATTTTAGAGGTTGGTATGGGATGCCTGGATGGTCTTTAGAACTTTAATAGTGGTAATAATGGTGGTAGATGGTCACTAGAAAAATCTAAACAAAATATTAAGCCATTTTTTGTGAAATATTTAACCAAATTAAACATCATTGCAATTTTGGGATGGTTAAAGGGATGATCTAACTAAATATTAATCTATAAATATTTGAAAAACTATCAAGGGATCTTTAAACCACTTAAACTAAAGTATAGATGAAACAACCTAACGAATTAATGAAAAACAAGTTGAAAGATGCAACAAACAAGGGTCAGTTGTAATTAAGCTCCATAATTATAATGATAATAGAGCCTTATGAGAAGTAAATAGGTCTATCTAAACATGAATTAGAGTCCAAATAGGAATAGAATGGTTCTGTCAAAAATCTTTTTTTGTTGTACTAAACATTACTATGACATCATACCTCTGTGGAAAGACATAATCCAGGACATTACAAAGTGCACTTCAATGGAAATATGATGAATCTCTACTACTTACCCAGCACATTGGCCATGTTGGTATGTGTTGCAACAATGATTTTTTTCCCATCCTTTATTTTTTATAACAATTTTTGGATTTAGTGAGCTTGAAGTGATATCATGATCAACTAGATAGCTCAAAATAATTATATTACAAAATAAATGTAGTTTTATTAGAATAAGAGTGGATCTAACTAATTTACATTAGAGATATATATTGGAAAACTATTTTATTTAAAAAAAACAAATTTATAAAAATTTATGATAATCAAAGGTTCTATACAATATAATTTATTTTAACTTATTTGGAGCTGTATAAGAAAATGTTTTCATTAAAAAATGGTGATGTGTCATAAATGAAATTTTTTAGTAACTCCAAATGATGTTTAACTTAAAAAGTATAAATTAAAAAATTATATCATATGATTTAGGAAATTATCACAAAATGTTATGAGGGATTTTCTTAATTTGAATAAAATTTTCATAAATAAAAAATAGAGAAATAGAAATTGCATGAAATTCTTCTTGTCACTATCAACTTTTCCTCTTTGAATTTTACTCTCCACCTATTAAACAATTCATTCATATTATCCTTATCTCCATCATAAAATTTTAGCCTTTTCCTCAAGAAATTCAAATAGCACATGTTTCTGGTAAATGAGATCATATAAAAATTAGCATAAATGCTTTTATAGTAAGGGCCATTACCATTGAAAAAAATGTAGGCTAAACAATCACCATCATTTTAAAGATGACAAAATTATTATAAAATGCATTTTGTCATTGAAAAACACGACATATCAATTGATTATAATTATGCATAAACTTATAAGTCATCACTATTTTATGAATTTTAATCTAACATTATAAGTTCATTACTTAGTACTTATCAAGAGTATTATTCAATTTCCTTGTCCTTTATTATAAATATAGTATTTGTCTCCTTCTGCATAACCAAAACAAAAAACCTAATTAAACTTCACTTTGATTGTGTTATTGACATCACTCCAACAAGTAAAAAATCAATTTGTGGGTAAAGCTTAAATAAGCATGTCTTCAGCATGATTTTTTATGGAAAACTATGTACTTTAATGTCCCACATTTCTACATGAACTATAATATATTGATTTCTCATCTCTATTTTTTATATGTAAATCACTAAATCGATTCTTATTGATGTTTGAATGTATAATGTAAATAAATCTTAGATGAATACCATTTAATAATGTTGAAAGAACATGTCATTATTGTCTTAGTGCTTGTAGTACACTAAACCTAGAGGCTATTGCAAACATTATTACACAAGATAATACATTTAAATATTTCTTATGTGGAAAATCTAACAACACATTAGAAAATAGTGAATGGATAGTTGAGGAAAAATTAAGAAAAGTTTTAAATCCTACAACATCAATATTTAATTAGCTAACAAGTTAATCATCTTTGATTTTTGTAACTACAAAATGCCATAGTCATGATTGTCAACAAAATATTAAAGGAACATTTCTAAGCGTGACTAGATATAGACCATTCGGCTTGTATGAGATTACCAACATGAAATATAGCATTGAGGTGGTTAGCTGAAGAACTAATCCTAACATTTACTAATAATGTGATTAACAAAGTATTTAAAACTTTTCAACATTCCATGGTTTGTTGAATGAATGATTAGATTTACTGAACTCCTATATGAAGAAATTCTTTAGAATTTGCTTGCTATAATTGTGATCAGTTATTAAAACAAAATTTTCTTGATACATATTTTACATACCAAGATATAAGGAATGCTCCCTTGTGTTTCTCATTTGAATTTTATGCTTTATTAGCAAGAGAAATCCATAACATAAAGAGTAATTTTTACCACTAGAAAATATAGGATCATGGAATAATTGCACAATCAAAATGCCTCATTTATGTTTTTTTATACGAAGAAATTGTAATAACCTTTTTATTATTTAACTACATTTTGGGTAGCAAGTGACATAATCTTTCATGCTGAGGGGCTCACGTTAAACCATAAAATTCTACATCAAATATAAAGGCATAATTTTTAATGTAGAAAAAAATAAGTCAAATAATTTCCTCAAAAAGAAACCAATTTATATTGGTCAAGGTAAGATAAGGCTAAGTACTACAAATCATGTAGTAAATGTAAAATTTATCTATTATTTTGCCACTTAGTATCTTGCATAACTTTTTTCTAACACTTCCATAATATTCGATTAACTTTTGGAGTTCCTCTTGGCTCTTAAGGTTTTAGTACATTTTGGAATTTCTACAAATTAAAAATTATTAGTTCTTGAGGATTGATTATGTTCTTCATGCATTGCATTGGTCAAAGCTTCATCCTTCTTGGCTTTGAAAGAATTTTGTTCAATATTAGAAATACTAGTGATATTGTTTAATTATTTTGTAAAGGAAGAATCTACTCAAATTCAATCTCGTACAACAATCTCTTAAGTATGCAAACATTCATAGCGCCACACTTTATGTTGAACGAAAAAAGTCTTGCCCTCAAATTGTTCATCATTTGCTATTTTGTAATTCAAATATTTCCCCATATAAAATAGCTCTTATGATAAAATTTTTATGGTGCCACTCTTTTGGTTTTGTCAACATATTTACACTCTCCATAAAATTTTAAATAATCTACTATTTCTTAAATGAAATGTTCCCCATCTACAACAATTCTTTGAGAATGTAGTTTATAAGGCCTTATATTAGCAAAAAATTCATTGAAATACCTTCATTAAATTTGAAATCAAAGTTATGGAAGTTATGTTTTTCTATTGAAACATAATGAGAACTACTAGTAAAAAAATATAATAGATGTCATATGAATAATCCAAATTTAATAAGAAGCTTTCTATATGCTAGGCTTAATTTAGATTTTATTGAATACATAACATGTAGAATTAATGGCCTCTGGTAAGAAAATTTATTGCTTTTTTAAAACACATTTAACAGTAACATTAACATTTCTAGTTGTTTTTTATTTCTTCACTCTATTACCAAATGTTTTTAGGGAAAGTATTGGTCCAAAAAATTTTCATAAATTCTTATTTTAAAAAAAATTTTGGAAAAAAAAATATTGAAAAATTTCCTAAATTATAGAGACATAGAAACCAAATATTGACATTAGAATTATTTATAAATTTAAATCAAATCCTGGACAAACGTTTCTACATCATGTTTCTATATCAAAAAGAAAACTTATGTCAAAATAATAAATCTCATTGATAATCCCAAATTAAAAAGTTTTTAACTATTAGGAATCATGAATTAATTAGAAGAAATATGTCCATGAGAAGTACATTTAAAGGTTTACCAGTTGAAATGATAATAGCATGTTCAAAAGGTACATGAGCTTAATTTTGTAGTTTGCAAGTCCTACAAAAACCTTATTAAAATTAAATATTAATAATCCATTAACCTTGCTATGTTTAGTATCATTATTTAAATAATACACACAAGCATGCCTAATCCATTAATTCCAAATACATGGACATTGGCATAGAGATTAAACACATCTTCTTTTAGTAATTTCAAAGATAAAGACAATTCGTTTTACACATTATACCCTCTAAAGAACAATGACACATTTTAGTAATGCAAATTTACTTGATGTCTACAATTACATCAATAGCAAAAACAATCAAGGTTATTTGTTTATCCATCATGATAAAAAATTTAGTAATGTGACACATAAGTATAATTCTTAGTGTTTTCACCAAGTGTCATGAAATTTTCACCGAAGACCTTTTTAGCCAATAAATAAATGAGTAGTGTTTATGTACAACAAATATATTCTTACAACAGCCTACTAAAGCTGCTTTCTTTAGAAAAAAATCTTAAAATCACCAAGTAAGAAAAAGCTTTTTCAAAAAGTCAAGGACTTGCACCTATTTTTAATATAAGCGATCTCAATCCAATGGAAAAAGGTTTCCATGACTAATACCCAAAGTACTCATGTTTGTTGTGTAGGAGTAAGGTAAACGTCAAAGTTCAGTTCTTAGAATGCTAAACAAGAAGACACATGATCACGTGTGGGAACGGGAAGGTGGGATCCAATGAGTAGATTTCACAAAAGTTGAAATAAATTTGTTAACAACATCAATAATTTTTTGGCACTCTTTTGAATGTTGGACAATGCAATGAGATATCCCGTTATAAACTTCTGACTCTCCTCCCTATCAGATCTTTAGTATTGCACTATTAAATTATTCGTGCAAAGCACACTGGTTTCAAATAATTTCTTTGACAATACTTCATTACTTTATGCAAAATTATTTTATGTACTGCATGATGAGCATCTGTTTTTGTGGAAGCCTTCAAAACAAACTGATAATTTGCTAACACAGGAATATGAAAAAGCAATTATAAATATTGAGTGAAATATTTTTAGAATTTTAAGAGATATTTTAGAATTCTAAAAGTCACCACAAATTACCAAATAAATTATTTGAATTTAATTAAAAAAATTTCCTTAAAACCCTATAAAATTAATCAATCTAATAACCCTAAAGGCCTATGTGTTTAGGCAGTGTTTGAACGAATAGCGAGGGAGCGAGTTGTGTGATTCATGCATCATGGTTTGCACTAAATCAGCTCAATTTCATTAGACCGTTAGTTGATCAACACTACACTTGGGGTGGCAAGGGTTGATGGGTTGGCACGAGTCGATCATATCAATGTGTCTGACTTGTTAATGCAGGTCGAGTGGCACAAATGGGTCAACACGAGGGACAAAAATGCTTGTTGACATTAATGATATCAATGACATATGATGGCATACAAATGCAAAACTAACCTAAAACTCCATTTTAATATATTGTAAAATAATTCTTAGCCAAAGTTTGTGTCGAAAAAATGATAGGATTATTGTAGGGATGTTCTTTACCCATATTTAAAACT
This sequence comes from Vanilla planifolia, assembly GCA_023846275.1. NCBI lineage: Eukaryota > Viridiplantae > Streptophyta > Magnoliopsida > Asparagales > Orchidaceae > Vanilla > Vanilla planifolia. The sequence continues at coordinate 305,338 of JAIUJO010000641.1, forward strand.
ATAAAAATTCAAAAACTACTAATTGAATTTAAAATGAATTAAACTAATGTGTACATGCAATTCAGTAAATGAAAAAAAAGTCAATTAAAATTTTTAATAAATGAGGGTCAACTATAAGTTAGCGTTGTAATGCTAGTGATAATACTAATGTAAGTGACAGGAGTCAATGTTAATGTGACTATGAATCAAAATAGAACTAGTATGCCTTTTGGTGGAATATCAATGTGATGTGCAAGATGCTACAATGTCATCCTTCTAGGTAAAATCTCTAAAACCTGTCTTACATCTCTAGGTTTAGGTAATGAAGCTCCTCCTTAGTAATCCAAGTATTATCAAAGACAAAATAGCCTTTTAGTTTACTAAAATTCTCTGTTATGGTTGATCCTATGTGAAAACTATTTGATAATATAAACATTTCTCCACTTGATATTTTAACTAAATGGATGTGGCAAAATGTTTTGATGGATTTGTTCACTTGATAGTGATTGTGAAGGCCTAAAAGGCTCACAAGGTATTAGGGTAAACACAAATTTCATAACTCAATTAAATAAAAAGAAGTAAATTAACACCTAGTTTTATCAGAAGTCTAAAGAGTCTAGCCCATGGGCACGAAAAATTTGGAAGGTTCTTGATGTTTGTGTCGCACCTAACATGGATCATCACATAATCATCTTAAAAATATTCTCTATGTTTTTTTGGCTATAAGCTAATTGTTTTTTAATTTAATTATTAAAGTTAATTCATTTAAAAATTCTTTATCTAATGGTGTAATATAACAAGCAGAAGAGTTAATAAACTCAATAGTGTAGAAATCATAAATTTATGGAACCAATTTAATAGGACTAGATACCATTTAAAAAAAATTTCAAAATGTCTTAAAATCATTGTTTAATTAAAAAATTCAATATGTGGTAATAAATGATCCAAAGTAGAAACTTGTTCTCTTATTAGGCTATAAGGAAGATGGTCTGAAGTTTTGTTGACTTATTTTTGTTCATTGATAAAAATTAAAGTTTTGCCTAAATTGAAGGGCTTACTAAGCAAAGTGGTAAATATGGTAGTTTGATGTCTAGAACTAGATCTATAATAAGTTGAATATCTCTCAAAAATAGGAGTTTTTTTAGTAAGTTATCTAGAAATATGTACATAATTTCTTAAAATAAGGGTTAGACAATGAGTAGTGGTGTCAATCTACTAATAGGGTCTTTCGTGATTGCTATAATCTAGATAACCTCATAATTAGCAATATCCCACTTAATGTTGGCCAATGAAATGATACTAAGTCATTTTGCCATTCCCTTATCTTCCTCCTTTCAACTATTTAAATTAGAATTTTTTTTTTCAAGGATTTGAATTATATAGTATGATCTTCTTTCCATTGAATACAAAAAAATAAATATTGGCTCTTCAATTTAAGGTTTAAACTTTAACAAATATTTAAGTATTAAGATTACCTACTTACACTCAGACAACATCACTTCATAATTTTTTAGAATGTTAACCAAATTTTAAAAGAACACAACACCTTTGTTTTATGAAAATTGAGCTTCTATTAATCCTAGATATGATGTGTGGGTAGGTGTTGTTTGTGGGTAGTAAACCAATTCTTTTTATATTATTGCATGCTATACCAACGATACAACTCAGTATTTATGAAACTCTTCCTAGGTTGGTCTTTAATTTTATGGTAGGTACTAAAGAAGTTAAATTGTTTCCAATCTTCAAATGATCCTAGTGTAATCATAATGCATCTCACAACTCTTATCATTGTTATTTGTCTTACTCATTTGGCAATATATACTCTTCATCCTCAAATTGAGCACTTCCTTCTACTTCATCTTCTAGTTCTATGTCCATTGGTCATTTAGGATATTGGGCTATAATAGGTCCTCCCCCATCATATGGATAACACTTATCTCTACAACAAGATTGTTTGTCTGATGGTTGGGTATGACGTGATAAACTATGAGTGGTGGGGCATGGGTTGCTTACGGTGTAGAAGTTGTAAGAATAATGGAAGTATTGATACCAGTTTGAGGGCAATAAGTTGTCAAAGAAATTTCATTATTATGGGCAATCAATCCTCTAAATCTTTAAATCATAGACCACTTTATATGTGTTTTCTAAATTAGTAACACTTTGAAATAAAGCTCAACTTGAATAGACTCTCTATGCACACCCAAAAATTGACACAATATTACTTGATCTGGTACTTAAGCATGACATTTGAGCATATATTGCTTAAATTTAGTGATGTATTTTTTAGTGGTTTTTGAACCTTGGGAAATATGTTACTATTTATCAAAACTACTTACTTGAATAAGAGGTGGGTACATATTTATCTCAAAAGAAAAAATATTTTATTCTTCTTATAATTGGGACAATGTTTAATCATTATCAAGATATCATGTTTTCAATGTCTTAAAAAAATCTAGCATGTGATGTGAGCAAATATTTTGTAATTGGTACGACCAATACCCACTAATATCATACTAAACAAAATATTGCTTCATTCTCATTTCTTAATCTAGGTATGGTCTATGATCTAAACTACTGCCAAATGTAGGTGCTTCAATTTTAACAATGTTAAAATAGAGATCATCATCCCAACCTTGTGACATACAATTGGTATGTGGAGTAGAAAAATGCCCAAGTCAATATTCTAGTTGGCCACATCTACTATGTCTATGTTGTCCCAATCTATCCATGTATGTTCCAAAGGATGCTCTTAGCTCTTACATTGAATTAGTTAGTTGTAAAAATGCATGTCATATTATTGGGACCATCGTTGATTGTTCTTAATGAGAATAAAAAATTCTTTATTATTTTTTAGACCTAGTTGTCATATATTATTGGTTTGTAAACAAAGTTAATAATTTGAAATCATAAAGAAAAAGAAAAATAAAATAAATCCTTAAATAAAATAATAAAAGACCATATAAATAAAGAGATGTTGTAGATTCAAACTTGGCAGGAGAGATTTTTTGTTCATATGTCTAAATATATATTTACTAGCATTTAAAAATTAATAAAAATTATACAAAATTTCAACATAATTATTTTATGATAAATTAAAATTAATGCATGTTCCTAATGGTAACCATGCTCTAATGCCAAGTTAATATAGGTCAATGTGCTAACATATTCCACCTAATGGACATTTGCAAAGTGCTTAGGTTCAAGAATATATCTGTAAAAGAAAAAAACTAAGGTCATTTTATGTTTAGAATAATAAATCTTATTATTATCAGATAAGTAAGAACTTTACCTTGAAGTCAATGACTTGCATTGGTTTTTTCTATAAGAGATCTTAACCTAAGAAAAGTTTTATAAACAACTGACACCCAATGTAGTTACATTAGTCATGAAGTGAAAAGGTATATAGATAGAGGTAGTTCTTAGAATGCCAAACAAAAAATCACATGGCAAAGTGAACAAAGTAAAATGTTGTATGTGATAAAGAAACTTTTTGGTACTTGAAATAAAGTGGTTAAGAACTTCTCTAGAGATTTTGATGCTCATTTGAATATAAGATGACAGATCAGGATCTCCCCTTTTGAGACTCCAGCACTCCTTCCTAGGACACAACACCAGAAGTACTCCAAAAGATTATTTGTACATGACACTCTTGTATGGAACAAGATTGGGGAGAACACTGTATCTGTTCCTTAATAAATTGTATTATGTACAACATGGTGAGCATCTCTATTATAGGCAAGTCAAGGGTACAAAGAATATTTATTAATACAAAGTAACATATTTTGGAATTATAAAAGATAATTTAGAATTTCAAAACTTGCTACAAATTACTAATGAAATACATTTAAACTATCAAGCAATTTTCCTTTAAAAGCAACAAAACTAGTTTTTATTAGTCCTAAACAATCTTATCTTTCTCATACAATTGTCTAATGATCATTGAGATAGCTGGCAATACTACTAAGGTGGCAATTATATAAAGGCCAATGACGAGTTGGTGGATGTTGACATGCCAAGCATTTTTGTGGAACGGGTTTATGCATATTGATGGGTGGTGTAGTTCAATGGGTCAGTAACGACTGATAAGATAAAGTTGTTCAAGGGGTCAATATGGCAACAGAAAGATTAAAAGTGAATTTTAAGTTTTTTAAAGTGTTCTTCATATAAAGTTTATAGCAATTGAATTACAAGTCTATCATAAAGGTGTCTTGTTGTAACTTCCATGATAAAATTATGAAAAGAGGTGCCAATTGATCTTAATTATTTAAACTAATGTGTAGGTATAAATAACTTGATGAATTAATGAAAATTAATGGAAATATACAATAAATAAGTGTCAGTTAAACTTGAAACCTACAATGATAATGATAATAGAGATTAATAAGAAGTAAAAGAGTCAATCAAAGCATGGCTACGAGTCTGAATAGGACTAGTACACCTTAATGTAGAGGCTCTACATGATGTATCTGTTGTTACTGCATTAATGTTATTTTACTTTATTATTTTGGGTATTCCATTAACCTTATTAATTTTAATGCTATGGAATCTATACCAAAATCATTTGTTGGAATTGTAAAATTACAACAAACCACTATGTAAAACTTTGAATGCATAAACCATTTTTTTGGAGCATGAATTCTTTGCATTTTGACCCATGATCTTTTAGATATAAGTGTAGTATTTATTAGTCAATTGGCATTGTCTTGCATTGTTTTTTTACATTTTCTATAGGATATGGCTCCATCGAATACCTATTTACTATAATTTTTTGATGCCTTATCAAGACCCACCTTCTATTTCTATTTCCAATCTAGGTAAATTTTAAACCCAAGAAAGGGAAGACCTTTTGGTTGCCTTATGTAATCCTTAAACTCCATCACAAGCAATGGTAGAATTGAAGAACATTTATATTCATTCTTAAAAGCAATAGCTTTCAAGTCACCCATAACCAACAATGGGCCTTAAGGATTTGTTGTAATTAAGGTTAAAGTTTTCCACAATTTCCTTCTCATTACCCTTAAAAACTAAGCATATACTAATGAATAATACATGAGCAATTTTCTTCTAGATTTATCATTTAGTAAATAAAAGGATAGTTCATACCATTTAATTTATGACATTATGAGCTTTCTTTCCAAGGCACCTAGATCATTTTCAAAGAATTATCTATAAAATGTTCAACTCAAAATGACATAGCAAGGTTAGGTAACTTTTATTCGTGTGACAATGGTTTTTGTATGACCACTAATGCGATATTGCTGAAAATGATTTGATGCTTTAGGTCAGAGATTATTATCATGCTCATGACCACTTTTATGTCTTGGCAAATGGTATAACACATTTATTTTTGTTTGATCTAAAATTTACAAAGATTTTTAATTTCTATGTCTCTCTTTCAAACATATTTTATATTTAGAACTTGTCTTTGTGCTTCTTTTAATTCTCCTTGTCCACATTGGAGTAAAATCATCTAGATTTATTGTATTAGTTAAGAATTTTTTTCGTTTTGTGCAAGACATTATTTATTTTCTTTATGTTTTTGAGATTAAAAATTCATTAATAATGTTATGTCCATGTTTTTCTTGTCTAAAGACCTTCTTAAATGCAACATTCATTTATGAACTTGTTAAAAATTATTTTTCTCACATTTCTTTATCCAATTTAGCTTGCATTGCTTATTTTCATGCATTTGTTTGGAGCCCCATATAAGACATCAAAACTATTTGGGTTTCATCTTGATTAGGGCTTGGGTATTAATAATTGTCCTCCTTAACATTTTAACATGGAGAACTTGCAAGTTTTGTTAATGGATGCATCAGACTCGGGTTCCTCTCTATTATTCATCCCCTTATTCTATTTAATTGTAGTTTACTCTACTACAATGAGGCCTTATGTGTTTGAATACCTTGTGTTTATAACGATTATAAGAGTGACCTTGCTTGAAGCATATTGAGTAACATTTCAATAGATTGTTGTATTGTATACATTGCTAGAATCCTTTAGAATAGTTTTTTGAATAATTTTGATCCATTTCAGTAGTTATTTTTCTATACTTAAACATTGACTCCAACACCTTTGGATGGTTTTATTTCGACTTTTAGCATCCACCTAATGTACGATTCCCACTGCTATAGCTATGGAATATATATCGACCTTGTTGAGTAATTAAATGGATATATGTTTTTCCATATGAAGATTCTTATTTGAAATCTTCAAAATTAGATAACTTGTGAAGCTGAAAAAGTACAAAGTACACCTCCTTCTCAAATATAATGAAGACTTCCATTTTGTTTTGCCATCCAACTTCAACATCATCCTGGAACCCATGTTTACTAAAGTCTTATTTATGTTTTCCATGCTACGTAAGCCATATTGGAATTTCTCAGTCAAGGTTAGCCTAAATGAGTTACCATGTTCCTTATTTTCTCATCTTTAAAGAAAATTTCCTATTGCGCATTGATTATCATTATAGTTTTTATTCAAATTGGGGATAGACTATTAAGTTTCACAATTACCTCAGTGATGGAGATGTTAACATAGGGATGCACACTTGAACTTGTGATTTATTATGGTAGCCCAAATGTTTAATTTAGAATCTAATTTAGCATGAGTCCATACAAATACATTCAAGCTAAATCTATTAATTTATAAACCAGTAATGAAATCTCCATTGGGACATAGATTAACTTATTTATCAACTCTTGCCCAACACCTATCACCTATAGCTCCTTGCCAATCACTTGTCACCCATTTGAATAATGTTAATTATTATCCCCATAAACTCTTGTTTTGTCATTGCATAACAGTTAGAGATACACAAAATAAGTTTTTGTATTTAATATTATTTACATATTGCTACACTATGTATATATATATATATATATATATATATATATATATATATATATATATATATATACATATATATCTATATATATGTCCTTCTTGCTAGATGTTAGTTTCAATGAATAACTCAAGGAATCTCTATTGTGTGACTTGGCTCACTTCTACCATATATTGTTTAAGTCCAAATTAGTTAATAGTCATTTGGGGGAGCAAACTAAGGATCATTAGAGTCATACATTTGTTAGATAACAGTCTTTTTTCTTATATGATTAGTAATAGTTGAGTTTTTTTTTCTATTCATGATTTTAAGTAGTACATTTATATGGATATTACAATAGTAAAAATTTTTATTGGCGGACTTTACAACTTCTCTCTTTATTCTAAGTTTAGGTTTGACATGGATTATAATGTTACTTGAGCATTTGAATATTATTCTTTTGTAACTTGGATTTTTATTCTAAAAATATATTTGACTCATATCGTTATGTTACTATTCTAATATGTGCATCTTCTTTTGCAACACAATGAGGGATATTTAGGTTTACTTGCTTTTGTGGGTGGTAAAATTTTTTTCCAAAAACTTAGTGCAATAAGAAGATTGACGTGGGGTGCAACGGAGTGCTTGGAAAACCTTCACATTAAATTGAAATGAGTTCATATATGGGCAACATAACAGCTTTGCTACAATGCTTCTCATAATTTGCTAAGGAGAAATGCTATTCATTGTAACAATAATATGGAAAAGATTTAAATAGTGAGTGAACTTATTACCAACGACGATGAACTATGAAGATCAGAAATGATCTAAATGTAATTCGAACAAAAAGTAATATTTTTTATATTTCTTTGAACTAAACTCTCATTTAGAAGTTATAATTGCTTTAAAAAGGTTTTTATAAGGTGAACAATAAGGCATTAGTAGTGCCATGTTGTGTTCATGAAATTATTATTGACATTCATAAATTTTTTATAAGTGAATAAAATGAATCACTAAATTCATTACTTACACTAAACATATATTTTTCTTATGTAAAGCTTATGATACATATATGATAAGGGTGATTGAAAAGTATCATGAACATGCATCACACATTATTAGAAAAGCTCTTAGATTTTAAAAACCTTATTATGTACAATCATGACAATCATACAAATATAATCCCCTTATGACTCACATACATATAAGTTCTTTAATGATTGTGCACATCATAAAAGTGGATAATCCACTATAATTAAATTTTGCAAAAACTTGTTGCCCTGTAGGGATTTTATGCACATCGTATAACTATGATAGTCTAATTCTGCTAGTATTATGGTACATGCTTTGGTAGCATTCACTTATGATCTTTACGATAGATTTATTAAATATGTGTATGATGTATAGATCCTTGTTATACAAATTATTATAATTTTTCATAGTTCTAGGCTTGTTTTAATTACACATTTGTTATTGGAACATTTACATTTCATTCTATTTTTACTCAAATTTATTCTATCATTTTAATTCATCTTTGTAAGATTGAATAAAAGATTCCATTATAATAAATGATGAATGAAATTTTTGAATACACAAATGATTAAGTTGTTTGATACAAATCTAACATCTTGGATCGTAATGTATAACAATGTTTTAACTAGTTTATTTTAGTGATAATCATTGTAATACCAATACTACAAGACCATAGTGTAATGAGAAGATCCACATAAAGGATAATGGCTTGTATGAAGGACCCTCATACTAAACTCAAATGAGATAATAGAAAGGCAACATGTTAAGTTTGTTATAACACTTTTCAAATTTACTTAGCCCAAATATTATACGCTATAATGATAGTATAACAAAGTTTTTAAATGATGAGTAAAGATTTTACCAACCTTGCTGAAATATGAAGATTTGAATAAAATGACCCGAATTACAATCATAAAGAATTAGCTTTAAAAGGTATCCAAGTAATTTCATATAATTGCAGAAACTAACATTTTAGTTTTTCATTGAACTGATTAGAAAATGGAAATATTTACTTACTTTTATTTAAAGGTCATTCATTTATATTACTTAATTAATTAAGCAATATTTTATAATTTAGATGGCCTGATGTTTTTTGCAAGGAGATTGCATAGTTGCTAGTAGAGTCATGTTGAGTTTGTGCTCTTCAAATGAAATATTCATAAACTTGTGTTATGTGAATGAAATGAATCATCCAATGAATTGCACATATTACCCATGTAGTTTTGTTATGCAAACCGTATCATACAAGTATGATGTTGGATATTGGAAAGAATAATGCACCTACTTTATGCAATATTTTGCAAAACTCTAGGGTTTTCAAAACACTGCCATGTACAATCATGATAAATATACAAGTATAACCTACTTAAGAATCACATATGTATAATTTTTTTAGCATCATAAACATCTATAAAGGTGATCATTTATGTACTATGAAATTGGCACAAACTTCTAGCACTCTTGGGTTTTTATACACTACTTACAAATATGATAATTTCACTATGTAGTAATATGGATGTTCTTTTTATCATTGAATTATTATTTGTAGGATAAATTTATTGGAAATGTGCATGATATGAAAATCATTGTCATACCAAATTATGATGGCTTTGTCATAGTTTTAAGTTTTTTTAATCATACACATATGATATTAGATCATTTAAAACACTGCCATGTACAATCATGATAAATATACAAGTATAACCTACATAAGAATCACATATGTAAACTTTTTTTAGCATCATCAACATCTATAAAGGTGATCATTTATGTACTATGAAATTGGCACAAACTTCTAACACTCTTGGGTTTTTATGCACTACTTACAAATATGATAATTTCATTATGTAGTACTATGGATGTTCTTTATATCATTGAATTATTATTTGTAGGATAAATTTATTGGATATGTGTATGATATGAAAATCATTGTCATGGCAAATTATGATGACTTTGTCATCGTTTTAAGTTTTTTTAATCATACACATATGATATTGGATCAATTATGTACAGTTATTCAATGACATAATTTAATCCCAAATCTTTTCAAGGCTTCTTTGCAAGAATGCACAACATGTGCCTTCACATTATATGGCTCTTGAAATGGCTGAAAACACGAAATAATTTCTCATCCCCATCAACCTTGTAGTATCATGATGTATGGTAGTTGCATAACTTGTTTATTTATGTGAGAATGGTAGGCATATTAGTATGATGAGGTCATAGTACCTATATGACAAACAGTATTATACATCACTTGGGGCACAAAGAAGGAATGTAGACAATAATAATACAACAAGTACATCATTTTCTAAATTACAAATTAGGTTTCCATTAAAGGTTTTCGTCAAGTATATTTCAAGGCACATAAGTGAAGCTTTATTATTAATTTTTTTTAGGTATATTGACATCAAACATACATTGTTAATTGGTATTTATTCACTGCTTTGGCTACTAAGAGGGAAGATTTACATATGCTATGATTTAGTTTGAAGAACATGAACATTTACGATATATAATAATAAGTAAAGGTTTAATATTTTAACCAATTTGAGTAGGGGATGATGTGCTTCGAATTGTGAGACACTACAACCAGAGTCAAATTGAGTGGCTCCATGTTTTCAAAGCTATGCTATTTTTTTGAATAATGTCACCAAAAACTTAACTTTCATTACAAGTGGTTATCACTTTCTTTTCCATTCATTCAGCATCTATTCTATGTTACAATTTCCATAAATGATTACCAGATAATTTGCTTAATTGTGTTCTCATCAATGCTCACAAGGCATGCAATCATCAATCTACCTTAGCAGATGCTTACGTAATCTTTACTAAAGTGAAAACTCTATCAATGTTCACAAAATAAAAGCATGCTCATAGTTGAAAACATATGCAACATTAATACAAGTAAATATTTGATGAAATTTATTGCTAACTTAAATTCTCCATAAATAAGAGCTGAACTCCATTTCAATTTAAGCATGCTGCTCCTCCATTTTTTTGAATAATTCGAAAGGGTTGTGAATTTGAAAGGTTAGCCAAATTCTAGTGAAGGTGTTGAAAGCATGGGTTTTGTAAAGAAGTCTACTAATGTGAAGGTTAGCCAAATTCACAATCGACTGGTACATAGGTGAAGTGTATGCTATAATCTCAAAGTTATTATATAATGTGAAAACGTCAAGAGACATAACTACTAATTACTTTTTTTTACAATTCTATGGTAAATAAAAGATCACAATTTTTCTTATGGCCCATGAAATGAGTGAGTTTCCAAGAAACTTAAATTTAATAGTTGCCTACTCTTTTTTGGTGATACTCCAAGCAAAATGAACATCTATCATGGTAACTAAGTCATAGCTCATTTAAAATCTGATATAACATAGGCATAGAGATTTTGTTGCAATAGGATATTTCAAATTTTCTTTGTAACATGAGTATGGGATTCATTGGGATTTGCTTAAAGTATTACACAAAAATTTACACTAAACACTAATATAAAATTATTCGATTTAGGGTAAAAGTGAATCAAAAATCTCTTCAAACATTTTTACATCAATGGCATTTTTATTCCCTTATATGTTCTCTGTCATGTCTTTCCATTGCTTCCCATTTCATTTCGTTATGCAATGGTTCATTGTTAACACAGTTGTTCATGCTTCTCAATTTGATGAAATAAAATTTAACTACTATACCAACTACAAGGGGATTCATAGAGCCTCACATGAATAGTTTCTTTTATAGCTTATGTTCTCTTATTCAATACTTTATATGATGTACTATTCATGAAGCATAGCAAGAAAATTCCCTCATTATACATTGGATCAGGCTTATCTAATTTTTTCCCTTAATACAGAACATATTTAAGAAAAAAATGCAAGTGAGATATTTTTCGTTTTTTATCAAATAATACTTCATAAAGAGAACATCAAGTAATGGCATTACAGGAACACTATTACTTGCATAACAAGAAATAAATGACTTAATTAGAAAAAATGTTTGGAGCGTTATACTCATTGAACAAATTGTTAGCCATGTTCTACAATGTTCTATTTCTTCTCTCACCTACATAATTGTTTTAAGGTGTTCCAAATGGTGAGAAGTAGTGGTATTCCATTATGATTACAATGTTTTATAATTTTTTTTAAGTTCACCTACTAGTTTAGTTATAATAAACCCTAAGGATAAGTCCTGTGTATTTTGCAGTCTATTGAACAAATATGTAAACTATTCAAATTTGACTTTTTCTATTAATGAACAACATAAAATTAATCTAAAATGGTCATCAATTATCACAAAATCATACTTCCTTCATCCAAGATTTTGTGGTTGAATGGGTTTCAAAAGAGTTCTAATGTAGCAACTCCAATTGTCCTCTAGTCACCACATGCTTTATAGATCTAAGTGAGGTTTTGTGTTTTTTTCTATTTAGCAATGTAGACACATAGACTCATCATTCCAGCAAAGATTAGGTAAATCTCTTATAGAATGATAATTTGTAATCCTCTTTAGTGTTGAGAAGCTAAAATGAAAACCTTTTATGCCACAAACCAACATTATTTGCTAGTGATGTAAATTAATCTAATCCACTTATTGTAATTGTCTTGAATTACAATACATTAGTATTATTATTTCCATGTGATACATTCATGGCTTTATCATTTTTATGATTAATGCAAACATTAAAATTAAACAAAACCAAAAACATAAAGTCATGTAATTTTTTAATGCCATAGTGATTGTATTTAGAACCTTACATTAATAGTTTTTTAAAATAGATGTAAGTTGTTTTGGATCTAATGCTTCATATTTCAAAGCTCTCCTCAAGGGTAACTTGAATACCATCATGCTACTTCTAGTGGATGAATAGATATGAGTCACTTATCTCAAATACAACATTCTTCTTTCTCTTCTTTCCTTTAAGAGGATTCGTTAGAGTTTATCCAAGTAATCTTTATAGATTTCTTTCACTTGTAATATTAAAATTTTCTACTCTCACTTTATACATAGGACATCCAAGTCGAATGTGCATATGAATTTTCTATTCTTTGAACCGTTGTTCATCATTTTGTGCCTTCTTCCCTTGTAGTTTCTTATCTATGTTAAAACTATTACTTGTAGTGTAATTTTGAAATGAGTACATTAATCCTTTATGAAGTAAATCTACCACTTAAGCAGAAAAGGAATCTAATTTTGTAAACTTTTCCTTTATATCATTCTAGTTAAACAACTATTCTATTTTTCTTTTTATAAAAACTTTTTCATTTGTAGGATGCACACCAATGGGTTCATGAAGATAAAGTGTAGATAGATCCATTGTAGAGTAATAATAGTGACCAAATGGTCATGCTTTTTTTGGATAAAATTTCTAGCATAGTTTTTCTGTATTAGAGAGCTTTATTTCCTTGTTTAACAAGACATTAATAATGTTAGTAAATCTAGTCAAGTCAAACTGAATATATTCATCAAATGCAATAAGAATAGCTCATAATCTTGAATCAACAGACTAGCTTTGCTCCCATCTACTTAGAAGGTACCCTAGTAAGAAACCTTCTAATTTATTCCAATTTTCATAAGCTATTTTAAATCTCATTACTGGATTTCTTTTGAGGCAGAAAGGCTACAATGCAATATATCCATATATATTGATAGAAACTGGCTAATTCTAGAGATAGGTAGAATTTAAATATGTTGGATCATCTCTAAATAACTTGTCATAAGCCATAATCAAGCAAATGTTTCCAACATATTGGAGGGAGCATATGAATTCTTGTAGATTAGTATCACCCAAAAATTCTACTTCATGAATATTGCTAAAGCATTCCACATTATTTGAGGGAATTACCCACCATTTTATATAGCTTTCCAATTGCCTAGTTGTTGACGTACTTGGTTCTTACAAATTTTGCTCTAATTATGTTGGAATTAAAGAATATTCATCATAGTTTTGTGTTACGCCTTGATTATTATGTCAATGTTCTTTATTCCTAGGCAATTTCAAGTAGATTGTTTTGTTTTTATTGTTTGAGAAGTTAAATTAAACCGAAAGGGGCTACGATTTTTTAAAATAATTTTTCAATGCACATTTCTAATAATTTTGCAATTGATATACGTGGATATAGGACCATTAAGGAGTTGGCCTAGAATTTAGTACACTCTTAATTAGTGTCATCATCATACCTTTTAATAACAATTATTATTTTAGTTATTTATTTTTTTTTGTAATTATTAGAGCTAGGCTAATACATTGATGCTTAGTTTTGGCCCTTGTTATTCTTGATACCCTAGAATTTTAATGACATGGATTGTTTTGCAAAATAAAGTCAACACTTGATTGAGTTTACATTTTAATATGAGGTTTTGTGTGATACAATAGATATACTTTTACAGTAATTGATGCTTTCAATATATCCTTATTAAAGCATATGTAAGAATTCCTATTGGTTCTTTTGGGAGAATTTCTTTCTGACTTTAAAAATGAAAATTTCATCCATGAATAATAGATAAGTTGTAACCGTGAAGCCCCTCAACATTAAAAATTGTCCATTTACCACTTAGAATATAGATTCCTAAGTTGACAACTTAAAAAATTTACATCCATGAAAAATAAATTTGGTGAAATAGAGATTCCCAACTTTACACCTTCGCATGATTTGGAAAAACTTTAAGGAAACACTTTATTAGCATAAAGTACCTACTAAACCAAAGACTACCAACTAATTTGTGGTGTTTTATAAATAACTAAATGGAGTTTAATCCATGCATTTCTGATAATTTTAAAAAGAATCATAATTGAGCCTATCAAATCCAAACATGTATAAGATAATAGTGAGAATATCTCTTCTATTTTTGTGATTGGTATTGCTTAAAAACAATTTAGCCAAAATTCTATTAAAAAAATTTTTCCATTTACAAATGCAATCCATTCTTTAGAAATTCTTACCTATGGGATGTTAGTGGTCCTTTTGACTAATGTTTTTGTTAAAACCTTCAAGGTAATGTTTTATAAATTTGTTGGTTTAAAGACATTGGATGATACTGTAGAGTTTTGGTTTGGTGTCGGGATTAGCTAAGGCATTTGCAATTGATAGTGGAATTGGGCTCCCACTTAATGAGTCTTAGTTAGAATCCAACAAATCTATTGTAATAATATCATTGCAGTGCAAAAAAAATTAATTAGTAAATCCATGCAGACATTGTGATCTTTTACGATTCAAACATTACACAACTCGCTTAAGATCTTCAATGGAATCTTCATTGGTGATTGCGATAGTTTCTTCCTTATTAATTATGTAATGTGTGTTATGAAATTAAGTTTTCAATTGCTTCCATATTTTAGTTCTCATCAAAATAGGACAATTGGTCTTCCAAATATTTAATAATAAACTTGATACCTTTCAGATTATCTTCATCAACTTAGCTTCCTTTCATATTTTAGTTATTGATGGAAAGCTTTGATCATTTGTCCATGACTAATAAGTAAAAGTGTTTTGTGTTCACTCCTCTCCCCTCTACCATATAAGATCTACTTTTTTGAATACCTTTCTTCCAAAGCATGGCAATAATATCAAATCTACCTATGGCTTAGTCCACTTAATTCTATTTTCATCTATAAAGAATTTGTCATATTGTTCTTCTAATGACCTCATCGGCAATTTTGCTAACATGTTCCTTCCTAATCATTCATTAACTATCTATTCTCTAATAACTAAATCATAAAGAAACATAATAGACAATCTGCATAGTTTCTTTTATCATGAAACCTCATATCCATCATACAAGGTTTTTGTAGCATATTATTTTAAACTCTTTGGTACAACAAAATTCACATATCCATTAATGAATCTACAGGTGTGGCCGTACGTGCCAAAATGCCAATGTAATCATATAATTCTAGGGCATCACCCCCTATCATCATGAATATAAAAATCATGAAATTGAATTGCTCAAATGACATTATAGTCAAGTACTATCTAAAATAAATATAAACATATAGATGCAGAAGACCACAAATAATACTCTATTATAATGTAAAATACATAAATAAATAAAACTAATAAATAGCAATGGAAATCATTTCCTATTTACATTAATTAAATAAAACTACAAGAAGAAATGACATCCAAGAGATGTACTAACCCTGACGATTCAATTTCTAGCTGAAAGGTTTTTTTGTCTCAATGAACTCACAAAAATATAAGAGGGAGTGAGCTAGAAAGCTTAATAATGAAACCTTGGGCCATGCTATAAACTAAAATGCTTTAAGAAGAAGATATACTTGCATCATACCACTAAGAAGGCTAAGGTGGGAATGCACCACAAATGGCTATAGTAATTCTATGAATTCCAAAGATGAAATCTAAATTATGTTGGGGAGGTTGTCACATCCATCATTTTTGCTACTTATTTGTAACTCTATTGGACTTGGTGTGTTTCCTTAATATGGCATTCAAAATTACAATTTTGAATTAAATTTTGTTTTAACTGTTAAATGTTGAGAGAATTTTTATTTTGAATGTTGAATTGTCAATCTTTATATCGAAAAGTAGTAAGGATAATTTTTTGTGAATGGTTTTTTTTATAAGATGTTGTAGTATATAAATTCTTGATAAGAATAAGTTAAATAAATTAAATAAAAAGATTTAGAACTTACTTATCTATATACCACTTTGTGTATACAACATAAAGATATGTATGAAACTCTTAAAATCAAGGAATTTTTTGCCTTTAATTTTGTTGAGGTAGGTGCTTATGATAAAACCCTAAATTCTTCTTAGGAAACCCTTTTATTTAGATCTTAAAAAATATTATTTAAGACTTAAGACAGGGTTATGATTGGTTTTTGAAAAGGAAACAAAGCCTAAGAACATGATAAGTAGCCAATCAATAGAAACTAATGGAGGAGGAAGTGATACTTGTGAGCAAGATGTGAAAACACCTATACATGGAGAATTCCTCGACTGGATTGCTAAATTTTCATGTTATGAAGTTCGAACTTGATAATGGAAGTAGTTAGACCCTTTTCCATGAAATTTATTATATGAGGACAAACATGTTCTACCTATGACTTCAAGTAATTTATCATGTAATGGACTTGCTTTTCTTATGCATTTGAAATTTTCTCAAAATTCCAGGCCTATTATTCACTAAAGTCATACACAAGAATGTAAGATGGAGTATCGAGAACACATGCTTGCAAAGTAAAAATTCTTCATTGATTAATATGTAAAATAGAGAAATTGTCCTTTAAATATTGGTTATTAGTTTTTAATCTCTCTTAGCTAGGAGATGACAACATAGAATTGTAAGTTGTTGGAACCAAGTCTCTACACTACAAGGAAATTAAATTGAATGCTTTTATGTAGAATTTTTAGAATAGTAATTGCGTATAATACATGACAACTTGATTAAGCATGACAACACATAATTTCAACATGAGTATCATAACATGAAGTGGATGTATATCTCTATCATAAGAACATGCTAAGAACCATGTAAAACAGGAGTTTGTACAATTAAAAAATATCCTAGGCCACGAAAATTAGAATGGTATATTAATATTTTCCAAATTCCTCAAATTCTTGTTATTAAGTGTATTCTACCTAAGGCACGATTGGATAGCTTGAGACATGTCATTAATAAGTCATGTGAGGCACTATTTTAAGCACATAAGTAAACCTAGATGGATTCTAAAGTGCACAATCCCTTGATTTTGTTGATGGGATGCTCAGAATAGCTTTATTTTGAGCCTTGGAAAAGTTTAAGTTCGCTGGGGACGTAGTTACCGAACATGAGGATTTAGTTCATTTTATATATCTTTGAACCACGTTGATGTGCTTCAACTCTGCTTCACATATGTTTTTTTTTTGAGAATATAAAGTATATGTGACCATATTGTGAGTATTACACATCCTACTAGAACTTGATTGTGTGACACATTATTTGGTTATTGCACATTACAATGCTATGATACTCTTCAATTATTGTATCTCACAAGTGTGTTGCCTATGTGCCTTTACTGTTGTTTATTGCACCACATCATTCCTTTATGAAACCCCCTATTATTGGAATTGAGAAAATAAGATAAGTATTTTTAACAAAAAAAAAATATATGACGTTTTAGGTTGTGGGCTAATGGACACAAGTCAAAGTTGAACACTTTAAATGTAGTAAGTAAATTAGATTGCATATAATTAGACACCAATTTGTGTCAAACAAGGAAATGATAAAAATAGCCTCATAGAATAAATTCCTTTTCACAAAAAAACTAAAAAATACATTAATAAAAGTTTTCATCAAATTCTCCTAAACAATTTTTCTAATTATTTAAAGTAAAGCACTTGCATTGAAATAATAATGTTGTGACATCACCAGCATAATATTATTTAGAAGTTCACAAGATGAAACGTTAAGTAATGGTCTCTTAAGTACCCTTCATGAAGAACTAGCATAAAACATTTCATTTTATTTACAAAAATAAGAAAATAATTCATTTTTTAAATTCATTACCTTTATCACTTTTTGTTAAAACTATGTAAAGATCTTGTTCTTTTCTAGCTTAGTGTCATACTTGAGTTTTTAGCAAATTGTTTTATATAAAATCTCTACTACAACATAACATATAGATAGTCAAGGGAAATGGCTAGATACCTTTTCACTCATGTAGTTTGAAACTTAAACTAGTTGTGATCCCACATTGTAATCATCATGTTTGCAACATGTCACCTACAATGAACCATACCTTTTAACAATTTGGCTACCCAAACGATTTAGGGACTAGTTCACCATAGAATATGGTAACATACTAACATATTCTAGCAAATACATTGTAAAAATGAAAGTATAATTGAAATTATGTGTGCCATAAGTACAAATCATAATATTTATAAGAAAATCTACCATAAGAAATAAAATAATATGAAAGGATCAATAACCTAAAGTAAAGTCCAATATAACTGAATGTCCATCAATACATATTATCAAATTCAAAAGTAATAACATGATTACTACAAAAGTAAAAGATGTAAATACAACTAAAGAATATCTTGTTGTTCAATAAGACATCCCTAATCTCTAGCTCTTAAACAAGCTATTACCTCTCTAGTGTTGCATGCCAAAATAGTAAGAGAGTGAGCCTATGCTCAATAGGATACAATGTACACTATGATTAATATAAAGATCGGATGTGTCAACGGATGTATGTAGGATAACTAAACTAATACAATTTCTGAGTTTATGAAGAAAGTTATTGGACTATATAATCATTCAATCTATCTCTGCTTTTTGAAGTAAGAAAATTACATTTTAACAATTGATCACTAATCTAACACTTCCATCAAATAATAACCATCTATAGCTTGAGGGTACAAAATGGGGGAACATTACATCAAATAATCTAATCTTAACCAAGATCATCAAATTATACATCTTCATCTGAATCGTATTGATGTTTACCTAAAATGAGTAAAACTAAGAAATTCTAAAACCATACTTTGGAATATAAAATGATCTATTTGTTATCATGGAGTTTTAAGAATTCTCTTTGATTATCTAGGGAATCTTATAATGACTTAAATGTTACATATATAAATAAACTTTATTATTAGCATTAACATTGAGACACATTAACCTTTTCATAACTAAACTTTTAAGCCATAGTTCACATGACTTCCATAACTTTCTTTCATTCCTAGTTGACAAACCTGAGGCATATTGATTTCATAAACTTCCAAGCATTAACTCCTTGTCAAAGAGACTAAAAGTTGTGATTAATTGTCTTACATGCTGATCCATGTCATGCTTCAAGGTTTAGATAATATCATAAGAATATATAGCCCCTTGGCTAAGCCTAAACCTAACTCTATAGCTAAAACAAGGCTCTCTACATCACTTTACCATTAGATATTGTTTGATGAAGAGTCTCTCTTCTATAAAGCCTTATGCAAAGTATGCTCAAAGAATATCTAGGTGCATATATTCTTGTTTGAATGTTACCTCTTTTTTTGATGAATCTAATGCTTTCCTTCAGAAATTTTAACTCAATTATCCACAAAATTTTTTTTCCTTATAAACCATAATTTCCTTATCTAAGATATGTTCAAGTTTAATCAAAACAATCAAGAGGTGTTACCTAAGGTCTCATAAGGTTTCATCTAAATGATATATGTCTTATCTAGGGTATCATTATGTTTCATCTAATTCATCAAAGGCTACATCTAAGGTGCCTTAGGGTTTCATCTTTGTCCCTTGCTCTTATTTAAGGAAAGTTAAGGTTTCTTATAATCTTTAAACATCTTATTTAAAGTAACTTATGGTTTCATCTAAATTAACAATGACTCATTTCCATAGGCTACCCAATCATTACCATTTAAATCACCACATTTGAGGGTTCCACCTAAATGACTCCATCCAATTTACACCCAATCCTGAGATTAATCAATATCCATGGCAATTACTATAAATCTAAAGCTATCCTCAACCTTCAATACTATTATCCAAAACACATATATCCTTGTTAGCTTATTCATGACCTAAGGCAACCATGCCCTCTTCTAATGCTTCAAGTTAGCCCTTTTATGCTCTCCATCTTAAAACTAAGGATGATAACTCACCTGAGAAATCATTTAAATTGAAAGAATGTCCAAAGCAAGCCCTCTATGACATTGGCAAGTCAATTTAAGAAGCTTAAGTATAACCTAAGAAAGAAAATAATTGGCTAAAAGAAGTCCTTAGGGTTTCACTATGTTTTCAAGAATTACCTTAATATTTATGGTATATGCTAATGTTGAATTATACAAAATTGACTTTTAACAACTACTTTATCTAGGTCTCATGTTTGTAAATGTACCTTCTTAACATTCCATGCTATTTAAGTTTAAAATTAGGGTTATCAAGGTTAATTGTAGATATCCTAAGAAAGTATGGAAGATTATATAGCAAAAATCTAAGGATTTCATCACTATTTCTCACAAAATACATTTTTCATATAGCATGATATACTGAAAAAATTGAACGAATAATTTATAGAATATTAGCAATTTTGTTCAACTATTTTTCTAACAAAGAGCTATGAAGATTTTTCCATTCTTTATACATTGATTTTCCCTCTAATTTTAATGTGAAAGAAAATAATTAAACAACCAAATTGCACACAAAATTAAAATAAGAAATCGACTATTATTAGGCAATGGATTTTTGGGAGCATAGATCAACAAAATTTCAAACTTTGCAATGATTTTATGAATCTCTAATTGATCTTGATTTAATCATTCAATTAACCATAAAACCCTAACATCAATCTTCATAATGGGAGTATATTTAACATTTCCTTGATCCATTACAATTATCAAGTAGAGATTACATAAGATTAATCTTACAGATTCCTTTAACATGTACAAAAAAAAACTACATGCCTTGATTTACTACTTTCTTCTTATATTAGAGTTCATAGGAAGAATGACTACAATTTACGAAATAATATTTTAATGAAACCATATGCATTCTTCAACAACATAGTTGGTAAATTACTTAGATTTTATCTACATCTAATTGTGAATCTCAAGGTTCATCCATCGTTTGGAACCATGTAAGGGACAACACCAATGACTATCATGCCTTTATTCAAATTTTAATGTTTCTTTCTTCTCCTCTTACTCATGGCTAGCTTACCCTATTTTTTTCCTTGGGCATAACATCCCTATGATGAGTAGATCAAGCGTTCCTCAAAAGCACTAGCGAAGGATATAATTAAGGCTTAAATATCCAACTTCCTCTTTAAAATCATAAATGAAAACTACAACTTGATTGATTCTCGATTGGTTGCATGTTGTACAATCTAGTAGGGCATGTGTAACTCTTGATTGGGATTAAGAGAATTCAATTTTTTAAAATAATATCATGAATAATGAAAAATTAAAGTTTTTTAATTTGTAGGATCCACGTTGCCAAGGATAGTTCTTCCACAAGGATGGGTTAGCTATAGTGTGCATGATGATCCTAACTTTACAATTGGATTTATAATGTTAAGCGTGAAAAGAACAAAGGTAGAAAAAACAACTAATTTACCATGAATGCACTAAGAACAAACTCTAGTGGAGGGTGCACACTTTGGCCATTCATGTCTTATATAGGCTAGAAAAAAAAGAGTGATATAACACTTTGTTACTAAATCTATAATCTTTTAAAAACCTCTTTCTTTTGCCTTAGAAACAACACAAAAGTGAATATGAATATTAACTTACCACAACTAATGCAAATTTCTTATCTCCTAGGCATTTAGGATGAATTGGACCAAATAAGTATATGTGTAATTTATTGGTTATCGAGTTCTTATTTCTTTTTTTAGGTTTAAAAATCAATCTAAGTTATTTTAAAATTTATTAACATCCATGGACATGACCATCACTCCAACAAACATGTTGTAGACCTTCAATTAAATCATACTTAATCATTTTCTTAAGTAATGATTTCCTTAGATGAAACAATCTTCTATGTCATAAAACTAAGTTATTATTGCGAGATATAAGGCATTCTAGTCCACTAGAACTAAATATGTGCAAATATATTACTTAGGTATTATCTTTATTATGTGTTATAATTAGAAGAATGTTATCTCTACAGTTAATGTACTCAAATGAATTAAACATAATAGAAAAAAATTAGTCAAATAATTTAAAGCACAATGACTCAAATCTTGCACAAGGAAGACCATTCAATTTGTCATGTGAGAGTTTCCAATGGAACTTTTTCCATTGATTTCTTTCTTTGAATTTTTGTCTATGGTAATTTTGGATTCATAATATTCCTTTATGTGGATGAAAATCGAAGAATGTCTAGTAATGTGTCAGTACATCCACTCACTACCTTGGCGCCCTAAACCCTCCCAAGTTTATCAATGATGGCATATACATAGCAAAATCAAACATTACTCTTGGTGACTCATATATTTTTGGGCCAAAAAGTCTTAGTAATTTAACATAATTCTTTGAATAAATGCAAATAAGAGAAACTTTGAACTAACATTTCTCTTAATTTTATAATGAGATGCTAAATGGCCAATCTTCATTATATAATTGCACTTAGTTCCATTAACATTCAAAATACTAAAAGAGTAATCACAATGTACTTTATGAACTAATATGTTAAAATTTGAATGTTTTCCTCTAAATTTATTCAATTCTCAAGTTACCACCATATTTTTTATTATAAAGGTAGTGATTTCATATCCTATATTTTTTACTTTAGGTAAATAGTTTGCATTATTTTAATTTTTATTCTCACATAATCCCATATAATCCTCATATTTTTCTTTTCACATAGTACACATGGAAGCTAATTTCTTATACACTATCTAAATATAATTTTACTATTCCTTATAATTTATTTTAAGATGAAGATCAAGAGTAGGACCACAACTCATAATTAGGTAAAATTTGAAACTTGTCATTCCTCATCATTAACTTCTTCTTTGGATGTTCATCTATCAAAATTACTCAATTAGATTTTTAATTCCATCTTGTTCCCCTTTTGTTATTGAAACTTCTTTACTCTTTCCATATAGTGTGGGCAGTTATGCCTTCTGGGCCAAGGAAATCCATCAACATGACACTTGTTGTCCTTAGTTTGTGTCATCTTACCCTTTTGCTTCTTGTCACAAGCAAATTTTCTTCCTATATTTCACTTGTTTTATAATCTAGATGACTCTTTGAAGATGATAGCTACATGCAACAGATCAATGAGTAAGAATACAAGTTAAAGTCTACCACAAAATAAAGAGGTTCTTATTTTTCTTATTCTTCTCCTTCTTTTATTTTTGGTTCTTTAATCTGTTTCCATGCAAGCTTAAGTTCATTGATGAGAAGCTTTCGAAGTAATAGATCAAGTTACTATATAGAAATATCTTTCATTTTATTTAAAATATATTAGAATATAAGTAAGGTTTTACAAATAGGTTTTGACATAAAAAACCACATTCCAAGAGAATAATGCATTGATAATATTATTAAAGAAAGTAAACATTGATTGTATAGTTTCATCAGGATTCATTCCAAATAACACAATTTCATGAATTAGCATGTTGAACTTAATCTATTTTTCTTGCTATGTACATTCTTAAACAACCTCATGTTTAGACCAAATCTCATGAGAATATTTTGTAGTGATGATGTTGCATTAAGGTAATCTAAAATATAAAATATTCATGGCCTCAGAGTTCAACAACACTTTGTGCTTTTCCTTAGGGGTGACATGGCAAAGTTGCTTCCTAACATTTGGACCATTTAATAATTTAGTTTGGAAAATAAAAGGATGCTCAACAATAGCCAAAAATGTTTAGATAGATAGATTAAAAAATTTGCACATCTTGTTTTTGTGGTACAAATAATATTGACATTTGAATAAAGCAAATTGATGAGATGATGTTCGTTTACTAATACAAATTTTTTTAAAAATATTATTACTAAAAAATGCCAAAAGCCCCCACTAGAAAAGCCTATGAAGCTTAGATTGAGTTTCCCAAAGACAACATGAGACATGTGGACCCATAAGCTTGTAACCCATTCAAAACCAAGACAAGTCAAGCTCAAGTTCTACTTCAATTAGGTTGTTATTGAAGTCCTTGGATGAATTGGTTTAGGGCTTTACTTTTGGACCATTGTAGAAAAAATGAATCATGGTGGACTTGTTATTTAATTTGTATAAATTAGGCATGGTTAAACCTTGTATGTGCATGTTGGTGACTCGATCGCATCATCTTGATGAAGTTGGGGTAGCCAACCCTATTAGGCTTATAATAAAACAGAGAGGATATATTATGGGCAAGAAAATGTTACACAATTTTGCAATGTGGGACTACAAATAAGTTTTACTAAACTTGAGATTTTGCACCAACTAATCACCAATTTTTGTTATCAAATAGTCTTAATCACACCCACATTTGTGAACAATCTTTTAACTTTAGCCATCCATTTGTAATCCTTGATAAAATGGTAAAGACTGTCCTCACCTTTATTAATAACAACCTCATCACCATTACCATCCATCTAATTTCTTAATCTAACTCTCCAGATCTTATGCCACGGTGACTATAACTAAACCCTCTATCATTAAAGTTGATATGAAGTTTTTAGTTTTTTTTAATAGCCTTAATTTCTCTTATTTTGGTATCTTATTGGTGCTTTAATGAATATGTAGTTTACCTCTACTAGCTTTAACAAAAGGGTGTGACTAATAAAAGCCTGATCTGGGATCTGGGGTGAATAGATGTAAGGTTTTTGTCAAACCACTAAAACATTTAGTGTTTCAATTCGTTTATTATTAAGTAATTTTATTTTCTTTATAAAAGAAAAACATTTCAATCTCACAATTTTTTTTTCTAATTTTTGGAATCAAAAAAATTTTTAATTGCTGAATTGACCCCTCCCCTCTTCTTTATTTTGCTTCATATTTTTTAAAACAACTATTATCAGAGAATGGTTTCAATTAAAAGAAAGAAATTTCTAAGACAAGATCCTCATGGCTTTACCTTGTGTTGAGGATAATGCATTTTTGTCTGAGGAGGCTTCATCACATTGACCATCGTTGTTTAAAGATGAGTTTTATCGCTAATTGAAGAATTGTATATATTTATTTTTGAATTTATTGATTTTAAAATTAAGAAATTTGAAAATATGTTTGAGATTCCATCTCAGATTATTGATGGAAGAGAAGTCAAAAAACCTTTATGTCAACTTAACCCTGAAGAAAAGCTTATATTTCAACTTAATTCTTGTGTTACGAATATTTTTTTTTATTTGGATGCCTCCAAATATAATTGGACCATGAACATGAAAATGGTGCATGAGATTTGATATGAACTTGAAGTTACATATGAGAGCACTTCTCAAGTTAAAGATGCTAAAATCAAACATGCTCTTTAATGAGTATGAATTATTTCAAAAGAATTCAAATGATAGTCTTAAGGTTAAGCCTACACAATTTACAAGTACTACTAATTGTCTATTTATTCATGGCAAGGAGGTTTTTGCTTGCCAAGTTGAGGAAGATTTTGAATTCTTTCTCAATAATATGACCCATTGGGTGAGCTTTTGACTAATGAAATTGAGCTTGCAAGAAAAAAGAATGAATAACTTGTGATTGAAAAAGAGAAGAAGAAGACAAAAGAAACAATTGTTCTTGTAATTGACTCCTCTATAGACATCAATTTCTTTATCTCAAATGAGATAGCTCTTTTCTCAATAATTTTTCTAGATTATATGAAAAACTAAATGTAGGTAAATATTTTCCAATTAATAAAAAAAAAATGTGGTCTCCCAAGAAGAAATAATTTTTATGAATGTAAACTTTTTTGGCATACAAGGCCAAATTACCCCAACTACAAGGAGATTGTAGAAAAGTTTCAAAAATAAAAGAAGAAGAAAGCTATGAAGATACCTTGGAATGTTTTTGATAATTCTTCTTCTAATGATGAAGATAAGAAAGAGAGTTTGATTTTTTTTATGGCCAGAGATAGAATTTCAATTAAAACATTTGAAGATTAGACATGTCATCCTTCAAGGAGTAGGAGAGGTATATGGTCCTTAGATAGTGGATACTCAAGACACATGACTAGAGATGCATCTTTATTTATCCACTTGAAATCTTATGATGGTGGTAAAGTTACTCTTGGTGATAACACCAACAAGAAAGTTATTGGAATTAGAGCCATGGGCAACTAACACACTTCTATAAGAAAGGTCCTTATTCAAGACTTAAGGAATAATCGTCTTAATAGTAGTCAATTGTGTGATTCAAATATAACATTTTATTAAAAAAAATGAATTCATCATTACAAAAAATAATGTTGCACTTATCATTTGAAATAGAAAAGATAATACAATTTTTTTTGCACATGGTTAAGAATAGTAGTTTACAATGCCTTACAGCACACGATAATAATTCCATATTATGGCATGAGAAATTCTATCGTTTAAGAAAATTTTCTTTTGAAAAGCTTTTAAAGGTTAATCTAGTTAGAGGTTTACCAAAACTTTCTTGGTCAAATGATAGACTATGTGGTCCTTGTTAATTATGAAAACAAATAAAAAAGAGCTTTTAAGCACATAATGACATTACATTTTTGAAAACATTAGAACTTATTCATTTAGATCTATTTTGTCGTATTCATTAGGGAGTCTTGGTAGAAGCAAGTATGGGTTGATATTATTAGATTAGTATAATAGGTTTGCATGGGTTCTTCTTCTAAGAAACAAAATAGAAGTATTTTAAAAAATTTATTAGATTGTGTTATGGCTGAAAAAGAATATGAAGTTAAGTTAGTCTCCATTAAGAGTGATATTAAAGGGAAATTTATGAATGAGTTATTCAATGATATTTGTGGAAACAATGGAGTGAAGAATACCCATTTTTCACCTAGAAACCCTCAACAAAATGCTCTAAACAAGAGAAATAATAGAACCTTACTCGATGTTGCAAGGTGTACACTTAATGACTATAATGTCACTAAGTGTTTTTGGGTGGAAGTAGCTAATATTGCTTATTATGTATTTAATTAGTTAAGTGTAGACCTTTGTTACATATTTCTCCTTTTGAAATACTTGGTTATAAGAAGCTCAAGATCTCCCATTTTCATGTGTATGGACACAAATGTGTTACTGTAAATAATGCAAAGTGGGATTTAGATTAATTTGATGCTAAGTCTGATGAAGGATTTTTCTTCGTGTACTCACTTACCAATGTAGCATTTACAGTATATAACAAGATATCACTTGTTGTGGAAGAAATAATTCATATCAAATTAGATGACTGTCTTATTGAAGCATCTAATAAACATTTTTATTGTTTTAAATATTTTATTTATTGGGCTTTGGCTTGTGTTATGAGACATTTCAACTAGTGTCTGATTTAATATGAAAGATGTTGCAATCTCTTTAGTATCTTGGAATGTCCATTTCACATATAATTATTATTGCCAATTTGGATATATTGTTATAAATTTACTTATTTTTAAAAAATAAATTATTTACTATTTTATTTTATTCACATCAATAATTCATATTATGTCTAAATAAGGACCCTTTGATTTGAAAAAAAGACATCATTTCACTTTTCTTTATGAGTTCTATCCTATTAAATATTCATTTTTAATTATTAAATATTTTAAATTCATAGATTTTGACATATTTTTTGAGAAACTCCTACTCTTGGCTATTTTTATTATCATGGATGCTACTGTTATTCTCTTTACATTCTTGGAAAACTATTTTCTCATATAATTTATCACATTTGTTAAACTTTTTCTCAATGATTTTGTTATATTACAATGCAACTCTAAGTCTCTTATCAAGTAACCTTTACATAGCTTTTATTTGGTCATATTATATAGCTTTAATTTATCTCATCTCAATTTTTATATAAATTTTCTTAATACTAAAAAAATAATTATTTATTATTTATGCTTATTTACATTGAAAATTCAAATTAATTCAGGTTGAGGTTCTAATGTAGACAAAAAAAACTTCTTTGGACTCATCTCAATAAACTCTATCTAACTAATATTTTTTTTAATTTTTTAAAATATTTTATTTTTAATTTTTTAAAAATATTTTGTGAAGGCTTTCCATTCAAACATGTTTGGAAGATCAAGGATTTTACCCCCAGTCTCTTTTGTATCATGGAATGGATATTCCTAACAACTTATATCATTTCTTGAAATTTTGTGCTTTGACATCATTACATTACTTACTATGTAATGTTTAGTCAACTATCATGTGATTATTACATCACTTTGGCTTAGCTATATTGTTTTGCTTCAATTTATCTTGTTTTCGTTCGAGTATACATCTACTTAATATTAACATAACGACTTATTATGATTTCTACTCATTTGCTTTGGAAATTCATATTAATTCAAAATGATGTTTGATGGTAATAAAATAAGCATTATTTAGCTCATCTTAATGAACTTTATCAAATAAAATATTTATTTTTAATTTTTCAAATAGTTTTTCTCTTAGATTTTCACTCATCTAGATGCATTTTAACTCAGCTAATTTGGTGATCAAGGATGTTACAGTTGATCTTCTTAATATCTTGGAATACCACATGTAATTATCTTATTTCGTCAAAGTTTAAGCTTTTATTTGGTTATATTATTGTAAAACTCTAATTACACTATCATGCCACCTTTACATTATTTTTATTTATTATATTACAATTTATCAATTTATGCCCTTCTTGCTTTATTATATGTTTATTTAATATTAAAGTAATTTCTTCATACTATTTATGTTTGTTAAATTTGGTAATTTATGGTTAGTAAAAATGAGATTTGTTAAAGATAAAAGTAACATCATTCAATTCATCATGTTGAGTTTTATCTAATTAAAAAAAGTTTTATATTTTTAATTATTTTATTTTACAAGATTATTTAATTCTTTACTAAACATTTTGACTAATATGGATGTAACAATTGATAATGTGATGCTTGATGTACTTAATATCTTGGAATAAAATTTTTTCTTATAATTTATTTTAACTTTTTCAAATTTATTTCTATGTTGTTATTAAATTAATCTAAGATACAAATTATCCCTATGAGTTACCTTTTTATTGCCTTTATTTATTTATACACTTTACTTTAACATATTTCCTTTATACTTTATTACATGTGTGCTAAATACAAAAGTATTTTTATTATTTATGCTTATTGACTTTGTAATTTATAGTAATTCCAAATGCAGTCAAATCAAGATAGACTAAATTTTTGGACACATCTCAACTAGCTCCACTAAATTAAATATTCATTTTCTTAATAATTTTTTAAAGTTTAATGATTCAATCTTGCTTTAAGTGAAAATTTGATTTGCTCATGATTCCTTGATCGAGGATGATGCACTTCATCTCCAAGGTATCTTGGAATGCAACCTTGCAATATAATTTATTTGATTTAATTAAACTTTTTTCCTTGATTTTTCCATATATATTAATGCTATATTTCTCCTCTGTTATGACATTAGTATTTCTTTGATTTGGATTTATTAAAGTATTTTTAATTTAACACATTTTAGCTTTAATTAGAATTTACTTAATATTAAATAGACTTTTTACATTTTAAAATATTTTTATTTTTGAAGGTTATGAGAAATTTAGTTTGTACTTCATCAGATAATAGGGATGCTGCACTGGACCTCTTTAATATCTTTGTATGTAACTTTCTCGTAGCATCTATATGATTTCATCAAATCTTGTGCTTTGATTTAGCTACATTAGTATGCAATTGCTAACCTTCTATTGTGTGAACATTTTATGGATGTAATTTTGTTATATTATATTACTTTTATTTATCACATTCCACCAACATTTTTTATCAACTTAATATTTAAATAATAATTAATATTTTTTTTGTTTATTTAAACATCACTAGACTCATCTCGACAACCACTATCCATCTAAATATTAAATTATATATTTATATATGTGTGTGTGTGAATTTATTTATTTTTTCTGATGCTTTATGGGAAATTTTTATTTCCGCTAGATTTGACAATATAGGATGTTATCTTTGATCTCCATAATATCTTGTTTTGCAACCTTCCCACACAATTTACTTTGGTAATTGAAAGTAGTCCAAAAGGATGTGTGATGGAGAGGAAACGATGACATTAGACCCTTTTTAATAAGCTCGATCTAATTAAATACATATTATTTATAGCTTGAAATAAATTAGTCTCTAGAGTTTGACATGCTTTAAAGGAAATTTTTATTTTTCCCTTATTTGAGCATAATTGATGATGCCCTCGATCTCTTTGGTATCTTAGAATAAAAGTTTCATATGAAATTTATCTCATTTTCCCAAAATTTTCACTTTTAATTAATGGCATAATCGTGTAAATTTAAATCTCTTATCAAGTAGCCTTTACAACACTGATTTGGATATGTTACATTTCTTTAATTCATCCAATTTTATTTTTAATATTATTTTTCTTAAAATGTAAAATATAAATTTTTATCTTATGTGTTTTGAATTTTCTAGTAATTCCAAATGAGGTTTGATCAAGCCAAAAAGAATGACATAGTACTCACCTTAATAAGGTCTATGCAAATAAATATTTATTTTTTATTTTTTAAATATCTGATTTCCTAAAGTTTTAGCACACTTTATATGGGATGTTTATTCGTACCTAGTTTAATGATCATGGATGTTCCACTCCGTCTCCATTGTATCTTTTAACAAAACTTTCCCACATAATTTATCTCATTTCTTAAAGATTTTTATATTTATTTGGTTATATTAATTTTTAAGTCCATTTCTTGTTTAAGGTAAGATTTACATCATTTTGATTTGGTTGTATTATATTATTTCAATTTATTACTTTTCAACCCCAATCAGTACTTATGTAGTACACAAATAATAATTTATTATTATATATTTTAATATATTTTAGTAATTCATAGCAATTCTAAATGAGGTTTGATCAAGTCAAAATGTATGTTGTTTGAATTGACTAGATGAGCATTATTTATTGAAATATTAAGTTTTTAATATTTTAAAATATTTTCTTAGGTTATTTAAAGGCTGTATGAGTTATTTTTATTAATACCTAAATTGATGATAGGGAATTCTACACTCTATCATTTTAGTTGTTTTAATTACAACATTCCTATACAAGTTGTCAAATGTTTTCATATTTTCTCAATGACTAAGTTATCATTATAAGAAACTCAAAGTCTTATCTAATGTGGCCTTCATATTACATTTATTTTGTTATGTTATATTACTTCAACTAATCTTATTCCATCTTTACTATATATTTTAATCTGGTATTAAAATAAAATTTTAATTTTTAATGTTTATGTAATTTAGATATTCATAATAGTTCTACATCAAGTTTAATAGAGATGAAAAAAATGTTATTGGAGTCTCCTTGATGCATTTTAGCAATTTAAATATTCATTTATGCATTTTTAAATTTTGTTCTACTGTTTTCACAAATTTTACAAGACATTTTATTTCATATCTAATTTGATGATTGAAGATGTTACCCTTGATCTTCTTAATGACATGGAATGTAACATTCTAGTATAATTTATCACATGTTTTCAAAACGTTTACTACAGTTTGGTTAGATTAGTATATAACTCTAAATCACTTCTACTAAGACATTTACAGTGCATCTTTTGTTGTATAGTTTTGCTTCAATTAATCTCATTTTAGCTTTAAAATATATTTACTTAATATTATCATAAAAATTTATCATTATTTACGTTTACATATTTTAGTAATTTATTATATCTCAAAAAATTATTTTGTCAATATCAAAATAATATCATTGGACTCAACATAACAAGCTTTAAGTAATTAAAAATTATACTTATATTTTGAAATTTTTTCTTCTTTATTATTTTTGTTATCTTCATATGACGTTTAGATTTTTACCTAATTTGATGATTAAGAAAGAAAAATTTTATCTCCTTATGATCTTGCTTAAAAATGTTTCCGTACAATTTAAATTTATTTTTAACATTTCTCAATTTTATTTTGTTATTTTGCTATGAAACTCGAATCTTTCTCTTAGGTGACTTTTGCATCACTTTTATTTTGTTATACTATAGTACTTTTATTTATAGTACTTAACATTTATTGTATGTATCATTACTATTTAATAGATATTTTATTTATTATTTATGTTTATTTAATTTGGTAATTCATATTAATTTTAAAAGACGTTCAATGGAGACATAATAGTTGTCATTAAATTCATTTTGATAAGCCATATAAAATTAAATAAATTATTATATTTAAATATTTAATATCTTTTTTTTGTATGCTTTATGAGGTATTTTCATTCTTACATTATTTAGTGACTAAAGATATTATAATAATTTTCCTTAGTATCTTATGACGGAGCTTTGTTGGAAACTTTATCCCATGTCTTCAAATATTTCAATTTAATTTGGTTATGTTATTATGACACTTTTATTATCGTTATGTGTAGAATTATTATTTCTATGAATTAATTATATTTTATTGCTTTAATTTATCTAAATCTAAATTTGTTATATATTTAATAAATATAAAAGTAATAATTTCTTATTATTTATGGATTCTTTCTTTGGTGATTTTTTATTACTCTAGAATAAGAAAAAAATATCGTTGGAAAAATCTCGAGGAGGTTTACCAATTTAATAATCTTTTTTTATAATTTGAAGCTTTTATTTTCTATGGCTTTACCCAGCTTTTTGATATATTTTAATTCATACTTGATTTAACAATGGAGGATATTTTGCTCGATCTCCTTAGTGTCCTATAATGCAACATTCCTGAATAATTTATCTTATTTTGTTAAAAAAATTATTTTGTTATATAACTTAGTCTCTAATTCTCTGCATGTGGATTTATATATCTTTGTTTGTGTTATAATATATTGTATTAATTTAAGCTATTATAATTATAATAATCATTTTCTTAACATTTATACTCAATTACATTTGTAATGCTTAATAATTCTAATCAGGATCAATTTAGATGAAACAAATGCCTTTCGAATCATCTCGAAGAGCTCTATTTATTTAAATATTCTTTTTTAAAGTTTGATATTTTTTACTTCTTTTGTGCTGACATGCATTACTAGCTATTTCAATTTGTAGCCAAATTAAAAAATCAAGTGTATTGGACTTGATCTCTTTAGTATCATGAAATGCTACTTTATCATGCAATTTATCTCATTTCTTCAATCTTTTTGCTTTACCTTGGTTATATTATTGTGTAACTATAAATCTGCACTTGTGTGAACTATTGCCACATTTATTTATTTGTATTAAATAGCTTCAATTTATCAATGCTCAACACTATTAAATACTTAATTAATATTACGAAAAAATATTATTACTAGTTTATTTTTTTTAAAGTACTTTTCTTTTATTAATTCTTAACAAGATCTAGTAGAAACAACATGAATGTTGCTAGACATGTCATGATCAGATATATCTATTTAAATAATTATTTTATATTTTGAATGATTTTTTTTTAATATTTTTGAGACAACTAATGAGATGTGATATGAATTTGATTTTATAAAGTAATTTCGACTTAATCTCCTTAGTATATTGGAATGTAATATTTCTTTACAGTTGCTACAATTTTTTCAAATTATTTGATTTGATTTTGTTATACTATTATTAAACATTAATTCCCTCTTGTTGACCTTAGATGACTGTGATTTGTCATATTATTTACATCAATTTATCTTAATTTAATATTAAAAAACATCTATTTAATAATTTAATAATAATTTATTCTTTTTTCGACTTCATAATTCAGCATAATAATAAATAGCATCCCATAGAAAGAAACAAACATCATTTAGCTCATTTTGATAAGATATATTCAATTTGTGAAGTATTTTGATTTATAAATGAATTAATGAACAAGGATGTTAAACTACATCTCTTATTATGATGGTTTGTATATTTCTCACACAACTTGTATCATTTGTTCAAATTTTTTCATTTTGAATTAGTTTATTACTTTGGAATTCTAAATGTCCTATTATGTGACATTTGCAACTCTTTGAATTAGCTATGCTATATTGTAATAATTTAACAAAATTTTGTTTTAATATATTTATATAGCCGTTGTTGAAAAAATAATTTGTTATTATTATTTTTTTTTAATTTGACAACTCATGGTATTATAAAAGAGACATGGATAGAATGAAACAAAAGTCACTAAGCTCACCAAGCTAATTTATATTAATTCAAATATTAATTTTATATTTTTAAAACTTTTATTTTTTGTTTTTATACATTTAAAATGTTATTTTTTATTTGTACATAATTTAATGATGAAAGACGTTATGCTCCATCTCCTAAATATCTTGGAATACATCTTTCTCGTATAATTTATTTTATTTCTTCCAAGATAAAATGTTCATTTTGTTATATTAATAAGAAACACTAATAGTTGTCACATGTAAAAAACATATCTCTTAAATTTTATTATATTACATTAAATTGCTTTATTTCATTTTTTTCTTTAATATTATTGACTTAAATTAAAAATTAACATCGTTTTGACTTATATAACAAAAAGAGGTCCAATCAAGACAATGAAAATGTCATTAGATGAATTTTGACGAGCACTATCCAATTTAATATTAATTTTATATTTTAGAATAATATATTTTTATCGTTTTGGTATATTTTATGAGTGTTTTTCATTCGTACATGATTTGACGATTGACAATATTATATTGGTTCCCCTTACTAACTTTGAACACATCATTCCTAAGTAATTAATCTCATTTCTTCACATTTTTCATTTTGAATTGATAGTATTATCTTCAAACTCTAATTCTTATATTATGTAACAGTCACATTTTTTTAACTGTGTTATATTATATTCCTTCAATTTATCTTATTTTAGCATTATTTTATCAACTTAATATTAAAGTACTATGTACTGTATCCAATTAAATAATTAGTCTAATATTTTAAAATACCATACTTTTAAAGTCTTTTGTGTATTTCATAAGAAATTTTTATTCGTAATTGATTTGATGATTGATGATGTTATACTCGATCTCTTTAATATCTAGAAATATATATTCCCATATAATATATCTAATTTCTCAAAAGTTTTTACTATGAATTTCTTATATTATTTCTTAACTCTAAATGTCCAATCATGTGTCCTTTATGTGACATTGATTTTATTATATTATTTTTCTTCAATTTTTCATATCTCAGCTATAATATATTTTTGTATATTATTATAATAATAATTTATTATTATTTATGATAATTTAATTTGATAATATGTACTATTTCCAAATGAGGCTTGATGGAGATGAAACAAATTTCATTGGAGTCACATTAATGAGCACTTTTTAGTTAAATATTTACGTTTTAAATTTTTTAAATATCCTAGTTTGTAGATTTTTAACATTCTTTACAAGACATCTTGATTTGTCGAAGGTTTAACCATTGAAGATATTATACAAAAAATGAACTCCTTAAAATCTTGCAATGTAGCTTCCTCATACAAATTATTTCATTTCTTTGAATTTTTTCGTTTAATTCACTTATATTACTATGGAATTATAAATATCCTCTTTTGTAAGATTTACTTGTCTTTTTTTGTTTATATTATGTTGTTTTAATTTCAGTTATTTTGTTTCAATATAGCTTTAATTAATTTAAAAAATATATTTTTTTATCATTCAAGCATATTTATGTTAACAATTTCCAATAATTACAAAAAATGTTCAACCAAGATCTAGCAAAACATCATAAGGGTATTCTTGATAGCCCACATCATGTATAATGTTTATTTTATATTTTTAACAACCTTTATGAAACATTTCAATTTCTACATGCTTTGAAGAACGTGCTTTCTATAATCATTCTGATAAATAAATTTGAATGCAACTTTCTTATGCATTTTTTCAAATGTTTTTCTATGGTTTGGTTATGTTAACAACAAATTCCATTTCCACTAATATGTAACCATTATATTGCATTGATTTAAGCATAATCATTTAAACTATTTATATAATTTCTTCTTTATTATATATTTTAAAAATTTAAAAATAATAAAATGTAGCTATTTATTTTTTTATTTTTGTAATTCATAATAATTATCTTTCAGGTTCAATCAAGAAAAAAACAAACATCATTCTGCTCAACTTAAAAAGCTTTATCAAATTAAGTATTTAATTTTTATATTTTTTTGATATTTTATTTTCTTTAGTTTTGTTGTCCTTTAAATAGCAATTTTAATCAGACTTGATTTAATGATTGAGGGTGTTATATTTAATCTATCTATTATC
This sequence comes from Vanilla planifolia, assembly GCA_023846275.1. Lineage (NCBI taxonomy): Eukaryota > Viridiplantae > Streptophyta > Magnoliopsida > Asparagales > Orchidaceae > Vanilla > Vanilla planifolia. Next base: position 341,995 of record JAIUJO010000641.1, read on the forward strand.
TTGGAATGTAGTTTCCTCAAACAATTTATATCATATCTTTAAATCTTTAGTAGTAATTTGATAATTTTACCATTAAACTCTAATTCTCCTCTCATGTGAAGTTTAGATCTCTTTAATTTAGTTTATTACATTGATTAAATTTATAATATTTTATCTTTAATGAATATGTACATAATTCAATAATAATAAATTATTATTATTTATAATAATTTACTTTGGTTATTCGAAATATTTCAAAATGTGGTATGTTGGAGATGAAACAAGCATCATTTGTGTTGTCATTCAGAGCACTCCCAAATTAAATTTTTTACTTAAATTTTTAATTTTTTATTTATTTAGGTTATTTAAACACTTTTTGAGGTCTTTTAATTCATAATTGATTTATTTATACTTAAGAGTCCATAGTTTTCATTCTGGTTTGGTTATATTACAATGAAATACTAAATCTTCAATTAGGTGTCCTTTACATCAAATTAATTTAGCTATATTTGTTTTCTTTTTATCAAATTTTAGTTTCAATATGCATATATGGTCAATATAGAAGTAATAATTGATGTTTATTTAGGCTTATTTAATTTGATAATTCGTAGTTATTCCAAGCGAGGTCAGATTGAGATGAAATAAACATCATTAGACTCACTTGATGTGCTTTTTTTAAACTAAACATGAATTTTTTTAATTTTAAATATTTTTTCTATCGTTTCATTTTTCTTTGCAAGATAGTTTGATTGATATCGAACTTGCTAATCATGGATGTTACTCTCAATTTCCTTTATGCCATGGAATACTTCCTTGTCATTAAATTTATGTCATCTATTTAACTTTTTGCCCAAATTTTAGTCATTACCATGACAAACTTTTTTTCCCACCATGTAACCTTTATATCACCTTGATTTAGTCATATTAAATAGTACAACCGATCCAATAATAGCTTTTATATATATTTACATAATATTAAAAATATTAATTTATTATTATATATGTTTTCTACTCTTGTAATTCATATTAATTCTCCACAAGGTCTAATCAAGATGAAATAACATCTTTGGTCTGGCCTTGATGAGCATTATCACTTTAAATATTCATTTTTAATATTCTTAATTGTTTTCTTTCACACATTTGATAAGAATTTTTAATTTATGCATGATTTGATGATCTAAGATGCTACATAAGACCTTTTATGTATCTTCGAATGTAGTTTTAGTATATAATTTATCTAAGTAGTTAATCTTCTCTATTTGAGTTTTTAATTTACTATTAAAACACTAATAATCAACTCATGTTATATTTATGTATCTTCGATTTGTTTATATTACATTACTTCAATTTATCTCATTTCAACTTTAAAATATATTTACTAAATAATCACTAGACTCACCTTGTTTATCACTACAAATTAATTATTTGTATATTTTTAACACTTTTTAAGAGATAATTTTCTTAGTGTATGTTTTGATGCTTGAGAATGTTGCCCTTGGTCTCCTTATTATCCATTTTCTCTTACTATTTTGTAATTATTTGGTTGTATTATAATGAAACATTATTTCCCATGTTGTGTGAACTTTACAATGGCTTGATTTTGTTATATTATTTTACTAAATTGCATTGCAATAATGCTTCGTTATATATTTAATAAAATTTAAAATAATAATTTATTATTATTATGCTTTTTTATTTTTTCCAAAATTTATGATAATTCTAAATGATGCTAAATTATGGCAAGACAAACAATATTAGACATAGCTCGATGAGTTTTATCCAATTAAATAATCATTATTTTAGAGGATATAATTTTAAAGATTTTGACACATATAATGAGGTATTTTTATTTGTATCTATTTTGATAATCAAAGAAGGCACACTCAATCTCCTTAACATCATGGAATGCAACTTTTGTGATCAATATATTTGATTACATCAAATTATTTGCTTTGATTTTGTTAAATTGTTACACAACTCTCAATCACCTCTATTGTGACATTTAGATTTCCTTGATTTTGGGATATTACATTTCATTTAGCTTCAAAATATATTTATTTTATATTAAAATAATAGCATATTACTATTTACAATATCAATTTTCATAAATCCAAAATGATGATTTATTTTGTCAATATATGTCATTAATTCAACTTATATCCATAGTTTTTGTTAAATTATTATACAACTTCAAATCACTTGTAAAATGGCATTTTGATGTCCTTCACTTGGTTATTGAAGTTTTCTTTAATTTATCCCATTTGAGCATTAATATCTTTTTCACTTTAAGTTAAAATAATAATTTATTTTTATTATATATTTACTTTATTAATTCTTAGTAATTCAAAAAAGGATTAATTCAGATAAAAAAATATCATTGGACTCCTCTTATTGAGCCCTATCAAATTTAATTTTTATTTTCTATTTTCATGTGACATGTACATTGCTTTCATTTTTTGCTATATTACATCAATTTCTCTCACTTAAACGTGCATAAATATATAAATATATATATATATATAATATTAGTACAATAATTTATTATTATTTATACAAATATGCTTTACTAATTCCAAATAATTCAAACATTGCCTGATTCGAACAGAGCAAATGTTGTTAGACTCATCCGAATGAGCTGTGACCAATTAAGTACTCTTCTTTAATATGCTTATATATTTTATTTTCAAGGGTTTTCACATGTTTTATGAGGCATTTCAAAAAATAGCTTAGTTGAGTATCGAGGATATTACACTTCATCTCTTTAATATCTTTGAATGTAACATTCTAATATAACTTATCTAATATCATCAAATTTTTTCTTTGATTTGGATAAACAAAAATATAATTTTACCTATTTGGTCATTTGACCTTTACATCACTTTGACTTAGTTGTATTAAATACTTGAACTCGTCTCTTTCCAGTTTTAAAATATAATTAATTAATATCTTAGAATGCCACTTTTTTTTTATCTAATTTATCATATATTTTCTATTTTTTCTCTTTAATTTGGTTATAATGTTATGTAACTCTGAGTCCCCCTTCATGTAACCTTTTTATCGCTTTGATTTTGTTAGGTCATCTACCATCAATTTATCAAATTTTAGCTTTAATTTATATTTAATTTATGTTAAAAATTATTTATTTTATTTATGTTGATAATTTTATTATTTTTAAAAAATTTTAAATAAGGCCATATCTAGATTAAACAAGCATTATTATACTTGTTTTAACAGGCTCTATCAAATTAAATACTCATTTTCATATTTTAAAGCATTTTATATTTGATGATGTTTTTCCCAATCTTTTTATTACCTTAGAATTCAACTTTTGTTGTATAATACATAAAATTTTTGAAATGTTTTTTATTTGATTAGGTTATCTTGCTATGCAATAATAACTATCCTCTTGTGTGCCTTTTATTTCTTTTTAATTTGATAATATTGTAATTCTTCAATTAATTTAATTATTATTTTTATATATGTTTGCTTAATATTAAACTAATAATTTTTTATTGTTTAGTCATCTTAACATTTTCATTATAGTAAATCCAAACAAGGTTTGAATGAGACAAAACAAATAAAGTTCCACAAGTCTTAATGAGCTTTATCCAAATATATATTAATTTTAATATTTTAAATTTATTATTTTATTGATTTGGCCTTCTTTATGAGACATTTGGTTTTGTAGTAGATTTTGTAATTAATCATGCTAACCTTGATCTTCATATTACATTTCTTAAAATATTTCACTTAGGTTGGGTTACATTATCATGTAACTTTATATCTCCTCCCTTTTAACTTTACATTATTTTTATTTGCTTATGCCATAATTCTTAGATTTATCTCATTTAAAATTTAATTTACATTTACTCCACATTGAAGTAAAAAATAATTACTATTTATTCTTATTTAGTTTTCCATTACTAATAATCATAAATTAAGTTTGGTCAAGAAAAAAAAGCAATTACTGGATTCATGTCGATGAACTCTATCAAATTAAAGAATCACCTTTATAATGTTTAATATTTTTTACGGTTTTTGCATGTATTACTAGACATTCTTATTTGCACCTAGTTTATCTATGTAGAATTTTACACTCAAACTTCTTAGTATATATGAATGAAAATTTTTAAAATAATGTAAGTCATGTTTTTAAAAGTTTTACTTTTATTTGTTTCTATTACTATGTGACTCCAAATCTTCCCTCATGTAACCTAAAATCACTTTGATATAGTTATGTAACATTACTTAAATTTATCTCATTTCCATTTAGTATATATTTACGTAGTATTAAAAAAATAAACTATTGTTTATGTATTCTTATTTAATTTTGTAAGATGTGTTAATTCTTAACGTGGTGTTATTGAGATTAAATGCCCCACATTATACAAATCAAGACATGCTCCATCGAATTATTTATTCATTTTATATAATTAAATAAGTTACTTTTTTTTTATGATTTCCACACTTTATGATATAACTTTAATTGCACTCCATTTAATAATCAAGGATATTGAAACCATTATCTTTAGTATCTTAAAACACTAGTTTCCTTATCATAATTTTTTAAAATTTTTAGCTTTTATTAGATTATATCAGAAAGTAACTATAAATAACAACTTATGTGCTATTTATCTTGGTTTGTTTTTATTATATTACATTACTTCAATTTATCTTATTTTAATTTTAATTTATATTTACTAAAATTATAATAATAATTTATTTGCATTTTTTTATATTACTAACTAAAAACTATTCCAAACAACATTTTATAGAGCTTAAAATAATGTCATTTGAATCATCTTGAAGAGCTCTAATTAATTAAATATTTATTTTTAAGTTTTTAAATACTTTATTAACTTTAGCTTGGCATGCTTTATGTGCTACTTTTATTTATAATAGATTTGGCAATTGATGATCTTTCATTTGATCCATTAAGTATCCTAAAATGCTACTTTTCTTTTAAATTTACCTAATTACTTCAAATTTCCTACTTTAATTTCACTATATTATTATGTAAAACAAAATCATCTCTCTTGTGACATTTATCTAAATTAGTTTTGCATAGATATATTACATTAATTTATCTCATCTCAATTTGATTATGTATATACTTATTATTAAAATAATATTTTCTTATTAGTTATGCATATTAAATTTATTATATCCCAATTTTTCAAACAAGGTCTTATCAGACAAAATGAATGTTACTTGACTCGCCTCAGTTAATTAGATCAAATGAAATTTTAATTTTAATAATTTAAAATTTTTATTTTCTTGTGTTTTGGAACACCTTAGAAGGTATTTCAAATGGTACATAATTTGATAATTGATAATGTTAAACTCCATCTCTTAGTCTCTTTGAATGATTCATTCATAAGCAATTTATCTCTTTGTTTAGCTTTCTTTTGTTTTCTTATAATACTATTTGACACCAGATATCCTATTGTGTAAATTTTAAATGCCTTCAATTTTGTTGTTACATTGCTTGAATTTATTTAATTTTAGATTTAGAACATATTTATTTAACTTTGAAATAATTATTTGTTATTATTTATTTCTTACTTTTTTTTGTAATTCCTAATAATTCAAAACATTGTTCGATTAAATAGAAATAAATGTCATAGGACAACTCTAGATAAGCAATATCAAATTAACTCTCCCATTTTACATGTTTTAAAACTTAAGTTTCTAATGTTTTGGCAAATTTTTTCGGGCCTTTCATATCATACTTGATTAATGATTGAAGATTTTATAGTTGGTCTCTTTATTGCCTTGGAGTGCAACTTTCACATATAGGTGACCTTATTTCTAAATCTCTTTCCATGTGAAATATACATCTCTTCAATTTGAGAAAATTGCATAGCTTCAATTTATGCCAATTTAATTTTATCATATATTTTGTTAAATTCAAAATAAAAATTCTTTTATTTATGCTTACGTTTTCTAATAGCAATAAATTAAAATGAGATTTGATTGACATTAACAATCATCAATCGACAATTCTCAATTAGTTTTACCAAAATAAATATTGATTTTTTTAAACTTAAATTTTTATATTCCATGTTTTGGCATACTTAATGGGATATCTTGATGGGAAAAATTTTTGCAGTTATGGAACCCTTTATCATTTCTAAGTGCAACATTCTCATGCAATTTATCACTTTTCTCAAGTGTCTCTTTCCTCTTTGGATATATTCCTCTGTAACTCAAAATCTCATCTTGTTACACCTTTAAAATACTTTGATTTTTTCGTTTTACATTGTTTCAATTTATCACATTTTAGCCTTAATGCATAAGTACTGTTTATTAAAATAATAATTTGCGATTTTTCTGCTTATTTAACCTATTAATTAACAATAATTAGAAATGTGTTTTGAATGAGACATAACAATTGTAATTTGACAAATCATAATGAGCTCTATAAAAAATAATATTCATTTCACATTTTTAATATTCTCTTTTTTGGAGTTTTGGCATGTTTTGCTTAGTCTAAATGTACAATATTAGATGGTTGAGGGTGATTCATTCATTCTCTTTAGTACATTGGCATGAAACTTTACCAAATTATTTATTTAATTAATTGAAAGGTTTCTCTTTGATTTAGTTATATTTCTATGTGACTCTAAATTTTCTCTCGTGGAACCTCTATACCACTTGTTTTTGTTATATCACATTGCTTTAATTTATCTCATTTCAATTTTAGTATAAATTTTTTGAATAAAAAATAATAATTGTTTTATTAAATATGCTCATTTATTTTGATAATTTGTTGTAATTGAAAATGAGGTTGGATTGACATTGAACAAACATTGTATGATTTTTCTCAATGAGCTCTTCGAAATTAAATTTTCACTTTTATAATTTTATACATTTTCTGGTGTTGCACCTAATTTGATGATTAAAAATATTACACTTGACATCATTGGTATCATGTAAAATAACATTCTAGAATAATTTCTCTTAATTCTTAAACTACTTCGCCTTAATTTAGAAAAATTTCTTTTTGTCTTTAAATCTCATCTTATGTGACCTTTACATGTCATTATTTATGTTGTAGGGCATTGCTTTAAATTATCTCATTTTAGTATAAGAATATATTTACTTAATGTTGTAAAAATAATTTATTATTTTTGCCTCTTTATAATTTCTAATACCTAGTGATTTCAAACAATGTTCGATCAAGTCAAAATAAAGATCATTCGATGCCTCTTGACGTAATCTATTTAATAAAAAATTTTATTTACAAAGGTTTTTGGATCTTTTACATCCAATGTTGATTAGTACCGGATTTGATAATTGATGAAGTCATGGTCGATCTCCTAGGAATTTTGGAATGCAAGTTTCTATTCAAAAATATCTGATTTCTTCAATTTTTTTTTGATTTGGCTAATTTTCTATATAAATCTAGATTTATTGTCATGTAACATCTATAGTAATTTGATTTTGTAACATTACTTTGCTTCAATTTATCTCATTTGAACTTCAAATTATATTTTCATAATAATAAATTAATAATTTATTACTATTTATGTTTGATTAGTTTAGTAATTTTTAATAATTCCTAATTTTGTCTTATCCAAAAAAATTAATGTTGTTGGTCAAGACTTGACCAGATCCTTTTGACTAAACATTAACTTTTTGTATTTTAATTTTTTTACGTTTATGCATATGTTGCTAGACCTTTTGATTGGTTCAATATTTCATATTGAGGATGTTACATGATCGCCTTAGTATCTTTGAATGTCTTTTTTGTTGTAAGAACTCTAAATCTCTGTATATGTGACCTTTATGTTTGTTTGATTCATTTGCTATATTATTTTTATTTTGCTGCATTAAGTTGCTTCAATTGAGATCATTTTAGCCATTATTGAGATATACTAAATATTAAAATAATAGTTTATTATTACCTATGTTCAAAAATTTTAATATCTTGGAATGTAATTTTTGAACACATTTTTATTTTATTTCACCAAATTATTTTCCTTGATTTGTCATATTATGTGTCCGATGATGCTTTCATTCCATCAAACACACACTGTTGAATTTCCTATCGATTACCAAAGTAAATAATCGTAAGTTGTAATAAAACACGTTTTCAATATCAAGTCATTATTGACCGAACATAAAATTACATAAATTGGTGTAATATAATATGAGTTAGTTAAAGTGAAGTAAAGGATAGATGAGAGGCAATTTGAAGTTGCATACTAGTGTAACAAAATCAAAGCAAACAAATTAAAGAAATGAATGCTTTTTTGGGAACTTTTAATCAAAGATATTGAAGCAAATTGTTTCATGAAAAGTATTAGAATGATAGGTAATAAATATTTAAAAATATAAAAAGGAATGTTCAATTCGATAAAGCTTGTCAAGGTAAATGTAATCATGTTTGATTCATTTAGATTAGACCTCAATTAGAACTTTTACAAACTAAACCATTAAAATGGAATAAATAAAAATAAATTATTATTTTTACAATATGTAAATTTATAGTAAAGAAATTTTTGATAAATTAAAGTAATATATTGTAACAAAATAAAAACATGTAGTGACATAATAGAGGAGATTTATAGTTACATAGTAGTGTAACTAAATCAATGTTGAAAAATTGAAGAGGAGAGGAGATTTAGAGGTACATAGTAGTGTATGTAAATAAATATTAAGGAATTGAAGAAATGAGATAATTTATATAAGAAGATGCATTTAAAGATTATAAGAATGAACGTAGCATCTAAAATTATCCAATCAGGTATGAAATAAAATAGCTCATAAAGCATGTCAAAACTAAACAAAACATTTTTTAAATATAAAAAAAATTTTAAAATATTTAGTATATATATATTAAAGGTTAAAAAGATAAATTAAATTCTAGTAAAATTTTCAAATAGAAGTAATATAAAGGCCAAATGATAGTAGAATTAGAGTTTCAAAGTAGTCATATCAAATCAAAGTGAAACTTTTCAATAAATAAGAAAAATTGTATAAGAAAGCCAAATTCTAAAATACTAAAGAGATTGAGTGCACATTCTTAATGGTAAAAGAAAGCATGATTTGAAATGCTTTGTAAAACAAGAAAAACCTAGAAAATAAAATATTTAAAACCCAAAAATAAACAATTAATTTTATAAAGCTCATTAGAAAGATCTAAATAATTATTTTTTCATCACGATCAAACCTTATTTAGAATGATAATGAGTAAAAAAATAAGGACAAATAATAATTTATTACAATTTTAATATTGAGAAAATAAATATTAATGTAAAAATATGTTAAATAAAAAAATAATATAACAAATTAAAAATAATTTAAAGGCTAAAAGATATTTTATTTAATACTCCATAGTCATATAAAATAATTAAATCTAAAAATTATAAGAAGGTAGATAAATAGAATAAAAAATTTGTATGAAACGAAGTAGATTTAGTGTAGGAACATTGATCATCAAATCTAGTATGAATAGAAATGACTCATAAAGCATGATAAACTCAAAATAATTAATTATGCCAAAATATAGTATTGAATATTTAATTATAAAAACTCACCTTGACATGTCCTTGGACATTTGTTTTGGCTCGATCAATTTCTAATTAATGTGGATTAACATAATAAATGTTCGTAAATAAAAATAAATTATTATTTTACTCAGCAATAAAAAATTTTAAAGAAAAAATATGACAAATTTAAGCTATGTCATATTTCCAAATCAAAGTGATGTTTCATCTCTTGGTTGGGAATTAGAGTTATAATAATTAAATACTGGACAAATCAAAATGCCTTATAAAAACAAACAAATCTAAAAAATATAATATTATAAAATTTTAAAAAAATATATTTTAATGGATAAACCTAATTAAAATAAGTCAAATAATTTTCGCTTCACCTCCACTGGTTCACTATCAATATTATAAAAATTTACAAAAATTATCTATTAAGTATAACAACAATATTTCAAAAATTAAATAAATATATATTTAACTAGCAACGAGGTAAATTGAAACAATATAATATAGCAAAATAAATTAAATCTAATTGTTACTCGTTAGGAGAATTAAAGTTACATAAAAATATTAAACAAATTTTAGAAAAAATTATAAGAAAATGTAATAAAGAGTAAAAAAATTTCTATTCAAAGATATTAAAATATAAGAAAATTAAATATTTTAAAAAAAATAATGAACCTATAATTTGATAGAACTCAATGGTATGAGATTTGATGAATTGTTTTAATCCATTAAAGATGTTGTTTGGATTTAATAAAAATTAAAAAAATGTTTAAAAATATAAATTATAATAAACAATTATTTATGACATATTAAATCTATGCAAAAGCTAAGATTAGTTAAATTTAAGAAAAATATAACATAACCGCATCTTAGCGATAAAAATTGACAAAGTGAGACAAAACATGTAAGAATGTTGCATTCCAAGATATAAAAAGAAAGATTGTAGCATTTGTTTCAACAAATTAGGTAACAATTGAAAAATCTCTTAAAACATAAAGAACTTGAGCAAAAAAAAAACACTAAAACTATAAAAATAATATTTAATTTATTGGAAAATGTTGCTATAAGTCCAATGATAGTTCTTATAAATTAAAAAATTAAATAATAATAAATAATAATAAATTATTCTTTTATTAATAAGTAATTATATAACAAATCTAGAATTAATTAAATGTAAGCAACATATTTTAAATAAATCAATGGAAAGTTTAGGTTACATGAGAGCAAAAGATGAAGTTTATAACAGCAAAACCAAATCTAGCTAAAACTTTTAAAGAAATGAGAAATTATATTGAAATATTATAGTCCAGGTCAGTAATCAGATCAATTGTACCATTCTAGATCATATAATCAGGCATGAATTGGGTGTCCCTTAAAAAGTACAAAAACTCTAAGAAATTAAAAACTTATATTAAATTTGATAGAGCTCATCAAATCAAGAAAAATGATATTTTTCTTGTCTTAGGAAAATGTTGTTTAAACCTGCTATGAATTACCAAAGAGAATAAGCAATTTAATATTATAAAAAATGTTAAAAGATGAAGAGTAACATATTAATATAATCAATTCATAGCCGAAAAGATGAAAAAAAATATAAGTATAAAAAATGTTATATAGCATGATATTAATAAGAACTTGTGTAACACTTTTGGTTATAAATTCACGTATGAATAGATATATTTAGATAACAAATATCCTAAAAAAATTACAAAAAATAATAAAAAATATTTTAAATATATTTAAAAAATTAAATATTTAAAAAGATAAAGCCCATCTAGGATAGTGCAAGAACATTTGTTGTGTCAAGATCGAACATCAATTGGAATTACTATGAATTCACAAAATAAATTATCATAAAAAATAAATAATTAAAATTTTTATATGAATTAAATTTGTACTAAAACGAAATTGAGATAAATGAAAGTAATGTAATGTAGTAAAATAATATTGTAAAGGGCATATGAGAGGAGATTCAGAATTATAATTTAAAATAATTAAAGAAATGGCAAAAATTGTACTAAAAATTTGCATTCCAAAAACTAAGGAAAGATATTGTAACATTGCTGATCCTTAGTGTTCTCTTTTTATAGCAATATATATTATCTCTACTTCAATTTAATATTAAATATGTGATGTCATATGATATAAAAAATTAATAATTTTAATTTAGTTTAAAGTGTAACAAATTTTTTAATATCAAATATAATAAATTAAAAAATTAATTTCCATTTATAATATTATATATATACACATATATTATGTATAAAGGTTTGTAAATATAGTTATATTGTATTAAAGAATTTTTGGAACTAAAAATATATTTAAAAAAAATAATATATATACTTATTATATATGTTACATCGTATAAAGGTAATATATTACAACAATTATGTAATTTAAAATCTAATTAGCTAATTAAATTTACGATATGAATGAAATTAAATAAAATTAATAGCAACTGTATTTATTAAATTTGAGAATGACTTAGAATTTCTTATATGTTATAATGTAGATAATAAATATTAAGAATTTTTACCAATAATGATATAATTTTAGTTTTGTTAAATTCTATAATATGATAATATTATATCTAAAAAATTCTATCCTAATATATATTGTTGTAAACATAAATTAATTCTAAATTACCATGATTCATATCGGTTACTTCGCTCAATATTAAACAATATTAAAGTTTTTATTTTATTAGTTCATATGATGTACCAACTTTATTATCATATAAAATTTATAATAATAACATAAATTTATTACTAATAATTAATTAAAATGTTAATTTCAAATCAACATTTATGATAATTTAATTTTTAAACATTAAAATATTTTTTAAATAAGTTTTTGTTGAATGAAAAAATAATACTTTTAAAAATAAGGGGAATACAAGGTCTTTATTAGAGTTCATCCATCCTAATACTACTCTCACTCAAGAAATCAACTTTTGATCTCTATTCAGATACATCATTTTAATTCTTTTTCCTCATGCAAATGTACGAAAGGGAATAGGTGTGATTATGTGACTACTGTTTTGAGGATAATAAATAATTTCTAAAATTTTTTAAATTATTAAGCATATGTAATATTAAAAAAAATTGCTTATTATATATGTTATGTTAAATAATTAAAATATTACATAAATTATATTTTTATTAACATAAATATAGGTAATAATATATATCTGATCATAAATATTATATATTAAATTATGTAACATAGTAGATTTCTTAAATATTGCTAATTGATTGTAGAAAAAAGGAGAATATCTAGATAATGATAACTATTCTACAAAGGAGACAAAATTAATAAACTTATAAAAGCAAAATAATGAGCAAAAAAGTAAAAAAGATTTATGAAAGATGATTTCATTGAAAGAAAAAGAAAGGAGAACCTTGATGACATAGACAAAATAAATAAATAAGTGAAAGAGAAATAGAAATGAGAAACTCAAAAATAAGAGAGGATAGTTTGAGCCAAATAAAAGAATAAGATAAACAATAATGAAACAAATTAAAGAATTATAATAAAAGAGAGCAGGAATTGAGAGAATGTAAAAGACATTAAGATAAAGGCATAAGACAAATGTAAAATCTTAATAATCCAACATATAATATTTGTTAAATATGACAATTTAATCTTATATAAGATTTTATAAAAAATAAAAAAATAACATTATTATTTTTAAATTATTTTAGAATATTATAAATTATTAATGAATTTTTTAATATTAAAACTATATTATTTTATTCATACTTAAAATAGTGAAGTTAATAAAATAATAAATTGTATAGCTATTTTGATATATTTAGTTTACATAATGCAACACTGATAATAAACACAAAGTAACTCACATTAATGATACAATTTCATATTTCTAATATTCTGTAATATAATATTGTTATATTTAACAAATTCTCTACTTAATATGCATATTGTTATAAAGAATAAATTAATTCCTATTTATTATAATTTATGTAAGGTATTTTTCTCTATATTTAACTATAATAATGTTATTATTTTACTATATCAGATCATGTACATATTTGTTTTATTATAGAAAATTAACAATAATTTTTTAAATTATTGTTTTTAATTAATTATTAAAATGATAATTATAAACTATCATGCATAATAATTAATGTTTAAACACTAACATGTTTTTAAATAAATAGTGAGTAATTTTAGAAAAGGAATATATAAAAATATTTGTGGCAAGAAGAGTTTTTAAGAGAGTGGAGATAGAGAATATAGAAACAAATTAGAGAATTATAATAGAAGAGAGTAAGAATTGAGGGAATTTAAGTGACAATAAGATAAAGGCAAAAAAGTGATAAATATAATTAAATAAAAGTTAAATCTTACTAATTTAATTTATAAAATTTATTAAATATGGTAATTTAATTATATATAATTTTTTGTAATAAAAACTTAAGATAACATTACTATTTTTTTATTATTTTAGAATATTATAAAATCTTAATGCATTTCTTTACTAATGAAATTATATTATTTTATTCACACTTATAATTTAGAAGTTACTAAAATAAAAGATAATATTTTTATTTTAATATATTATCTTTAAAAGATGCAACATTGATAATAAAAATATAAAATTATTAACATTAATGATATAAGTTTATATTTCTATTATTTTATGATATAATATTACTATATTTAAAAATTTTATACCTAGTATTTATATTGTTATAAAGAATAAATTAATTCCTATTTATTAATTGTTTTGAATTATTTTATGCCATATTAAAATATATTAAATTTGTTATTTTACTAAATCACGTTATGTGTTGTATTTATTATTATATAAAAGTAACAATGTTATTGTAAATTTATTATTGTTAGTTATTTATTAAAATGGTAATTATAAATTATCATTCAAAATAATTTAATGTTTAAACATTAGCATGTTATTAAATCAATTATTAGTAATTTAAAGAAAGGAAAATAAAAAAAAATATTTGTTACAGGTAGACTTCTGAAGATGTCAGCCATTGCAATACAATTCTTGATCTAGTAAGCCTAAGTTTGGAGTTCTGATACAATTGAGATAAAAAACTCTTGTGTGGTATTTACAATACATAAGAAATTAAATTTTTTTTATTATATTGAAGATAATGAATAATTTTTAAAATATTCAAAATTTTTAGGCTTATGGATATTTAAGAGAATAATTTCTTATAGTTGTCATAATACATTATAATAATAAATTTATTTCTATAAAATTAATTAAAAACATTACATCAATAATTATTTTTACTAACATAGAAATTAAAACATATTTTTTTGTTAAAGAAGGAAATAAAGATATTTCTTTAATATTATTAAATAATGGATTGTAAAATAGATAATAAAGACAGAGATAACTATTCTATAAGAGAAAGAAGCTCACAAATTGATAAGTGTAGAATAAAGGGATCATAGTAATAGTGATTGATGAAACATTTTTAATGAAAAGAAAAAAAATAGAGAACATTGTTAAGATAAAAAGAATTAACAAATAAAAAGGGAAGAAATGATAGAAAAATGAATGATAAATGAGAGAGAAAGGCCAAGAAAAATATAATGAGATAGGGAATCAAGTGACATAGAGAATGATAATAACAAAGAGAAAGAATTAAGAAATTTTGAGACATTACCATAAAGAGAAAAAAAAAATAATTAAATAAAAGTTAAATCTTAAAAATTAAGCTTAAAATATTTATTAAATATAACTTTAGTCATATATAAATTTTAATGATAAAAAACTTTAAAACATATTCTTAGCTCATAACAATTTTAGAATATTAGAATTATTTAAAGAAAAGATTTATTATTAATTTAATATTACTTTAAATATACTTAAAAGTTTATATAAAAATATTAGATAGTATAATTACTGTAATATATTATCTTCAAATAACATATAAATAATAAATATTAAAAATATTTAACATTGATTATACAATTTTAAACTATTTAATATTTTAAAAATTTTCATAAGCATCATATAAATAATATTATTAATATAAATTAATTCAAATTATTTATAATTAAAAATAAAATAATTTATATTATATTCGAAAATTTTCCAAGTCAACCTAATTTTTCAAAGTTTTGATTTCCTCAATTCTTATCAAAATTTTTAGCACTTCATGTCTTTTAAAAATTAATGAGAAATCATAAAAAAATTCTTTTTTTATCGAAAATTGGTTTCTTACTATATTTTTCTTTTTAATTGACTAATCTCAATAGTGGCATGAGTTCAAATTGATCTTAGAAGTTTTTGTTATTTTAACAAATATTTATAAATAATAAAATAATTTGATCTCCTTAGTATATTGGAATGCTAATTTCCCAAATATTTTTTGAAATCACTTCAAATTCTTTGCTTTGAATTTTTTAACTGTATCTTGAAACTCTTGTTCTCCTCCTTTTGATATTTATATCATTTTGATTAGATTATATAAATTTACTTTAATTTAAATTATTTCATCTTTAATATACTTATTTACTACTATGAAAATAATTTTTCATTTTTTATGCAAATGATGTTTGATAATTAGTAGTAATTTTAGATGATTTGCATTGTAGATGAATCAAATGTTATTGAGTCATGTCAATAAGATCTATCCATATAAATATTCATGTTGATTTTTTAAAATATTTGGTTTTTTATGTTGGCAAGCTATAAAAGATATTTTTGTTAGAAATTTATTTGATGATTGAGGACACAACGCTCAATCACTTTATTGTCATGGAATGAAACCTTTTGTGTAATTCATCATATTTCTTCAATTTTTTTGCATTGATTGTGTTATACTATAATGAAACTATAAATCTTCTCCATTGTAACCTTTGTAATGGTTTCATTTACTTGCATTATATTACTAGAATTTTTTTCATTTAATAATTAATATATATTTACTTAGTGTTCAAATAATAATATATATTTTTTAATGATTTCTTATTTTGGTAATATATAGTAATTCTAAATGTGGTATGATTTAGGTGAAACTTATGTCCTTAGACTCACCATGATGAGATCTATCCAACTAAATATTAATTTTTATATTTTGCAAAACTTTTTTACTAAAATGTTTTCAAGATTTGCTAAATATTTTATTCATACCACATTTGATTGTTAAGGAAGATGCTCATTCTTCTTAGTATGAAAGAATACAAATTTCCTAGTATTGTTTATGTTATTTCTTCTAATTTTGTGCTTCCATTTGATTATATTGCTATGTAAGTCCTAAATTTCTCTTATGCCACTTTTACATGTCTTTGATATTTTTATGTTAAATAGCTTCAATTTATCTCACTCTAATAATAATATATATTTTTACGTAATTAAAAAACGATAACATATTATTATTTTTTCTTACATTGATAATTGAAGGTAAATCCAATTGTGTTTTGATGGGGACAGAAAAACTCATTAGACACATCTCGATTAGCTATAATACATTAAATATTATTTTTTATTTTTTAAAAAAATTTATTTCCTTCTATTTTTTGCCTACTTTATAGAATATTTTGAAATGTACATAATTTAATGATAAACGATGTTACACTAGACCTCTTTAGTATTATTGTTTCAAATGTTTATGCATGACATAACTACAATACTGTGTAACCTAAAATTCCCCCTCTTGTAACCTTTATATTACTTCTATTTGATTATGTTAAATTTCTTCTATTTATCTCTTTTCATTTGTATTATATATTCACTTAATATTAATAAAATGATTATTATTACTTAATCTCGTTTTTCATTGGAAATTGATTGTAATTCAACATAAGGTTTAATTAAGAAAGGAATATAATTGGACTCATCATGATCAGCTAAAATACAGTTATACATAAATTTTTTTCCAAATTTTTTTCTTGCTTTTTTAGATATTTGATTTATGCCAGAATTGATAATCCAAGATTTACACTTGATCTTCTTAGAATGAATACAAATGGAATTTCAACTTTCTCTTGTAATTTATAAATTTCCTCAAATATTTTTCTTTGATTTGATTTACTTGATACTCTAAATCTTTACTTAGGTGATGTTTATAACACCTTGATTTGGTTATATTACAATACAACCATTTACCTCAAGTTAGCATTAACATATATTTGCATAATATTAAAATAATAAATTATTATTAGGTGTGTCCTTTCATGATTGTAATACATAATAATTCGAAATAAGGTTTGTTCAATGTAGAATAAATATCACTGTACACATCTAGATGAGCTCTATAAAATTAAATATTTCTTTCTATATTGCTATATATTTTATTTATGATTATTTCCTTAATATCCTAGAATTAAACTTTTCATATAATTTATATCATTTCCTTTAATATTTCACATTGTTTTGGTAGTACTGTCATGAAACTTCAACTCTCACATGAAAACTTTACATCAATTTGATTTATCTTTTTATGGCTTTAATCTATGTTTATTTTATAATAAAATAATTTTTAATATTTATGCCTATTTAATTTATTAAGCCATAGTACTTCCAAATGGGTCTATTATCGAGATGAAACAGATGTGATTGGGCGTGATTGATGAGCTTTATAATTCTAAAAACATATTTATATTTTTAAATATCGATTTTTTTATTTTTTATACTTTGTAAGATATTCCTATTTATACATAATTTGAGGTTTAGGATTTTATTCTTAATATTTTTAGTATAATTGAATGCAACTTTTTTGTACAACTTGTTTGATATTTTTAAGATTTTCACATTAACTTGGTATATTACTATAAAATTCTGACTTTCTTCTTGAGTGACCATTACATCAATTTGATTTGGTTATATTACGTTTCTTATACCTATCTCATATCAACTATAATATATGTTAACCTAAAATGTAAAAAAGTAATTTTTTAATATTTTAAAGTTATTTACTTTGCAATTGGTAGTAACTCCAAATGATTTTTGATCGAGATATAATGAACATCATCACACTCATGTCAATGTCCTTTAAATATTTAAAAACTCTTTTCTATTATTTTCAAAGTTTTATTTTCTTTGACTTTTTTCGTGGCTTACAATATATTTTAATTTGTAACTCTTTTTATCATTAGGTATGATATACTCATTCTTTCTTAATACATTTGAACAAATGTTTTGAATATAATTTATATATTTTCTTTTATATTTTCTCTTCTACTAGATTGTATTATTATGAAACTTTAAATCTCTATCTTTGTGACCTCCACCATGATTTAATTTAGTTATAATATGTTACTCCAAATTATCATTAAAAATTTAAGATATATTTACTTAATATTAAAATAATCATTTATTATTATGTAAACTATTTTGATTATTATTTTGCAGCAAATCTAAATGAGGTCAGATCAAGACAAAATAAATATCATTGACCTCACATAAAAGAGCTACATCTAATTAAATATTCAATTTAAAATTTTTACTTGTTTTCTTTTTTATAACATTGGCACTTCTTACGAGACATTTTAAAATTTACCAAATTTGATGTTCCAAGATTCTATTCATGATTTTCCTAGTATCTTCAAAGTCAACTTTCAATATAACTTATCTCATATCTTGAAATATTATTTTATTTGGTTAAATTTCTATTAAACTCTGAATTTCATTATGTGTGGTGCTTATATCATTTTAGTTTGCATATATTACATTTCCTTGGTTTATGTCACTTTAAGTTTAATATTTATTTATGTAATATGAAAATAATACTTTGTTACTATTATCTTTTTAAGTTGGTTTTTTCTAGTAATTCAAAATGTCCTCTAGTGGATACCAAATATACATTGTTGAACTAGTTGCAAAGACTTCTATCTAATGAAATAGTCAATTTAAATTTTTTATGTATTTTTGTTTTAATTGCTTTTTACATATTTAATAGGATAAATCAATTAATAACATATTTGATGTCATCGAATCTACACTCTATCACCTTAATGTCATGGAATGTAAATTTCTAAATGAATTTATCTTTTTCTTCAGATTTTTAGCTGTGTAATTAGTAATTTATATGAAGGTCTAATTCTCTTCTCTTTTTATTGCTACATCAATTTGATTTTGCAATATTATATTTCTTAAATTTATCATATTTTAATGTTAATATATTTTAAATTTATGATAAAATAAATAATTTGTAATTATTTATCCTTCTTTACTTTAGAATTTTGTAGTATTTCCAAAAGACCTCAAAAATGACAAAATAAACTTTTTTACATTACTCAAAAAACTCAATCTTACTAATTATTCCTTTCTATTTTTCTAAATCTTTTATTTCAGGGGTATTTGGAGCATATTTTGGAACATTTCAATTTATAGAAGATTTGATAATTAAGGAACCTATAATCGATCTTGAGATGCAAATTTTTCATTTAATTTATCTAATTTCTTCGTAACTTCACCTTCAATTGGATTCATTATTACGTAATGCCAAAACTCAACTATGACCTTTACAATATTTTTACTTAATAATATTACATTAATTCAATATATCTATCAATTTTCTATTATTTATTTTGGTAATTCAAAGTAACTTTGAATGAGGTCTGACCAAGAAATACATAAATCATTGGACTCTCCTTGATTAGCTATATTCAATTAGATATTAATTTAATATTTTTTATATATTTTGTTTTCAATTTTTTTGTTAAGTCTTAAAAGACATTTATATTCATAATTGAGTTAATGATTCAGAATGTTACATTTAATATTATTTGTATCTTGCAACCTAACATTCGTATAGCTAAATCTTATTTCTTAAACTTTTTTTGTTTAATTTCCATATTCTGCTATAGAACAAATTTCTTCTCATATGAGCTTCACATCACTTTGATTTTGTTATAGTTTATTACTTGACTAATCTCACATTATCTTTAATAATATATTAATTATTACTTAAAAACTATTATTGCCAAATATTCTTGTATTCCTTTGTAATTCATAATAATTAAATATCATTCAAATTTAGGTGACTATTATTAGACTTTTTTCAATAACCTCTATTCAGTTAAATATTTATTCTAAATATTTTTACATATCTTTTGCCATCCAAGACTTTGACAAACATTGCTTAACGTTTTGATTTGCATTTGACTAAATCATTCTGAATGTTATACATAATCTATTTAATATTTTGGAATGCATCTTTTCCATTGAAATGAACAAATTTCTTCAAATATTTTAATTTGATTTAGTTGCATATGTAACTCTAAATATCATCTCATGTGATGACTACATCACTTTGATTTGGCTAAACTATACTATTTATTTATAATGTGTACCTTTATTTTATGTTTACTTAATATTAAAAAAAATTTGTTATTTTCTATTCTTATTTTTTTAGTAATTCAATGTATTCTAAATGTGTTGATGTAGATGAAAAACATGTCATTGACTCTTCTTGATGAGCTTTGTTTAATTAAATATTTATTTTTATATTTTAAATGTTTTATTTTTTATTTTCTTGTCTTACTTTATTAGTTGTTTAGATTTCTGCCATATTTAACAATTGATTGTACACTTAATCTTATTACTTGCTTAGAATGCAAGTATCTTACACAATTCCTCTTATTTCTTCCAATTTTTGCTTTGATTTGATTATATTACAATTTAAGTCTATATCTCCTCTCATATGAACCACATCACTTTGATTTAGTTTTATTTGTTTGCTTCAACTTGTCTCATTTCAACATTGGTTTGTATTTTCATTAAATTAAAAAATAAATATATTGTTATATTTGTATATTTACTTTCATAATTGGAGGCAATTTTAGTTGATGTTTGGTCAACATGAAATGATTGTCCTTATAATCTTCTCTATGTTATTAATCCTTTTAAAAATTTTATTCATTATTTTTAAATCTATTTTATTATATTACTTTGGCATGCATTAGAGACATTTTTATCCACACTTGATTTGATGATTGAGGATATTAACCTCGATCTACTTAATATCTTTAAATGCAACATTCCTATGTAATTTATATCTTTTTTCTAAGTTTTTTCTTTGACATAGTTATATTATTGTTTAATTCTGAATTTTGTTTGTCCCTTTTTTGATTTAATACATATTTACATAAAGTTAAGAAAATCACAATTTTTTTTATTTGGTCCTATTTTTTTTAATATTATTAAATATTGTTATTTTTTACAACTTTTACAACCTCACAACTCATTTTTATTAAACCATATTCCGTTATCGAGGACACTACAATCAACTATCTTACGGTGTTTGACTACTACTTTCCTATATAAATCATCTCATTTCTTAAAATATTATGCTTTAAACTTGATATCTTGCTAATTTCATCTATATCCCCTTTTTTGTGACCATTAAAATGCTTGATTTGGTTTTATTTTATAGTATCAATTTGTATTATTTTAGCTTTAATACACATCTACATAAAATTAAAATAATATCTTTTTAGGATTTTACTCATTTTCCTTTATAATTTTTAGTTATGCCATATTTTCTTTAATAAAAAATCTATTGTTGGACATTTTTTAATTATGTTTTTCTAAAAAAAACAATCGTTTTTAATGTAACGCCAATGATTTAAGTTCTTATTTGAAATTAATTTTCATTTTAAAAAGATAAATTTTAAAAATCTTCATTTTATATTAAAGATTAGTGAATAATATGAAAAGCTATAAAAACATGATATATCTCCTTAACATTTCTCATCTGTTCAGAGAAGAATTACATAGAATCGAGTAGAGTAAGTTTTTAATATTTTTTAACATAAATGTTGTGTGCCACATGATCATATTTTCTGTGGGTTATAAAATTTTGTGATTGTGAGATTTATTCCATTTCTTTGCCCATTTTTTGGAACATTAACATTTTTGCTCTAATTGGTTATTTAGACAAGTTTTAGTTCTTATGACCCATTTGTTATAGGATTGCTTAGAACAATGTAATAAAGTGTGTGAGGGTACTTTGCCTTTTGCTTTGTAAGTCATCATTGCAAATTTTTATGTGGTCCACATTACTAGTGTGGTGTTTCTACTTTTGCAAGAAATGATTTCATATTTTCTTCCTTTTTGTTGATGGTTGGAATAGAACTAGCTTTGGTTCAAACCATCAACAAATCACTTGTGCATTTTTTTAGTTACAACAACTGTATAAATGGTTTGAAAGTTACAAAGAATTTCAATGCCATATTTCCAAGGAATTAAGAATGTTAAAATACTTCTAAATTTTTGAATCATTTACGTTGTCACTCGAATTCTTATAAGTCACCCTGCCATTGGCACACAAATCTAGTCCCAATTTCTAACACGATCTAACATCTCTCCAATTCAACTCTTTTGAGTGAAGGCAAAGCATTTCCAACCTTCAAAGGACCAATACGTCAACTACACTCACTTGAAATTCTCTCATGTTGATCTAATTTTTAATTCAAGCAATCAATCAATAAGTGATATTTACTCATTCCCCTTCAAAGTTAACCACAATGTTTATCAAGATTTTGATTGAGTGAATTTGGTAGCTTCAGTTGATGGTAGAATTCAACCAGTCAAATGTTTGTGAAGGAATTCCAATTTAATTTTTTCTACTAAAACAATTTGTTTATTGTGCAAGGCCAAAGTTTGGGATTACTATTCATTGTTTTACCTATGATCTTCAAAATGTTTGTTAAAAGTACATTCTATTTTTAATAAGATCTTTATAACCATGTGTGGTGATTTCATGATAACAAATTTACTTAGATATGTTTACTATTATGTGTAGTGAAGATGTGATTAATAGGATTATCATGCAATGTTTGTTATCAAACGAAATGGTTGGCTCTATGTGAACAATAGTATAGCCCAATGGACATTTTTTTAGTTGATTGAATCTACGTATGGCACATCTTCACAAATATTATTTTGATAGAATGTCAAAAATTGTACAATATATAATGTAGCACATATGTTGAAACATAATCTATGCTTTTACACTTTTGATGGACATTATTAATGCATTTATTCTTGGCTTTCTCTACAACTCATGAGATTACATAACCTAATAAGTTGAATGAACATGTGCATTAACTAAAATGCAAAAAAAAGTAATACGATTCATCTTAAAAAAACTTTAAATTTAAATAAAAATAACGAAAGTGCTAAAATGAAGAAAGACTAATCATGTAGTATAACAACATTATCTTGTTGTGTGATTATTTCACGTAACAAGTCAGGGTGATAATTGAAGACTATATTCTAGTCATGCAAAAATAGTGCCACGCTCATCATATATTATGGCATTTACTACAATATGTTGCGATCATTTCACCCAATTGCATGACCTTATTGTAAGGCTATTCATGATTATCATGAAGACATAGAAATATTTGCAAAATATGATGCTAGGTTATGGTACTTGTATGATCTATGTGAGTTCAAAATAACAAAGTTGATAACTAAACCACACAAGCTTCATGCAATATGTTGTTATGGTATTTTATAGTCAAATATTATCACAATAAGGATTTGAACTCTTAAGTAAACTAAAAGGACACTATTTTTACATATGATGGTCTCATCAAACAATTATTGTTGTTCCTAAAATGACTACTAAGAGATAAAACATTGGCAAAAAAATTAACATGTACATACAAACTAATGTTTCTCATCATACAAGCATGGTTATTTTCTAATAGAGACATAAGAAGTGTATCATTAGCAAGGACTTTACATGTTTGTTTAGTACAATGTTACCATTGTATTTGTGTGATCTTATATCAAAAAAAAAATATCCTATATATTGAGTGAACTAAGAAAACTATCAATGGTCTGATGTACAAATATTGTATAACGTGATCTTTTGTAAGATTTAGAGTAAGAATGGGTTGAATAGTTTCATTTAGTGGATGCTTAAGTCTTTTACTAGTACCATCAATATGATTGGATGCTAAAATCTTACAATGACTAGCTAATCACACAAAAATACTGTAGAATTTCAACAACTATTGTGGTTGACTTAAGAGACTTATTAGGAAAGACTTTCCAATATATATGCCCAAAAACCACTTAGGAAGCAACTGATGTCGCCATCATACATTTACTAAAAGAGGAGTTTTTCTTTAAAAAAGTTCTTCATTGTTCCCCACCACTAATTAGCATTGCAAGAATGTGAAAGAAACTTTAAATTGAAGCACAACTATTTCTTTCTTCTGTGCTTCTCTATTTTATTGTTACTAATTAATTTTTCATTTCATATTGCCTGTGCTACTAAAGATCTTTTGTAAGCTTGCTAGTTTTTTGTAATGTGCATATCCAAAAAGTTCTTGTATTTCTGTTTTTAGTGATTCTTGTAATTGTCTCGTTTGAGACTTTATTTTTTATGCCTCCTGTTAGACAATAATTAGTGCCTATGTCTATTAGCCTTATAATGGTTCAAACATATTTTATTCTACAGTTGTACTTAACTCTTAAATGGTCATTAGTATTTGCACTGTAGGTAACACATTTGTTTAAACTCAAAACACACTTTTAGATCATGACAAATTATAATTTTGTTGCCATCATATTGTTTAGTAAGCAAAAACCTCTAACTGTATAATTGGAAATGATAATAAGCCTCACCTTTCCTCTTTGAAAAATGCTAAGTGTACAGTATAAATAAAGACTTTTTATGTTATAGGCGTAGAATGACATAATTCCTAATTAAATAATGCTTGTGACCTAATAGACTATTTCATATAAGTCCTTTCTCCCTTAATAGAATCTTAAACACTACTTTGTGAGATGGTTATCAAATTTTTTATGTTGTTATGAGATTATCTATGGACCAAGCAATAATTTCAAGCAATCTAAATCATCTTTCAAAACAAGAAAAGAAATCTTTTCTAGAAGACCCTTTGAACCCTAGATACTTATCTAACACAATTCACCTATGTAGTGTTTTGGAAGTTGATAGATTCAAATCATCCTTAGATGAATTAGGGCTTTCATTGCTTATACTTTACTACATCATATTGGGACACTCACCTCTATAACAAATATTGAACTTATCAAATAATATAACAATCTTTGTCATATCATAAGAGTATGTTCTATTTTCAACACAAAGAAGTATTGTCTAGGTCTCATTCGTTAGGCCGCTCCCCCAGATCTATGCAATGATCATATCACATCGATATGACATGTTAGAATTATTGGTTTTTTCACTTTATCATTACTACAAAAGAAGTCAACATTACTCATTTATGATAAATATTCCTACATGCTCTTAATATGGTATGAACATAATATTTTATCTCCACTTTCATCTACATTAAATTGGTATGATCAACAGTAAAATTTTGCATGATTAACCAAATTTCATTTGTAACATATGATCAAACAAAAACTCAAGGGTCATGAATCATTTTAGATTGAACATGTGATGCAAACATGCAATATTTTACACATATGCATATGTTAAACTGAGGCATCTGATCATGCATTTTCTATTTGAAAGTTCAACACCTTATTCGATTTCTCAAAAGTGTTAATTCCATCAACCATCTGATCACATAATCTTGTGATCACAATGTCTGAACATCTTCTACACATTAAAGATTAAATCTTATTGTTAGATCATGATTTGGATCTAACGATCTAGATCATTTCATCATTCTAAAATGTTCTAGTTTAATTGCATCCATCAAATCACATATTTTTATTGAATGGTCCTCAATGCTTCTACTTCTACTCCAACACAACTACTTTTTATGTAGACATAAAAAGTGATTGGAATATTTAGTTTTAGCTACAAAGATTAACTAAGAAAAAACATTGATAAGAGTTATATAACGATTAATTTTATCATTTCATTAGTGATTTTAGCCATTAAAAATGCTTATAAATAATTTGATTATTGAATAAATTTTATTGATGAAACTTTTACAAATATTTTGAAGAAGTTTCAAGTGATGACCTCGAAGCAATTAGGCTCCATAGATCATCGTCATCTTTTTACACTATATCCCTTTTCATCAAACTTCTAATTCCTCATTTTTTCCAATTAGCTATGGTATAATTTTCTTAGTTTCTATCTAATTAAATTAAAACAATTTTGCTTTATTGAGTCTTTTCTTGAGTATACGAAATACTTTGTGTGAAGTTTTATTGTAAGGACATCACTGCTTATTTTTTGTTTTTTATTGTGAGGGTCTAGCTTACCTCTCTCTTCAAGAATGGCATAATTTGTGTTTTTCTGTTCTTAGGGTTTTTTTGGAGTGATCATGAGTTTCACTTTATGCCAAACCACCTAAAAATTTAAAAAGAAATATTTAATGTGATTCAACTGATGGAGATGAGTTAAATAGTGAGAGCTTCATCAGGATTAGACCTCATTTAAAAATACTATGAATTAAAAAAAATAAGAAAAATAATAAATTATTGTTATAATATTGGGTAATGCATATTGAAATGTATGTAAGATAAACTAAAGTAATGTAATATAACAAAGTAAAAGAAATATAAAGGCCAAACGAGAGTATTTAAATATAAATAGTAATATAACAAAATAAAAAAAAATCATTTAACTAATTGAGAATAATTATGCAAGAAAGTAGGAATTTAAGAATCTAAAGAGAAAGTGTTTGACATCCTCGATCATCATATCAAGTATGAATTGACTGTCTCATAAATCATACAAAAATTTTAAAAATTAAATACCTAAAAATATAAAGAATGACATTTAACTTTATAGAGCTTTTTGACATGAGTACAATTATATTTATTTTAGCTTTATGAAGCCTCATTTAAAGTTTCTTCAATTAAAAAAGTAAATAAGAATAAATAATAGTAAATTATTTTTTATTATAAAAAATATAAATTAATTGTATGATAAGATAAATAGAAGCAATGTAATATAACATAATCAAAACAATAGCTCACATGATAAAACATTTTATGTAAGAAAGTAATATGACGAACTCGAAGTGAAAAAATTCAAGAAATAAGAGAACTTGTACACCCACTTGCACTCCAAGTTACTACGAAGAATGAATGAAACATCATCAATCATCTAATCAAATAAAAATAAAAATATCTTGTCAGGCATGCTAAACCACAAAGAAAATATTTAAAAACACCAAAATTAATGTTTAATTTTATTACTTTTCAACTTGATCGAACCTTGCTTAGAATTACTTCAAATTAACCAATTAAATAAGCATATATAATATTAATTTTTCTTAACACCAAGTAAATAAAAATTAAAGTTTAAATAATAAAAATTGAAGCAATATGGTGTAATTTAATCAAAGACATGTTAATGTTACAGAAGTGGAGGCCAAGAGTTATACAATAATTTAATAAAGTAAATGCAAAAAATTTTGAAAAAAATAAGACAAATGGTATACGAAATTTGGATCCCAAGAAACAAATGAGATCAATTGTAACTTCATTATCATCAAATCAAGTACATCTTAAAATGAATGGTTATGCAAGCCAAAACTACAAAAATATAATTTTTAACTTTATAAAAATAAATATTTTATTGAGCCAAGATCAATGCAATAAGATTCGTTTCATATCCATCTGACCATGTTTGGAATTTTAAGGATTAATTGTAGTAAATAGTCGTAATTTCAAGAAAAGAGATAAATTGAAGTAATGTAATATAACTAAACCAAAATGATGTAAACATGACATTTGATAGTAATTAGAGTTACATAGTATACAACCAATTTGAAGAAAACAATTTGACAAAATGAGAGAAATTTATAAGAAAGTGACGTTCCAAGACATGAAGGAGAATTAGTGGAATACCATTAATTGCGAAATTAGTTACAAATTAAAATTTTTCATAAATCATGCCAAAAATTATTGATAAAATGTGAAACATAACATTTAATTACATAAGGCTCATATGATCAATTTCAACAATATTTGTTTCATCTCAATAATAACTTGCTTGGAATTACTAGAAATTATGAAATTAAATAAGATAAATTAATATTAAATTATGATTGAAATATTAAATAAATATTTAGTAAAGCTTAAATGTGTTATATTAAAAAGTTGTAATGCAATCAAATGAAAGTGATGCACACATAAGAGAGAAGAATTCAACTTACAAAGTGATATAACCATATCAAAAGGAAAAAATAAAAAAAATTAAGATAAGTTATGCAAAAAGGTGCATAAAAACATACTAAAGAGATTGAGCATAACATCATCGATCTTCAAAGTATGTACAAATTGAAATAACTTGTAAACATACTAAAATCATAGAAAATATGAATTTATATAATAAAAATAAAAATTTAATTGGATGGTGCAATTTGAGGTAACTCCCACCACATCTATTTTATCCTAGTTAAACTTTATTTTTAATAACTATAACTTAAAATGTCAAATAAACAAATATAATAACAAACTATTATTTTAATATACAAGAAATATATAATAAGGTTAGAATTAGATAAATAGAACTAAAGAAATATCACCAAATAAAAAAAATTTTAGGTTACACAAGCAATGATTTAGAGGTTTATAATAATATATCAAAATGAAACAGAACATTTTTTAATACTATATTCAAATATTGAAACAAGTTTTGTTACAGCTTTCTCAATAAAAAAACAATAAAAAAAGCAAAATTTCTCACAAAGTAAGAAAAAAATCTAGAAATTAATATTTTTAAAAATGTAGAATGAAATATTTAATAACATAAAGTTCATGAAAACAAGACCAACAACTTTTGTCTTAGCTCGATGAGATATCATTTATAGTTGTTACTAATTGTTAAAGGCGATAATTGTAAATAATAGCAAATAAATATTTAAATATTAAGTAATGTTACTTTAAAGATCGAATAAGAAAAATTTAAGTAATAAAATATAACTAAACCAGAGTGTTGTAAATGCTCCATGGGAAGAAGCATAGAATTACATAATAATACAACCAAATGAAAGTAAAACAATTGAAGAAACAAGTTATATTATACAACAAAGTTGCATTCTGATATATGAAAGAGATCAAGTATAACATCTTTGATCATCACATCATGTTCCAATCAAAAACCTTGCAATACTTTACAACACCCTAAAGGACATATATACAAAATAAAAAATGAATATTTAAATGGATTAAGATTGTTTACATAAGTTGTATGAAGTTGTTTCATCTCAATCAGACTTAATTTTAAATTACTATAAATTGTAAAATAAAATAAAAATTATATATTTATTATTTTAAAATAAAAGAATCATAAATTAAAGATAAAATTACATAAACTAAAGAAATATAGTATAATCAAATCAAAGTGATGAAAAGGCCACATGAGAGGATATTTAGGTTACCTTATTACATAATAAAATCAAAGTAAGAAATTAAGAAATATTAAATAAATTGTACAACAAAATTATGCTCCAACATACTAAGGATATGAAGTAGAACATCTTTGATCTCAAATTAGGTATGAATAAAATGTCTTATAAAGTGTGCCTAAACCTTAGAAAATAAAACATTTAAAAACGAATTATTTTTTGAAAGTAATCGTAATGATGTGGATAACAGCATTTCTTTTGACAAAGTTCAACCTCATTTTGATTTTGTACATATTAAAAAATTTAATAGGCTTAAATAAAATTTGATGATATGATATTAAGATCACACCATAGGAGAATTAGTTATTCAAAGAATTAACACCAAATCGAAGTGAAAATTTCAAGAAATTAAACACATTATGTGGGAATGTTGCATTCTAATATATTAAGTAGATTAAGCGTTAAATACGCAATCATAAAATTAGGTACAAATTGAAATTTTATGTGAAGCTTTCTGAACTCCTTGAAATTAAAGTTTTAAGAAATTTGAAAATTTATATTGAATTAGACAGAGCTGATTGGGAGGGATCTGATGACTCTTATTTCATTTCAAATGGGCCTTATTTGATTCTATTGAAAAATATCAAATAAGTAAGTAAAAATAATTATAAAGTATTATTCTAATGCAAATATAATATAAATTTAAGATGGAATGAAATAAATTAAGTCATTATAATGTAACCAAACCAATGTGATGTAAACATCACTAAAGAGGATGTTTTTAGTTACATATTTATATTATAAAATTGAAGTGAAAAATTTAAAGTAAAGAGAAAAATGTAAGAAAAAGTTGCATTACAAAATATAAACCAGTAAAATTCAAAAGGTCTTTATCATCAAATCAGAAACAAATTGAAGTACCTCGTAAAGTGGAAAAGTCCCTAGAAAAACTTTTAGAACATAAAAATGAATATTTCATTAGATAGAGCTGATCAATATGACTCAAACAAGGTTTGCCACTCTTGATCATTCCTCAATTAGAATTACTTCGAATTATAAAATTAATTAAGTATCAATAATAATAAACTATCATTTTTGTATTAAGTAAATTTATAGTAAAGTTCAAATGAAATAAATAAAAGCAATGTAATGAAATAAAATGAAAGCGAGGTTTTGATTGCATGAGAAAGGAACTAAGAGTTTCATAGCACTTTTAACCAATTAAAATTGAAAACTTCGAAGCAATGACAAAAATTATGCGAGAAAGATGCATATTAGGATACTTAATAGATCAAGTGCAATGCCCCCATTAATCAAAGTAGATATGACTTAAATTAACTCATAAAGAATGAAAAAATTCTTAAAAGGTTATAAAAATAAATATTTAATTAGAATGAGCTTCTCAAAACAAGTCCAATGATTTTTTTCTTCTTGATTTGTCTTAGTTTGGAATTATTGTGACTTGTTATTGAAAACTAACAAAAGAAATAATAAATTATTATTTCAATATTAAGTGTGTATATATATATGTATATGAAATTGGAATAAGATAAGTTGAAGAAATATTATATATATGTATATGAAACATTAAAGGAGATTTAAAATTACATAGTAATTTGACCAAATTATAGAAAATTTTTTGAAAAAATGAGATAAATTATAAATAAAAGTTTCATTCTAAGAAACTAAGGACATCAAATGTAAATCCTTGATCAATAAATTAGATATAAATCATATGGCCTTATTAAGTGCACTTAGAGCAATGATAACGAAATTTTAAAAAAGTTTAGTATAAATATTTAATTGGTTATAACTCATTGACTCATGTTCAATGATGTTTGTGTCATCCCAATTGGACCATGCTTAAAATTAATACAAGTTGCCAATAAAAAGAACAAAAAGTAATAATAATTTTTTATTATAATATAATTGAAATTTATGTTGAAGTTGTAAAGAAAAAGATTGAAGCAACCTAATTTAATAAAATCAAAGTGATGTAAAAGTCATAAGAGACATGAATAGTGTTTTGTAGCAGTATAGAAAAATCAGAGAAAGAAGATCAAAGAAATGATTTAAATTTTACAAGAAAGTTGCATTCCAAAATACTAATGAGATAGAATGTAATATACATGATTATAAAATTATGTACAATCTAAACTATCTTTTGAAGTAGGGAAAACCTTAAAAAATAAGTTATTAAAAAGTATAAATATGAATATTTAATTTAATAGAGCACTTCTAGATGACTATAATATAAATTTTCATCTTCATCAGATAACATTTCAATTTTCCTTTGAATTACAAAAATAAATAAATAAAATTAATAATGAAGTTATTTTAATAATATGTATATATGTATATTACAACAAAAATGAGATAATGTAAAGTAATGTAGTGTAGTTAAGTTAAAGTGAAGTATGGCCTATATAAGGGGAATATTAGTGCTTCTTGGTAATGTTACTAATTAAAGCAAAATGTTTGAAAAGATATATATTGCTGAGGAAACCTGAATTCCAAGATACTAAATCAAATATGTGTGACATCCTCAATAGATAAATCAATTAAGAAACAAATTCACATGTAAAACCTATCTAAACTTTAGAAAAAATATTTAAAATTAAATTAACAAATATTTTATTGAAAAGGCCTATTGATATGAGTGTAGTGATGTGTCTCTTTGTTTTATCACCCTTAGTTTGGCATTACCACGAATTTCCAATGTAAATTTTAATATGTAATAAAAAAAAAATTTAAATAAAAGTAGAGACCTTATTCAATAACTTTTATATCATTTAGATTAGACCTTGGATTGAATTACTATGAATTATTAATTTAAATAAGCATAAATAAGAATACATTTTTATTATAATATCTTATAAATATGCATTAATGATGAAATAAAAAAATTGAGAAAATTAAATATAAGTTAACAAAAGGTATATAAAAGTCACAGGAGACAAGATTTAGAGTTACATATTAATATAACAAAATAGTACAAAAAATTAAAAAATGAGTGAGACCATAAATGAAAGTTTCATTCTAAGATATTACAGAGATAGAGTGCAACATCTTTAACCATCAATTAGAAATAAATTAAACTATCTTGTATAACATGTAGAACCTTAAAAGTTAAATCATTTAGAAATATAAGAGACTAATATTTTGTTGATATAACTCATTTTATGGAGTCCAATGACATATTTTGTGTCTATAAAAAAATATTTTGAAGTTCTATAAATTTCAAAAATAAATAAGCATAAGTGACAAACTAAATTTAAAATTAGGTGTATATATTTGTATATTATGAACAAAATGAGACAACTTAAACTAATGTCCTACAACCAAGGTAATGGGATATTAATGTTGCATTATAGAATGTTTAGAATTTTAGTGTAATATTACGAAATTATACATGAAGAATTAAAGAAAATAGATAAATTACACAAGAATGTTGAATTCTAGGAGAGAAAAGCGATCATGTCAAACATTGTCGATCACCAATTTAGTTATCTATTGGGTCATCTTGTAAAGTATGCTTAAATTTAGGACAAATAGATATTTAAAATTATAGAAATAAATTTTAGTAAAAAAAGAGCTTATTTAAACAAGTGGAATGACATTAGTTTTAGCTTTATAAGAACTGATTTGCAATTATTGTGAAATACAAAATTAAATAGGGATAAATAATAATTAATTATTGCTATAATAATTGAATATATATTAAAGCCAAATTTAGTTGAAAATAACCAAAAATGACATCAATTGTAAAGGAAATGTTTATTCCAAGGGGCTAAAGGGATCAAACATAACATCCTTGATGATAAAATTATTTACAAATCAAAATACATCATAAAACAAGTCATAACCTAAAAAAAATAATGAAATGATATAAAAAAAATGTTTAAGGAAATTGACCTCATTTAGATGAGACCAACAATATTTGTTCCATCTCAATGAGTTCTACTTTACAATTACTATTAAATACCAAGGACAATACTTATTAAAATAATAAATTACAATTGTAATATTAATTAAATATGTATAAAGCTAAAGTAATAAAACTTGATGTAGCGTAATATGCAAAATAAAAAATAAATTTTTGAAGAAATTGGTATATTGTATAGAAAAGTTGTATTCTAAGTTTCTAAGGAGATCAAATGTATTTTCCAAGATTGTGAAATTGGGTATGAAATTTTATAAAAGAATTAAAAAAGATAAAAAATAATTTTTGTTAGATAGAGACCATATACTCAAGTCAAACAACATTTATTTGCCTCTTTTGAACCTTAATTTCACTTTAAATGAATTATGAAATTAAATTAGCATAAACAATATCACGTTACTATTTTAATATTACACAAATATATTTTAAGCTCTAATGACATAAATTTGTGCTATTTAATATAATAAAATGAAATTAAAGTAAAACTAGCTCGCTAGTAGATGTTGAGTTACATTCTAATATAACCAATTCAAATAAATAAATTTAAAGAATTGCAATTAATTATATTGAAACATTTTACTCCAAACAGAAAAGTTGAATGATTATAACATTTTAGACCATGAAATATGTTACGCTATGAAATGTTATGCAAAACATATAAATAGCTGAGAAATTTAAATATTTAAAATATTTAAAATAGATAATTGTTTTGATAGAGCTTATTAAGATTTATCCAATGGCATTTATTAGGTATTGATGAGAGCTCATTTATTATTTTAATTTTTATTTTTATAAATATTAAAACTTAAATTGGATAAATTAAAACAATGGAGTACAACCAAACAAAAGGAACTTAAAAGTTATGAGAAAGAAAATATTTGTTTACGTAGTAATAAATCCGAATGGTAGTGATCAATTTGAAAATATCAGGTAAATTTTTTCAGAAATATTCATTCAAAGATGCTAAGAAAACATAGTGTAACATGCATGATAGCAAAATGAATTCAAATGTCTTATAAAGTACGTGAAAGACAAGAAAATAAAATAATTTAAAGTATAAACATGACTACTTAAGTTCATAAGGCCTCTTAAACAAATTACAATGGCATTTCACTCATCTCTAGTCATCCTCGCTTAGAGTTTCTATAAACTACAAAAATAAACAAGGTTAAATAAAAGATAATTATTATTTCTATTTAATGTCAATATATGTTAAAAACTGTGCAAGATAAATTGACGCAATATAATATAATGAAAACCAAGACATGTGAGATCTCACACGATAAGATTTAGAGGTATATAACAATATAACCAAATAAAATAAAATAAAATTGATATATGATAAATAGTATTGGAATGTTGTATTCGCAGTTACTAAGAAGATCAAGTTTAGCATTCTTGATCATCAGATATGTTACGAATCCTAATATCCCATGAAATGTTCAAAACCTTTTGTAAATAAAATTTTATAAAAAATTTAAAAAATATATTTAATTGAATGGAGTTAATAAAAAACTAATGCATTTCCTTTATCTTGACGAACATTATTTGTAATATTAAAACATACTAAAGTAAAATAAAAAAAATTAAAAACCAACATTTCAACATTAAGCACATATATATATTGAAGCTAAACTATAATAAATTGAAGCAATATAGTATAAACAGAATTAAAGACCTCAAAGAGTACTTGAGACAAGATTTAGAGTTCTTGATCAATAATCAGAAAAAAGCATTTAATGAAATCAAATAAATTGTACAGGAAATCGTGTCCCAAGTTACTAAGGAGTTTGACCACAAAGTCCTCAATCGACAAACCATAAGCAAATTTAAATGTCTGATAAAATCTCATTAGAACATTAAAGAAATTTGAAATATCAAATTAAATATCTTTGTTTAGAGAGAGTTCGTCTAAACAAGTCCAACGACATTCTTTTAATGTAAATAAAAAAGCATTGAGAGTTATTGTATTTTAGAAAACTAAATAACTACTAATAATAGTAAATTATTATTTTACAATTAAGCAAATATATATTAAAGCTAAAGTAACATAAATTAAAGTAAACTAATATACCAAATCAAAGACATGTAAAGCTCAACTAAAAGAAAAATACAATTTCATAGTTTTGTTATTAAATATAAGAAAAATATTTACGAAATGAGGTAAATTGCAACTGAAATTTACACTACAAGAGGTAAGAAGATTTAATATAACAAGTTTAATTTTTAAATTAGTTACAAATCTAAAGACATTGTAAATCATGACAGAACAATATAAAATAAAAATATAAAAAAATGAAAAAATGTGTATTTAAATTGTTACAAGTGATTTACATGAGTCTAACAAACTTTTTTCCTCATCATTGCACATCATTTCGAATTATAATGAATTGTCAAATATCGAATAACAATTTTTCAAAATAATTATTATTTTAATATTTCAAAATGTGTATTAAAGTTGGAATGACATTAACTAAAGAAATGTAATAAAATGAAATAAAATTGATATAATGGTCACATGAGAAGAAATTTAGAGTTATCAAGTTATACAATCATATCAAAACAAACGTTTTTGACAAAGTAGATAAAATGAGTACGAAATTTTTATTACAAGATACTAATAAGATCTGGCATAGCACCTTTAATGAAATGTTAGGTGCAAGTCTAAATGTCTTATAAGATATGGGTAATCCATAGCAAAAAATTGTATTCTAAAATAAGAGATGAATACTTAATTTGGTAAAGGTTAATAAGATGAGCTCAACGTTTTTTTTTATCAAGATAAGACCTTGTTAAGAATTACTACAAGTTATGGTAGTATATAAGCTTAAATAATAACAAATTATTATTTTAGTGTTAAGTAAAAATAAATTAATGAAAAAAAGATAAATTGAAGAAACTTAATTAATCAACTTAAAAATAATATAAAAGTCATAAAAGCAGAGAATAAAGGTTTAGTGGAAATATAATTAATCAAAGAAAAATGCTTAAGAAATTATGGTAAATTTTATAAGAAATTTTCATTACAACATGCTAAGAACAATGATTATAGCATCCACTATCTTCAAAAAGGCCTGAATAATAGTGTTCCAAAAATAATTTAAAAAGCATAAAAATAAAATATTTTTTAAGTTTTAAAAAATCAATATTTAACTAAATAGAGTACATTGAAACTATTTAAATCACATTTGTTTCATCTAGATCTGATCTCATTTGGAATTATTATGAATTACTAAATTAAACTAGCTTTAATAATAACAAAATTTTATTTTGCTATATGAAAATACATGATAAAGATGAAATGAGGTAAATTTAAGAAATGTAAAATAACAAAAAAAAGTCATGTAAAGTACACATAAAAGAAGAAGAATTTCATAATGATACAGCCTAAAAAGAAGTATTACTACTTTAGAATTGAATATATATCAAAGCTAAAATGAGATAAATTAAAGAAATATAATATAACTAAATCAAAACAATATGATAAACACATGAGAAAATATGTAAAGTATCATTGTAATATAACAAAATCAAAGCAAAAACTTTTACCCAAAAACATTAATTTAACAGAACAATTGTACTCTAAGGTACGAAGGGGATCAAGTATGGATTCATCAATCATTAAATGATGTATAAACCATAATATCACATAATGAATCAAGCAAATCAAGAAAATATAATATTTCAAAAATATAAAAATGATCATTAGTTGGATAGAGAATGACGTGATGAGTCCAATGACATTTTTTTTATCTCTCATCAAACATTGTTTGGAAAACTCTTACTTTAGGAAAGTAAATAAAAACTAAATATAATATAGTTTTATTTTAATGCCAAAAAAATAAAAATAAAATATAAAATAAGATATATTGAAGTAGTGTTATATAACAAGATCAAAATAATGTAAACCTCACATAAGAAGAGAGCTATGGTTTCATAGTAATTTATCCAAATCAAAGAAAAATTTCATTAAAATGAGATAAATTTTTATGAAAATTTTAAATTCAAGGCACTACGAACATTGTCATAAATCCTTGTTGATGAAACAAAGTATGAATGAAATATCTTGTAAACAATGCAAAAATCCTAAACATGTTTTATATCTTTAATGTGTCTCATTTAGCATTTATCAAAATTTCCAAAGTAAAAAAAGTAAAAAATAATAAATGAACTTTTTATTATTATTTTATATATTTAACTTAAAATGAAGCTAATTTTAAACAATGTTATATATATCAAAATCAAGGTAATTTAGAGATCACGCTAGAGCTACATTATAATATAATGTAATCAAGCAAACTTTTTGAAGAAAAAAGAAAAATTGTATAAGAAAGTTGTTATGAGATACTATGTAAATAGATTGTAAAGTTCTTGATCTTCAATTAAGGTAGAGTTGAAGTAACTTTTAAACCATGCCAGAACTAAAAGAAATCAAACATCCCAAAAAAATATGAATATTTCTTCTTAACAACACTTCATTAAGAATAACGATGAATTAAAAAAATTATAGTATATTTTTATTTTAATATTGTACAAATATAGATATAAAAGTTACTATAAGAAAAATGAATTCAATTTTTTATGACTAAATCAAAGTGATGCAAAGGTCGCAATGGAGGATATCTTGAGTCATACCATTATGTAACTAAATCAAAGTAAAATATTTAATGAAATGAGAAACATCTTATCAAATAAAATATTAACAAATAAAAAAATGAATTTTTAAAAGAATAAAAACCATATATAGATGAATCGAATGGCATTTTTTCATCTCCATCAAATCTTGTTTAGAATTACTAAAATTAAAAAGTTAAATAAACATAAATAATAAAAAATAATCATATTAATATTTAGTAAATGTAATCTAGAGCTAAAACAAGATAAATTAAAGCATTATAATCAGGCGAAGTTAGAGCAAAATTGAGCATATATAACCTGGCTAAGTTAGAGCAAAATTGAACCTATGTAACATTACAAAATGAAGGCTATCTAAAGATCACACAAAAAAAGATATATTATGCTTAGCAATAGAACCAAATAAAAATAAACACTTTCAATTATTGAGAAAATGTTTTGAGGAAAGTCACATTCCAAGACACTTAGATGATAGAGCTCCTAAAACAATTAACTAGAAAATATAAAGTGTGACGAAGCCCATGAATTAAGTAAATAAAATTTCATTATAAAATGTGTCAAAAAATTCTTATAAAGTTTGTCAAAGCTCATGAAACAAATAGCTATAAAAAAAATAAAGAAATAACATTTTAGTGATAGAGCTCACGAAAAAAAAATTTGGAGATATTTAGCAAATCTTCGTCAAAGTTTTGAACTATTAGGAATTATCAAAGAAATTATGCATTAATAATAAAAAATTATCTTTTAATACTAGTAAAAAAGTATCGTAGGTCAAATGATATATTTTTAAGGATTATAATATAAAAAAATCAAAGCAATCTAAAGCTCACATTAAATGAGAATTATAGTTTCATGGTAATTTAAAACAAACTAAGCAAAATATTGAATTAAATTAGATAATTTTTTCAAAAAACTTTAATACAAAGATACTAAGGAGATCAGTTGTATTCTACTTAATCTTAAAATTAAATATGAATCAAAATGTTTCAAAATGTAAAAATAAATAATTTAAAAAGAGCAAAATGTATATTTAAGAGGAGTCAAACAACTTTATTTTTGTGTAGATCAAACCTCATCTAGGCTTATTGTGAATTACAAATGTTAATAATGATAAATATCAAAAATTACTATTTAAATATTATGTAAATATATTTATAATAGAATTAAGATTGATTCAAGAAAAGTGATATAATACAATCAAATAAAACATTCTCAATCATCAAATATTATATGAATAAAAATTTCTCATAAAGTGTCCAACAATCATTTAAAATAAAAT
This sequence comes from Vanilla planifolia, assembly GCA_023846275.1. Taxonomy (NCBI): domain Eukaryota; kingdom Viridiplantae; phylum Streptophyta; class Magnoliopsida; order Asparagales; family Orchidaceae; genus Vanilla; species Vanilla planifolia. The sequence goes on from JAIUJO010000641.1 coordinate 381,605, forward strand.
ATTTTTATGTATAAAAAAATATTTAATTTGATACAGTTCATCAACATAATTACATCATATATTTCATCACAATCAGGTCAAATTTTTAATTTCATTCAATTTCCAAAGCTAAAAAAGAAAACAATAGAAAAATTCTTAATTTAATAATAAAATAAAATAAGATAAATTAAAGAAATGTAAGATAACTAAATCAATGAGAGATGACTTAGAATTTCTACTGAATATAACCAAATTAAATTAAAGAACTTTGAGGATAGAGTTAAACTGCATGAGAAACTTGTATTCTAAGATAATAAGAACATCATGTGCAACAAACTCTATTGTAAAATTAGATATGAATTAAATATTTTTAAAAAAATACCAAAATGTTAAAAAATAAATTCTAAAAAATTATAAAATAAATTATTTGGAAAGATATGTTTGAGATAATTACATTGAAAGTTTTCTCATGAATATATATTTTTTAAAATTATTATAAATTATTAAAAAATAAATAATAAACTATAGTTTGTATGATGAGAAAATAGATAACAATTATGTGAAAAAACAAATTTGAAAAATTAAATAACTTTTTTTGAGACAGTTGCTTTCCAAAAGGAATTATACATTTTACCAAAATTGTTTGGTTTCATTTGGTCTTCATTGCTTTACTTTTTTTACATTTTAACTTTAATATTTATTTACTTCAAAAGCCTAATTCTCCTCTTGGGTGGCCTTTACATTAATTTAGTTTAGTTATATTACATTACATCAATTATTACATTTATACTTTAATAAATTATTAATTAATTTAAAATTAAAAAATTATTTTTATTTATGCTTTTCTAGTTTTGCATTTTGTTGTAATTCTTGATAGATAAGATACATAAATAAGGAACGTTATCAAACTCATTTTAGTTGGCTCCATCAACTTATGCATTATTTTTTTTAATATCTTTTAATTTTTTTTACTATTTTGGTATGTTTTAAAGTATTTTGATTCATAGTTTATTTGATGATCTTGTATTTACATTAGTTTTTGTTACTATATTGGAATGCAACTTTCCCACAACTTTTATCGCTTTTCTTCAACTTTTATCTTTTATTTTGTTATATTCTATTGAAAATCATATTCAATTTTATGTGGACATTACCTCACATTGATCATATTATGTTCCATTTCTTTAATTTATCTTGCTTCAACTTACTATCAATCATCTTAACAATAAATTAATATTTTATGTTAATTTTTTATATAGGTCAATAATTGATAATAATTTAAAGAAGTTTTGATTGAGGCAAAATAAATGTCTTCAGACTCACCTCAATAAGCTCTATGTAATAAAATATTAATTTTTTAATTTTTAAATATTTTTTCCACATGTTTTGCATGACTTATAAGAAATTTAGTTTCTTACATGATGTTGTAATTAATGATCTTTTACCTTCAAATAAAATAGATTCCTATTTCTTTAATTTTTTCACAAACATTGTAAATGGAAATCTCTTCCCTTTTAACCTTTACATCCATTTGATTTGGCTATATAAAATTGCTTCAGTTTATCTTTTTTTTGTATTTAATAAATATTTACTAAATATTAAAAACATAATTTTTTTATTTATTCTAAATTGCTTTGGTATTTCACAATAATCATAATGAAACCCTATTCATTTCAATATCTTTTTTTCGTATTTTTTTATTTCACTTCACTGGTGTTTTGAAGCACTCTATGAAAAATTTTAATTTAAACTTAATTTAATGATCAAGGATAACACGCTCAATCTCAATATATCTTAATGTAACTTTCCAATAAAATTTATCATTTATGTTAAAATTTTTTGAATTGATTTATTTATGCCACTTTGAAAGGTTAATTCTGATTTCATGAGAAATTTTCCTCACATTTATTTTGTCATATAACAATATCTTAATTTATCTTTCTTTAGTTTTAATATTAAATTACTTAATATTAAAAAAATTTATTATTATTTATTGGGATTTTTTTTTGGTAATTCATACTCATTCCAAATAAGGTCTGATTAAGATGAAATAAACATTATTGGACTCATCTTAATCAACACTATCTAACAAAAAATTTAGTTTAATAATTTTTCAATCTTTTATTTTCTAGGGTTTTTATGCACTTAGGAAGAAATTTTTATTCTTTCTTGATTTAACTATCAAGGATCTAAAATTTATATCTCCTTAGTATTTTTGAATATAACTTTCCAATAAAATTTATCACTTTCCATCAAACTTTTCCATAATTAGTTTATAAAGATATGAAACTCTAATTCTCCTTTTGTGGCTATTCCTTTACAATGATTTTGTGTAATTTATTTCTATAGTTTATTTCATTTCAACTTTCACAAAAAATAAACTTAATTTTTAAAAATAATTTTTTATTATTAAAGCTTATTTACTTTCGTAAGTGTCATTAAACCTAAATGAAGTCTCATCGAATGGAAACAAATTTTTTTGGACACATGCCATTGAAATAAACAAAATCCCATTAGTTATAATATTTTTTATTTTTTAATTTTTTTCAATGGTTTTGACATACTTCATCATATTTTTATTCCTAACAGTTGATGATTAGGTACGTTACATACAATATCCTTAGAATCTTGGTATGCAACATTTCTATAAAATTGTTGCATTTCTTCAAATTTATTTCTTTCATTTGATAAATTGCTATGTAACATTAAATATTGTCTCATTTGATCATTGCAAAGCTAGTATTTTATTACATTGTATTTGTACAATTTGTATTATTTTCTTATGAAATCCACTTCGTATGACCTTTCTAACGCTTTAATTTGGTAATATTATATTTCATAAATTTTCTTCATTTTAACTCTAATATTTAATTATTTAAAACTAAAATTCTTATTAAAGTTTGAAATTCACTATAGTTCTTAAGAAGTTATGGTCCTGATAAAACAAATGTCACTAAACTCATCACATGAAACTTTATCAAATCTAAAAAGCTTTTGGTTAAATTTAGTATTTTTTGTTTTTTTTTAACGATCTTTTAGCAATGGTTAGATACTAAAAAATTAATTAATTAAAATTAAATAAACATTTATTTTTAATGTAATCGAGCTCATCTTATTTTACATTGACTGTACCTCATCTAGGATTACTGTGAATTATTAAACTAAATAAGCTTAAATCATAATAATTTTTATTTTTATTTTAAGTGAATATGTATTAAAGCTTAATAGAATAAATTAAAGCAAAGTAGAGCATCAAAATAAAAGTAATGTAAAGGCCACATTTGAAGAGAATTAGAGCTTCGGAGTAATATAAATAAAAAAATTAATAAATGGTATATATTGTGTGGGAAAGTTGCATGTCAAAATGCATAGAAAATTAAGTGTAACATCCTCCATCATTAAATTAGAAATTATTAAAAAAATACAATTATGTATGAAGAATCCCAAGAAAATAAAATTTTTAAAAATATAAAAAATATTTAATAAGATAAAGCTCATCAATATGATTCCAATGAGAATGTTTTTGCCTTACTATTTCTAATCTATAATATAATGGAAAACCAAACTAAATAGGTATAAATTATAATAAATTATAATTTGAATATTAAGTAAAATAATATAAATTAATGAAATGTAATAAAATTAGTTCAAACTAATGGAAACATCTCACACAAATAGATTTAGTGTTATATTAAGATGTAACCAAATAAAAACAAAAGAGCTCGAGTGTAATCATTCATTGTTGTTAAATGACAAATAAATTAAACTATCTCCTAATAAATATAGAAAAAGTCGAAAATAATAAATTTAAATCATTAAAATTAAATATTTAGTTGGATAGAGCTCACCAAACCAAGTTTGACGATGATAGTTTCAACTTGATTCGACCACATTTTGATTAAGAGTGAATTGTGAAATAAGCAACAATGAAATTATAGTAACAATTAAATTTTTAGCACATATGTATATAGATACATACATACATACATACATACATAATTATATATATATATATATATATATATATATATATATATATATATATATATATATATATATATATATATATATATATATATATATATATATATATATATTTATATGAAATTCGAAATGAAATAAGTTAGAATAAAGAAATTTAACAGAACAAAAGTGATGTCGGTATTGCACTAAAAGAAATTTATAATCATATTATAATGAAAAAAAAGAAGTTGAACATTTAAAAAATAAATAAATTATATAAGAAGTTTCCATTCTTATATGCTAAGGTGATCTATTGCAACATCAATAGTTACCAAATCTAACATAAATTTAAATATCTCGTAAATCATACTAAAATCCATACAAAGAAAATGTTAAAAAAATATAAAAATTATTATTTTAGTAAATAAAACTTTTCAAAATTAGCCAATTATTTTTGATTCACGTCCATTAGTCATCATTTTGAAGTACTATGAAATACCAAATTAAATAAATGGAAATGATTTCGAATTATTAACTTAATATTTAGAAACTATATAATGAAGCAAAAATAATATAAATTGGAGCAATGTACTATGACCAATCATTGTAATGTAAGGGTCACCTAAGAGGAGTATTTGAATTTATTTCTAATATAATAAAATTAGGGTAGAACATTTGAATAAATAAGAGATAGTATATGAGAAATTTGCATTCCTAAGAGTTAAGATGATCATGTACAACATCTTCCGATGTAGCAGTCAATATGCCTTGTAAATCATGCCAAACTTGCACGAATAAATTCTTAAAAATATTAAAAAAATATGTAATTTTTAATAGCTATTGGCACTAGTCTGATGATGTTTGGGCATATTACAAATTAAAAAAGTAAATAACCATAAAAAATAATAAATTATTATTCTAATATTGAATAAATACTTCAAAGCCCAAAAATGATAAATTGAGCTAATGTAATATAACCAAATCTATGCAAAACTTTTGGTTAAATGAGATAAATTGTACGATAAAATTGCTTTCTAAGATACTTAGGAGATTAATTATAACATTCTCAATCCTTAATTAAGGTATGATAAAAATGTATCTTTAAACATACCAAGACGTGAGAAGAGAAAATATTTTCAAATATAATCATTAATGCTTAATATATAGCTCACTAAGACAAGTCCAATAATATTTATTTGATCATATTAGACCTCATAAAGAACAACTAAGAATTATCCCATTAAATATGCATAAATAAAAATAAATTACCATGTTCATATTAACTAAATTTATATTAAACTTAAAATAAGTTAAATTAATGTTACATAACATAACATAAAAAGGGTGATGTAAATTTCACAAGAGAGGAGATTTAGAGTAACATTATATTGCAACCAAATGATTACCAAATTTTCTAGAATTGAGAGACATTTTGTCGGAACATTGCATTCCAAAATACTAAGTAGATTACATATAACATCCTTGGTCATCAAATTAGATATGAATAAAAGCATTTAGTAAAGCCTACCAAAACTCTATAAAATAAATATTTAAGAATATATAAATAAATTTTATTACATATAACTTGTCAACGTAAGTCCAAAAGATATTTAATATATAAATATTGTTTTGACTTTGTATAAAAAATAAATTAGCACAATTCAAAACAAATGTATATTAAATATAAAATTTGGTATATTGAAACAAAGTAATATAACTAAACAAAATAAATGTTATGACAATAAGAGTGGAGGTTTAAAGTTATATAGTAATATAACTAAGTCGTCGTAAAACATTTTAAAAACTAGCATAAATTGCTATTGAAAGTTGCATTCCTTGTGAGAAAGGAGATTGATGTAGCATGTTTGGTGAATAAATCAGCTGCAAAGAAAAATGTCTCAAAAGCCATGACAAACATCTGAAAATAACATATTTAAGGTTACAAAGAAAATACTTAAGTGGACATAAGTTATCAAGATGAGTTGAATGCTTTTTGTTTCACCTCAATAACCATCATTTGGAATTACCTTGAATTAGCAAAGCAAATAACTCCAAATTTTTTATTTAAGATTTAGTTAATATATGTTAAATTTGAAATTTTTAAAAATGATGTAATATAAAATAACCTAAAAAAAGTAATGCCAAAGTTATATAAGAGAATAAATTGACTTTCATAATAATTCAATAAAATCTAATTAAAAACTTTGAAGAAAAAAGATAAATTTGATAGGAAAGTTGCACTCAGAGATAGAATGACATCATTTGTAGCACCCTTAATTGTTAAATAGTGCACAAATTCAAATGCCTTAGAAAGCATGATTAAACATGTTAAAATAAATATTGTAAAACACAAACAATTTTTTAATTGGATGGATTTTGCTGACACTAATCGAACGATGTATTCTTATCTCAATGAAATGATGTTTGGAAAAATTATGAATAATTAAAATAAAAATTCTTAAATAATAATAATTTTCTTTCACATTGACTAAAGGTTTTGAAGAAAAAATGAAATAAGCATAACCAATGTAATATAACAAATCATAGGAAAACATTTGATTTAATAAGATAAATATATGATAAAGGTTTATTAAAAGTACTAATGAGATCATGTGTGACATCCATGCTCATTAAACAATGTATAAGTCAAAATATCCCCTTAAAAATCCGAAAGATTTGGAAAATAAAGTATTGTAAAACTTAAAAAAGAATTCTTATTTGGATAGATCTTGTTGAGACAAGTAAGATCACATTTGTTTCTTGTCAATCAAACATTACATGGAATTACTATAAATTAACACCAACAATAAGCATAATATAAGAAAATTACTATTTAAACATTATCTAAATATATTTTAATGTTTAAATAAAAAACATTAGCCAATGTAATAAACCAAAAACGAAATTATGTAAACTATTAATAAGGGAAATTTTGAGTTATTTGGCAGTAATATATAAAGATCAAAGCCAAAACTTTGATGGAATAGGATAAACTATATGGGAATATTGTAATGAAAAATATTAAGGTGTTTGACTAACAACCATGACTACCAAATTATTTTTAAATCAAAATATCTAGTAAAGTATGCAAACATTCTTTGAAATTAAATATTTGAAAATATACAAATAAATATCTATTTGATAAAACTCATGAACAGTCCATTAATTCTTTTGTTCATCTCAATTATACCTCATTTTGATTTGATTGAAATAATTAAAGTAAATGATCATAATGAAAATATTAATTTTTAAATATTAAGAAACTTAATGTTTAAAATGAAATGAGATATATTGAACCAAAATAATATAACGAAACCAAAGTGATTTAAAGTTTATATAATAAAGTAGTTAAAGTACATTGTAAAATAATTAAATAAAAGTAAAAAAATTTAAAGAAAATAGGATAAATTTCAAAAGAAAATAGCATTTGAAGTGACAATGGAAATGAAATGTGACATCCTCAATAATAAAAACAATGTTAATGAAAACATCTCACAAAGCATGCCAAACTTCAAGAAATAAAAATTATAATTTAAATATTAAAAAAATATTAAAATGAATATTTTACTATATATAGGTTATTGAGATGAGTTCAAGAATGCTTACTTCACCACTAATGAACCTTGTTTGGAATTTTTGTTACTTATATAAATAAATAAACTTTAATATTAATAAATTTATATTGTATTGCCAAGAAAAATAATATTCAAGTTAAATTTACTTAAATTGAAGTAGTGTAATATATTGAAATCATAGAGATTTGAAGTTGCATGAAAAGCGCTAGACTTTCACAGTAACATTAGAAAATTAAAGAGATATAATTCAATAAATGAATTCAATTATAGAGTAATGTTGCATTTCCATATACTTAAGAGATTGCGTACAATTTCCTTGATCATCGAAAAAAGTATGATTTTTAGATATCTCTCAAAGCATGCTAAATCTTTAAAAAAATAAATTTTTTAAAATCTAATAAAAAATTCATGTAAATTGAACTGGTCAAGAAGAATTAAATAACATATATTTAGCTTCAATCAAACTTTTTTTTATATTACAACATATTACATAATCAAAAAATCAGATAAATAAGAAAGTACTTTTTATATTAAGAAAATATATTCAAGCAAAAGTGAGATAACCAATTCAAAGCAAAACATTTGATTTAATGATTTAAATATGCCAAAGAGTTGCATTACAGGATACTATGAAGATAAAGTTTAACATCCTCAGTTGCTAAGCAAGTTAAAAGTCATAATGGTTAAAAAAATGCCAATCTAACAAAAAAATAATAGATTGAAAAATTAATTATTTAATTTAAAGGAGCTCATGGTGATAAGCACTATGACAAAATAGAATTAATTTACAACAATAAGAAATCAACATTGTTTGATCTTAGGTAAATACATATTAAAGCTAAAATGAGATAAATTGAAGAAATATAATATAACCAAATCAAGGATACAAAAGTTAAACTATAACAAATATACAGTTAAGTGTAAATATTAACAAATCATAATGAAATATTTGAATAAGTGATATAAATTATATAAGACATCTACATTCCAAAATATGCAAGAGACTGATAGTAATATCATCATTAGCTAATTAAAATATTAATAAAAAAAACTCTAAAAGAGAGTTAAAATACTAGAAAATTAAATATATCAAAAAATCAAATATTTAGTTTGGTAGAGTTGATTTCTTTTTACTAAAAGATAAGCTAAAGCAATGTAGTATAAGAAAATAAATGTGAAGGATCACATCATAGGACAATATATTTTCATAGTAATAAAATTAAGTTAAAGCAAAACATATCTAGAAATTAGATATATTGTAATAAAAAGTTATATTTTATGATACTATGAGGTAAAGTATAATGTTCTCAATTGTTAAATTAGTTGTGAATCGAAATATCTAACAAAGCATTCCAAAACATAAAAAATAAAGTATTAGAAATATCAAAAAGATATATTTTGTAAAATAAAGATCAACGAGATAAGTATAATGTTGTCCACATCAACGTATAATGATGTCCACATCAACTTTGGCAAATCTTATTTGGAATTAGAATAAGAAATAAAATCAATTATGCACAAAAAAATAACTTAGATTGAGTGCAGGATTGTCAATTAGCAAAAATAGTACAAATAACAAATGCTCATAAAAGTTATCAAAATCAATTAAAAAATCAACAAAATTAAAAAATAATTTGTGTATAAAAAATGAAAAATAATAATAAATTATTATTTTAGTATACATTAAAAGAATATTGAGGCTAAAATGAGAAAACTTGTTGCCTTATAATATAACAAAAGCATTGTTTTTTAAAGATTCACATAAACATTATTTTAGTTTACAAAGTATGTTAACAAAATAAAAATAAAAACTTTGAAAAACTAAGGTAAATTTTATGAGAAAAGTTCCTCGAAGATATTAAAGAGATTGATTGTAACAATTTTGATGGGCAAATCATATAAAGCATGCCATAATTATTAAAAAAAAGAAAATATAAAACATAGAAATGAATACTTACTTGGATAGAGCTCATCAAGAAGAGGGAAATGATATTTATTTTACCTTGATTAAACCACGTATTAAATAGCTACTAATCGCAAAAGAAAGTAAACTCTAATATTAATAAATTACGATTTTTTTATTAAGCAAAAGTACATTAAAGTTAAATGAGGTAAATTGAAGCTAAATTGATAAAATATTGAGTAAAAGTAAAGAAATATCATTTTAATTTAAATAAATATATGTTGAAGGTAAATCGATATAATTTGTTGCAATCTAATTTATCAAAAAAAGAACAATGTAAACATTGTACTGAAAAAATTAAGAGTTATAGACTATTATAACAAAGTAAAACTAAACTATTTTTAGAAATGATATAAATTAGACAAGGGTGTTGTATTCAAAGATAATAAGAAGATTGAGTATAGCATCCCTGATCATTAAATAATGTAAAAATGAAAATGTCTCATAAAGTGTACAAAAACCATAGAAATGTTCTTAAGAAAAATTAAAAAATGAAAATTTAATTAGAGCAAGCAAAGAAGAGTCCTTATTTCAAATTATAACAAATTATTAAAGAAATAAGTATAAAAAATTATTATTTTAATATTAAGAAAATTTATATTAAAGTTGAAAGAAGATAAATTGAAAGAATATACCACAACTCTCTAAAAGAAAAAACTCCAAGAATTTAAGAACATTATGTCAAATTCTCATAAACTGAGTAGAAACCCTATAATCTTCAGTATTTAAAATTGAAAAAAGAAATATTTAATTGGATAGAACTTGATAGGATGTGTATAATAACCTTTATTTCTTCTCAATTCCACTTCACTTTAGAAGTACTGTAAAATGCAAAAATAAATTATAATAAAATATTACTTAATATTAAATATATATCTACCAAAGTTTAAATATAATAAATGGAAGAAATATAGTAAAACCATATAGAAATGTTTCAATAATGACGCATGAGAAGACAACGAGTGAAGTAGCAAAACAATGAAATCAACAAAAAAATTGAATAAATGGGACAAATTATATCAGAAGTTTGGTTTCCACTATCCTAAAGAGAATAGATGTAACATCAAAATAATCAAATTAGTATAAAACAAAAATATCTACTAAAGCATGCTAAAAACCTTGAAAATAAGGTATATTAAATTACAAAAAATTAATTTTTATGTTGATAATGGTCATCAAGGAGAGTCTAGATAACTTTTTTTTATCATGATGGAAGTTCAATTGGAAAATGCAAAGTTTTTGAACAAATAAGCATAAATAAAAATAAATTATTTCTTTAAGACTAAATAAATATATACTCACTTGAAGAAATCTAATGTAATGAAATAAAAGAAATATAAAGAACACATGATTGGAGATTTTGAGTTAAATAGTTATATAATAAAAAAAACTTTGTGGAAAAAATATAAATTATATAAGAAAGTTTTATTCCAAGATAGTTAGGAGTTCAAAGGTAATTTTTTCAAATATCAAATATTTTAAGAATTAAAATTTATTGTAAAGAAAAAAAAATAGATAACAAAATATTAAAAAATATAAATATTAATATTTAAATGGATAAAGATGTTCTAGAAGGGACTAGTCATGTTTGTTTCACATCATTTGTAAGTGATCTTGGAATTGCTCGATGTAACTAAGTAAATGAAAAATAATAATAATAATAAATTATTTAATATTATCTAAATATATATTAAGATAGAAATAAGCTAAATTGAAGAAATATAATATAAGCATATTATACAGAAAAATTTTAGAAATAAGATAACTATTACAAGATAATTGTACTTCAAGTTTCTAAGAAAATTAAGCATAAAATGCATGATAGTTTAATTAAGTATGAATCGATTACGAAGAAATAATTTCCCAAATATTAGAAACATGTATTTGTAATTATAGAAATGATTATTTAATTTAATAGAAGTAGTCATGATGAGCCAAAAAATATTTTCTTTATGATTGGACTTCATTTGGAATTATTATGAATTATAATATTTAATAAAAAAATTAACAATAAACTATATATTAAATATTATCTATGTAATTACTAAAAATTTAATATATAAATTTACACAAATAAAGCAAAAATCAAAGTGATGAAAAAGTTTTAAGAGAGGTGATTTAAATTTAGCTATTAATATAATTACATCGATGATAAAAATTTTAAGGAACAAGATAAATTGTTTGGGAAAGTCCAAAATTCCATGATATTATGGGGATGATAAATATTTCACAACATAAAAATAATTGTTTCATTTCATAGAGCTTAACAAGGCTTCTCCAATAACATTTGTTTAATCTCAATAACACTACCAAGGAATTATAGCAAATTATAAAAATTTAGATGCACATATAATAAAAATAAAATTTTTAAAATTTTAAAAACTATATATTAAATTTGAAGTGAAAAAACTTAAAAAAATGAAACTATTAGATATGTCACAATAGAGGACAACAAGAGTTTCATAGTAATATAAAAAAATAAAAGTATAACTATTGAAGAAATAAGATAAAGTATACAAAAAAGTTATATTAGAAGAAACGAAGGAGATAATCTATAAAATTCATAGTAGTCAAATCATGTAAAAAAAATAAAATATTTCAAAATGTGAAAAAGCATTTCTATTCGATGGAGCTGATCGAGACGAGTCCAACAAAATTTTGTTAATCTTGAGTAGAGCCTTCACCCAAATACTGCAAGTTCGAATATTTAATAATCATAAATAATAGTAAATTATTAACTTTAATAATAATTAAATAAATATTGAAGATAAAATGTGATAAATTGAATCCCTAACATAACTTAATCAAAGCGATGTAAAGGTATAAGTGATGAGATTAAAGGTTAAATATTAATAAACTTAAAACAAAGTGAAAAATATGAGGAAATGAGACAAGTTATATTAGAAATCTATATTGAAATATGATAAGTGGACTGATTTTAATTTGCTCGACATCATATTAGTTACCAATCACAATGTCCCTTAGAACGTGGTAAAACAATGTGAAATAAATTATTTAAAATATAGAATCAAAACAAAGTTAAAATTATTGAAATTAATAAAATTAATAATGATAAATAAAAAAATATTATATTACCATTAAGAAAATATTTATTTCGAGTAAAATGAGATAAATTGAAATAATGTAATATAAAAAAATCAAAGTGATGTAAAAGGTCTAATAAGAATAGATTTGATTACAATGTAACATTATCAACCTTTATTATTAAATATCTTGCAAATCAAAATGCCTCATAATGCTCTTGAAAATCCATAATCAATTTAGTTAAAAATCTATAAATGTCTATTTAATTTAATAGAGCTCATTAAGATGAGTCCAAAGATGACTCCTTCAACCTCATTTAAAATTTCTATTAAAAACAAAAAAAATAAGCAAATAGAGTAATAAGTAATTAATTAACCACTAACTACATATACATTAACGGTTAAAATGAAATAAATAACATATGTTTATAAAGATTAATTAAAGTGATGTAAATGTTACGCAAGAGAAGATTTGAAAAAGTGAGAACAATTGTATAGGAAAACTGGATACCAAGAAACAAAAAAATATCAAGAGTAACATTCACGACAATAAATTTATTTAAGAATTACATATCTTGTAAATTAAAGTAATGCAAAGGTCATACAACTAAAGAATAAGAGTATGAAATTAAATTAATGGAAGAAACATATCAAGTGTAAGTAGTTCCAAAAGAACGTACTTAATTATCAAATAAAGTATGAAAGGAAATTAATGAAAAAATTGAAAAAAATTAAAAAATATTTTTTTCAAAAAAATGGAATTTATTATTTAATTTTTGATATAGTTTGGAGATGATTACAATTATATTTGTTTTTTTATGATAACTCAATTGAAATAACCTAAAATTACGTAATTAAATAAGCATAAATAAAAACATTATTATTTAAATATGAAGTAAATGATATTAAAGGTTAAATATGATGAGTGTAAAGATATGTAGTATATCAAAATCAAGGGTTGCAATTGTCACAAGAGCAGATTGAGGGTAACATCCATAATGATCAAAATAAAGACAAAAGTTAATGCCACGTAAAATATGCCAAAATGATAAAAAAAATAAAATGTTTAACATATATAAATAGCTACTTAATTAGTTAGATCATGTTGAAATGTGTCCAATGGCATTTATTATGTCTCATCAAAACTTCATTATGAATTTCTAAGAATCACAAAAGTTAATAAGCACAAAAAATAATAAAACTATTATTTTTAGTTTTATGAAAATATAAATTAAACCTAAAATAAAGTAAGTTAGAATAATGTAATATAATGAAATCAAAGGAAAGTTGAGGTCATATGAAGAGAGATATAAATTTATATTTTGACATAAGAGAGTCAAAAATGAACAATTTTAAGAAAAGAGGCAAATATTATTAGAAAGTTAAACTGAAAATCTTAAGGAGATCAGGGTTAACATCCTTGATCATCAAATCATGTGCGATCCAAGTTATTTTTGGAACCATTAAAACAATAGAAAACAAAATATTTTAAATAGTTAAAAATAAATATTTAATTAAATAAAGCTAAATGAGATGGGCCCAACCAAACTATGTTTTCATTCAATTTTGTCATAATTTTCAATTTATACAAAGTAGTATTTTAAATAAAATAAATAAAATAATGGATCTAAATCAAAATAAAAAAATTGAGTTAATGAAGTACTTTATATAAGAAACTTACTTTCTAAGATACTAAGCATATCAAGTGAAACATCATAAATTATCAAATTAAGTAAAAAAATATTTCATAAAGTTTGAAAAAAGCATGGAAATTAAAATATTTTAAAAAATATATAAATAAATACTTAAATGGCTATAGCTGATTCACATGACTATAGTAATGCTTATTACATCTTGATGGACTATCATTTCGAATTACTACAAATATAAAAAATAAATATTAAAAAAATCTTATTTCAGATTTAATTAAATATATATTAATGTTAAAATTACATAAAATCAATTTATGTAATCTAACCAAATCAAAATGAGATAGAAGTCTCAAAAAAGGAGATTTATAGCTCGATACTCATACAATAAAATGAATGAAAATATTTTGAAGAAAAATGATAAAAAGTATGGGAAAGTTGCATGCAAAAAATCTAAGGTGGGTAGCATAACATCTTTGGTCATTAAATAAGAAATGAACAAATATATTTTATAAAACATGTAAAAACTCTTAAAAATAAATTATCCTAAAATACATAAGTGAAACTTTAATTAGATAGATTTTGTAGGAACCAACAAAATGAGATATAAGAAAGCAAATATTTTCCATATTTTTATATATTGTTTTCTATTTTTTCATGCTTTGTGGGACATTTCAATTTGTTCCTAATTTCAGCATCAAGATTATCCCTCTCGATTTTTTTAGTATCTTGAAATGTTACTTTCTTATAAAATTTCACTTTTTCCTTAAATATTTAAATTTAATTTTGATATATTGTTATGTGGCTAAAAATCTTTTCTCTTTTGATCTTCATATGGCTCTTATTTTTTTATATTACATCACTTAAATTTTTCAATTTCTAACTTTTATAAATATTTGCTTAAAATTAAAAATAATAAATTATTACTATTTATTGATATTTAGTTTGTTAATTAGTTGTAATTTAAATCTATGTCTAACGGAGATAGAACAAATGTCATTAAATTTGTCAATTATTACCATTTATTGATTTTTAGTTTTTTAATAAATTGTAATTTAAAATTGTCTAATGGAGATAGAACAAATGCCGTTAAATTTGTCTCAAAGGTCTCTAATATGCTAAATTTTAATTATTCTACTTTTTAAATATTTAATTTTTTTATAATTTAGGCATGTTATATAAAGCTTTTTGATTCATTCTTGATTTCATTATCGAGGGTGTCACAACCAAACTCCTAACTACCTCAGAATGCAACTTTTGTCTCACAATATATCTCATTTTTTTCCATGGTTTTTGTTTGATTTTCTTTTATTGTTTTGTTACTCGAAATCTCCTCTCGTTTCACGTTTACATTACCTTTATTTTGTGATGTTATGCTTATCTAGTTTATATCCTTTATCTTTAATATATATATTCAAGTAATAGTAAAGTAACAATTTTTGTTTATTTTCTTTTGTAATTTGTAAAAATTTCCAATGAGTTTCATAAAGGAAAAAAATAAATGTCACTAGACTCATTTAAAGAGCTTTATTCAACTAGTTGATCATTAATATTATTTTTTGATATTTTTATTTTGTTGATTTTGTTATATTGGTGTTTAAATTTTCCAATGCGGTTTGATAAAAAAGAAAATAAGTTCATTGGACATGTATTGATGATGTTTATCACATTAAATATTAATTTTTTAAATTTAAATATTTTAATTTTTTTAAACATAATTTACAAGATATTTTTTTTATGACACGATTTTACCATCCAAAATTTTACATTTAAACTAATTAGTATTTTGGAATACAATTTTTTGTTTACTTTATTGCATTTTCTCAATTGTTTTCTTTGATTTAGTTATATCACATTGTAACCCTAATTCTTCATGCAATTGTCCTTCACTTGTCTTCAAACTTGTATTATAGTGCTTTGATTTATATCATTTCATGTTTAAACTAAATTTAGTTAGTACTAAGACCATAATTTTTCTAAATATTTATCCTGATTTGTTTTGTTAATTCATAGTAATTTTAATGAGTTGTGGTTAATGTGCTTTATCCAATTAAATATTTATCTTCATATTTTTTAAGTATTTTCTTTCTAGTATTTTGACATCTTTTAAGATAAATATTGGTTAATACCTCATTTGAAAATCATGGAAGACAATCTCAATCAAATTAGTTAATTGTAATGTAACTTTCTCATATAATGCATCCCATTTCTTCAAATAATTTAATTACATTACTATGGAACTCAAATTCTACTCTAGTGTGACCTTTAAATCTCTTTGATTCAGTTAAAGTGTTTTTATTCAATTTATCTTATTTAAATTTTAAAATTTATTTTATTAAAATTAAAAAATAATTTTTTTCTTATTTATTTTTATTAATTTTGTTAATTTGCGGTATTTAAAAATGACGTTTGATGAAGTAAAAAAATGTCATTGCACTCATTTTAGCAACTTTATCAAATAAAATATTGATTTTGAAATTTTTAAAAATTATTTTTAAGGTTTTGGCATGCATTGTGAGATATTTTAATTCATAACTTATTTAATGATTGATAATGTTACACTAGATTTTAGTATCTTTCAATCAAACTTTCTTATTTAATTTATGTAATTTGATTCTGTTATTTTTTAATTCTATTATATTACTAAATGTATCCTTTACATAACATTGATATTTTAGTTTCTTAAATTCTATTAATTTATCTAAAATAAAGTTATATTTTTCATCAATATTACTATAATAAATTTTCATGATTAATGCCTTTTTTTTTTGTATTTCATAGTAATTAAAAATGAGGATTCATCGAGATAAAACAAATGTTCT
Source organism: Vanilla planifolia (assembly GCA_023846275.1). Classification (NCBI taxonomy): domain Eukaryota; kingdom Viridiplantae; phylum Streptophyta; class Magnoliopsida; order Asparagales; family Orchidaceae; genus Vanilla; species Vanilla planifolia. The sequence continues at coordinate 398,600 of JAIUJO010000641.1, forward strand.
CTTACTCAAGTCGATAAGATATATCCAAAAGAACATTTTTAATTATAAATTTTTATGTTATATTCTCTATGGTTTTGTTATGTTTTACTAGTTTGATTAATTTGCATGCCTTTTGATGGATGATGACAACACACTAACCTCCTTAATATCTTTGAATGAAACATTCTTTTGCAAATTATCTCTTTTCTTTGAAAACATTTTTTGGTCATTTTATTATGTAATTCAAAATCCTCTTTCATGTGACACTTACATCACATTAATTTTGTTATATTTAATTACTTTAGTTTGTAATATTTTCATTTTAATAGTTATTTTCTTTGCATTAATATTACAATTTATCTCTCTTATGTTTAATTAAATTTGTAATTCTCAGTAATCACAAATGAGGATTGATAATGAAGGAAGAACATCATTGGACTTGGCCTGATAAGCTTATAGCATTAAATGCCTTTTTTTTATATTTCTTAAATATGGAAATTTCTTTGGTTTTAAAAAGTTTTATGAGCCATTTTGTTTCCTGCCTGAGTTTTAAGTTGAGGAAGTTAAACTCAATCATCTTAGTATCTTATAATAAAACTTTATTGTATAAATTATCTAATTTTTTCACATTTTTTATTATTATTTTTTATTTTACTATAAAATTTTAATTTTCAACTTTTCTAACTTTTACATCATTTAGAATTCTTCATGTTATTGGGCTAAAATTTATCTTATTTCATCCATAAAACATATTTTTTCTTATTTTTTATTGTTTTTACTTGCTTTAAAAGACATTTTGATTCATTGGTAATTTAATAACGAGGCACTTTACACTTTATCTCATTAGTATCTTGGAATAAAAGTTTTCGAAATACTTTACCTCTTTTCCAAAAAAATTTCTTCGATTTGCTAATCTTACAATGAGACTCTATTTCTACACTTATGTGACATTTATATTATTTTAATTTCGATTTGTTACATAACTTAAACAAATCTTATGTCAACTTTAATGTCTACTAATATAATGTCAAAATTTAATGTCTAATTACTAAGTATTAAAATAATTATTTGTTATTATTTATACTTAATAATATTTTTATTCATTGAAATACCAAATGCAGTCCAATCAATAAGAAATAAGCATCACTCGAGTCATCTTAATGATCTATATTGATTGTAATATTATTTTTGATATTTGTAAATGTCTTTCTTCTCAAATTTTTTGTCCTATCTTATTAGATATTTTGATTCATATCATATATGACTGTTAAGGATGTGATACAATATCTCCCAAGTATTTTGAATAACAAATATCTACTAAATTTTTCTTGTTTCTTAAGATATTCTATTCTTATTTTTGTTGTGGTACTATTTAATAATAAATCTATTACCATGTGACCTTTATAACATTTATTTTGTTTTTTATGTTTGTTAAATTTGTCTGCTTTCAACTATAATATATGTTTACTTAATATGAATATCATAATTTATTTTTATTTTTGGTTATTAATTTTTTTACACAATAATTGCAAATGTTGTGCAATGGAGAAAAAATAATTGTTGTTGGAATCATCTCATCAAGATTTGTCCAAATAAATATTTATTTTGGTTTTTTTTTAAACTATTTTACTTTCAAAGGTTTTATAATGTTTTGTGAGCGGTTTTGATTTACAACTGATTGAATAATCCAAGATGTTACGCTGATCCTCCTTGGAGTCTCACAATGTAACTTTCACATACAATATTTCTTATTTCTTTAAATCAATTCATTTGATTTGGTAACGCTCATTTTTATGTCTAAATCTCCTCCTTTGGTGTAACATTTACATCATTTTTATTTCGTTATATTATATTATTTCAATTTATCTCATTTAAAGTTTATAATATATTTGCCATATTTTAAGATGATAACATATTATTATTTATGCTTATTAAAATTAATATTTCAAAGAATTGAAAATGGTAAGGTTGAGATGAAACAAATGTCATTAAACACATCTCAACAAGCTCGTGTTTTTAGAGCTATTGACACCTTATGAGACATGTCGATGACTAACTAATTTGAGGATCTATGAAGTTAAATTCAATCTTCTTCGCATCTAAGAATGCAACATTCATGGACAATTTAGATCATTTTCTTAAATATTTCACTTTCATTTTGTTATATTAATATGATGCACTTCTTCTCCTCTTTCTAATAGTAACAATGCTTTGATTAGGTCAAATTACGGTACATCAACTCATCTCATTTTAGCATCAAAATACCTGCACTCAATATTAAAATAATAATTCCTTATTATTTATGTTCATTTTTTCTAATAAGTAGTATTTCAAAACAAAGTTTTATGCTTATGAAACTAGAGTCATTTTTGTCTTCTTGATGAGCCCATTCAACAAAGTAATCATTTTAGTATTCATAAACATTTTATTTTCTTAGGTTTTGTTATGCTTTACGAGGCATTTGATTCATACCGAAATTTTGTGATAAAGAATGTCACACTCAACCTTCACAGTGTGTGGGAATGTTTCTCAATTCCTCAAATTTTTTAGCTTTGATTTGAAAATACTATATAATTTACAATATTTCTTAATTTTTATTGACTTTTTATTTTTAAAATTACATAGATTTACCTTTCTCATTTTAGCTTCAATATATAGTTAATATAAAAATATTAATAAAGTATTGTTCATGTTAATTTACATTTGTATTTAGAAATAACTAATATTTTGGTCAGATGGAGAAGAAATAAATGTTGCTAAACATTTTTTAATGAGTTATTTCAAATTAAGTAGTCATTTTTATTTCCAAGTTTACAATTTGGGTACTCCACATGGAGAAGTTTGATTATATTATAATGCTTCAATTTATCTAATCCCATATTTAGTATATATTTATTTAATAAAAAAGTAAAAATTCATTACTCTTATTATTTATTATCTTTGATAATTTGTAATAATTAAAATGAGGTCTCATGGAGATGATACAAAATTGGGCTTGTCATGAGGAGCTCTACTCTAATAAATATTTTATTTTCTAATGCTTATGCATATTTTATAAGGAATTGTGTTCTGTAGTTGATTTATTGGTTGTTGGTGTTTTACTAGATGTTCATAGCTTATTGGATTATAAGTTTCCTATATTATTTCATCTCTTTAAATTTTTTTAGTTTGATTTTATTTTGTATTTATGTAACTCTAACTAATTATTATCTGACCATTACAATATTTTTATTTTTAAAATTAAATACTTAAAATTTGTCTCATTTTTGTAGTAATATATATTTTTCATGTTAAAATAATAGTTTAATATTATATATGTTTAATTCAATTGGTAATTAAAAATATTTCTTAGTGAGGTCTAGTGTGGACTGAAGAAACACTGTTGTAGTTGTCATGATGAGTTATATATAATTAAATATTATTTTTTAATTTTTTAAAATTTTGCATTTTTATAATTTTTTGCTTGGTTTAAGAGACAATTTAATTTATAATTGATTTGCTGATCAATTTTTTTAATTTGATCTCCAAAGTACGTTTTAATGTACCTCTCCCAAATAATTTATGAAATTTCTTCCAATGTTTTTCTTTAAATTAGAAATAATGCTATGTAACTCTAAATATCCTCTCATTAATTCATTACTTAAACTTGATTTTTATTATTACATTAAATTTTTTTTATCATTTCAACTTTAAAATGTATTTTCTTAACATTACAGTAGTTATTTTTTTTTCATTTATGCTTATTTAGTTTAAGGGCATGTAATAATTCACACATAGATTATATAAACTAAAAATAAACATCAATGGACTTGTCATTTTAAGCGTTATCCATTAATTATTCTTTTTAATATTATTTAAAAATTTTGTTTTATACAATTTTGAGAAAGTTTTATGAGACATTTCAATTTGCACATCATTTGATGATTGAGGATGTTACATGATATTTTCTTAATATCTTGCAATACAATTTTGTCATCAAGTTTGTCAACTCTTCAAAATGTTTTCCTTAACTTTATTATAACTCCAGGCAACTCTATTATACTCTTATGTAAAAGTTATGAATTTGTTATATTACATTTCATCAATTAATGTTATTCCAAGTTTGTTATAAATTTACTAAGTTTAAAAAAGGAATTTACTTTTATTTTGTTCACATTTGCTTTTGCAATTGAAAGTAATTCAAGACAAGGTCCAATGGATATCAGATAAACATTACTTGAGACATCAAAATAAACTTTAATCAATTAATTTTTAAAATTTTATTTTCTATAATTTTTGTATATTTTATGAGGTATTTTAATTCATTCTTTATTTGATAATGAAGGATTTTAAATTAGATATCTTAGTGCCAATGAATTTTGCTTCCTAATAAAATTTATCTCATTCCGTCAAAATTTTTACTCTCATCTGGTTCTATTACTAAATTACTCTAAATCTCCTCTCATGCAACCCATACATTACATTTACTTTGTGTTATTATATTACGTCAATTTATCATATTTTAAACATAAAATATATCTACTTTATATTAGAATAATAATATGTTATTATTTGGGTTTATTTAATTTTCTAATTCGCAGGAATCCTAGATGAGATATGATCGTGATGATAAATACCATTGAACTTGTGTTTATTAGGTCTATCTATCTAATTATTTTTTTATATTTTTAAACATTTTATTTTTTTCACTTTTTTATGTTTTGCAATGCATTTTGTTTTGTACAAAATTTATTGATCAATAATGTTACACTAAATCTCCTCAGAACCCATGAAATGTGCTTTCTTATATAATTTATCTTATTTGTTAAAATTTGTTTCTATGCTTAGGTTATATGACTAATAAAGTCTAAATCTCCAACCTTGCAACCGTTACATTGTTTTAGCTAAATTGATTTATATAACACTATTTATCTCATTTCATATTTAATATATATCTACTACACATTAAATAATAAAATGTTTTTATTTATTCAAAATTTCTCTATACTTTCAATGATAATTTCATTGAGTTGAAATAAATGTCATGACATGCTTTTCTATAAGCTCTATCGAATGAAATGTTTAATTATTAAATTTCTATGCTTTTATTTTCTATTTTTTTAACCATAAGACATTTAATTTTTTGTACTTGATTTAATTATTTAGATATTTACACTCTAGCTACTTAGCATCTTTGATGGAAACTTTCATGTATAATTTGTTCATTTTTTAGATTTTTTACTTTGACATTGTTATACTCTTAAGAAATTTTAATTATCTTTTTTTGTGACATTTACATGTCTTTGATTTGGTTATATATTAGTATTAAAATTTATATCATTACAACTTTAATACATATTTATTTAATATTTAAATAATGAATTATTATTGTTTGTACTTATTTACTTTATTAATTTGTACAAATTATAAATGACTCTAATTGAGAAAAAAATAAATATTTTTCAACACACCATGATGTCCTCTATTTAATTAAATATTAATTTTTTAATTTCCTAAGATTTTTATAAATTTTATAAGAAATTTTGATTATTATGCCATTCAATGATAATGATGGTATACTTGATCACTTTAGTATCTTTGAATACCACTTTAATGTATAATTTGTTACATTTCTTAAAAGATTTTACTCTAATTAATTCATATTTTTTGGAAACTAATTCTCATGTAAAGAAGCTTTTGCGTCTTTTTATTTTTTTATAGTATAATACTTCAATTTATCTTATTTTAATTTATTTTATATTTACATATATGTATATATGTATGTATGTATGTATGTATGTATGTATGTATGAATGTATGTATGTATATACTTTATACAACACTAATAATATTTTCTTATTTATTTATTTTTTGTTTTCATAAACTATAGTAATTTAGGTGAGGTTTGATAGAGACGAAATTAATGCTATTGGACTCACCAGGACAAGTTTTATCCAAATACATATTTAATCTTAAATTTTTTTAATGCTATTTTTTTGGCATGTTTTATATGACTTCGGAAGGAATTTTCTTGTTCAGTTTATCTCATTTTTTAAATTGTCCACTTTTATTTAGATAAATTGTTTTGTAAATCTAAGTCTCATCTTGTGTGCCCTATACCTCAAATATATTTTGTTGTATTAATTTTTTTCAATTTAAATCATTTAAATTTTAATACATATTATTTCAATGTCTTAATAATAAATTATTATTATTATTGATAATTTATTTTAAATGTCCATAATGATTCCAAACTCATCTCAACAAGATCAATCAAGTTGATTGCTTAAATTTATAATTTTAAATATTGTAAATTTTAAGATTTTTTCATGTGTTATACATTTTTTACTTGTAAATGATTTAATTATTGAGCATGTTACAGCTGAACTTTTTAATGTCTTCGAATGCAACTTTCTCTAAAAATTTATCTTGTTTCCTCAAATTTTTGGTTTCCATTTTGTTAAATTACCATTTAAATCAAAATCATCTCTTGTGAGACAATTGTAAAATTTTTATTTAGTTATATTACATTACTTTAGAATAATTTCTTTTAGATTTAATATTTACATACAATAAAAATAATGATTTTTTTATAACTTATGATTACTATTTTAGTAAATAATAGTAATTCTAAATGAAGACTGATCAATACAAAACAACATCTTTAAACTCATCTCTATAGGCTTCATCAATTTAAGTTTTTTTAAAATTTTGTTAATATCTTTATTTCTTATGCTTTACAAATTTTAAAAGATATTTTGATTGGTACTTATTTTGTTGATCAAAGATGCTCGACTCAATGATCATATTATCTTAGAGTCAATCAATCATATAAAATTTATCTCATTATTTATATTTTTTTATTTGATTTTTGTTTTACAACTATGAAACTTTAAGTTTTATTTCATGTGACATTTCCATTGCTTTCATTTCCACATATTTATTACTTCAACCAATTTTATTTATAATTAACCTATACTATCTTACATCAAAAAAATATTTTTTTTACTATTTGTGCTTATTTAAATTATTAGTTAGTAATAATTTTAGTAAAGGTTAGACAGAGCTATGAAAAAATTGTTATACTCATCTAAATGAACTATATGTAATTAAATATTAATTTTTCTCGAAATTTTATTTTCTAGGATCTTTATATTCTTTACTAAACAATTTAATTGCTAGTTTCTTTAATGGTCGAGGAGGTTACCATTAATATGCTTAGTTTCTTGGAATGCTACTTTTGTATATAGTTTATTCATTTCTCTAAATGTTTTGCATTGATTTGATTATACTAATACAAACACTAATTCTTTGCTTATTTGATTTTATATCTTTTTATTGTTTTTGTTATATTTTATTAACTTATTACGCTTATAAATTAATGTACTTCCTTAGTATTAAGAACAAATTTATTTTTATTTAACTTTGTTAACAATAATAATTCATAGTATTCCAGATGAAGTCAATCAAGTTGAAACATATGTTGCTTGACTTGTCCTTAAGAGAATTATTAAATTAAATTTTTTTTTTATAATTTTCAATATTTTATTTTCTATCCATTTTTTTCTTTTTGAGATATTTTTATTTGGTGCTAATTTTGACCCTCAAAAATTTTACACTCCACCACTTTAGTTCCAAGCAATACAACTTTTCAATACAATTTAGCATATTTTTAAAACTATTATGCTTTTTTATTTATGTTACTATTTAACTATAAATCTCCTCTCATGTGACATTTACGTCACTTTGATTTGGTTATTTTTTCATTTGTTAGATTTATCTCATTTTAGCTTTAATATATATTTACTTAATAGTAACATAATAATTTATTATTTTTTATGTTTGTTCCATTTATTTATTTATAGTAAATACAAACATGACTTGCTTAAGCTAACAAAAGCATTATTGGACTAAACTTATAGAGATCTATCTAAATACAATTTTTTCCATATTTTTTCAATATTTTTTTGTAAAGTTTTGCCTCATTTTATGAGGTTTTTAGATTTCTACCTAATTTGAAGATGAAGGTTGTTACTCTCAATGTCCTTTGCATCCTGGAATGATACTTTTCCATTGAAATTTTGTTTCCTTAAATATTTAAATTTAATTTTATTGTATTACTTATGTGGCAAAATCTTTTCCCTTTTGATTTTTACATTGCTTTGATTCTGGTATGTTACATTATTTTAGTTTATCAAATTCCAAATTTTATATATATTTACTTAATATTGAAATAATAACTTATAATTATTTATTGATATTTACTTTTTTATTTGTTTTAATTCAAAACAAGGAGTAATGGAGAAATAGCCAATGCCATTCAATTTCTCTCAACAGGCTCTAGTAAGTTAAATATTCATTATTCTTTTTTTAAATATTTAATTTTACACAATTTGACCATGCTTAATAATGCATTTTGATTCATAAAAAATTTCATGCCCAAGGATGTTCGTACATATAATGGAATGCAACATTTTTGTTCAATTTATTTCATTTTTTAGTAGTTTTGCTATAATTTTGTTATGCCAATCTGTAAATCTAAATCTCCTCTCATTTGACCTGTAGATTGTCATTATTTTTATGTTATGTCAATTAAGTTCATCACATTTATATTTTGATATATACTTATTTATTATTAAATTATTAATTTATAATTAATAATGCTTAATTTCCTTTATAATTTTAAAAAATTTCAAATGAGGTATGACAAGGAAGAAACAAACATTCTTAGACTCCTCTTAAAAAGACTTATTCAACAACTTGACAATTGTATAGCTTTTAATATTTTTTTATTTTGATATATCGAAACATAATGTTTCTATAAATATTTATGTTATTTCTTTAAAATGTTTTACTAGGATTCCATTATATCGCTATAAAACTCTAAACTCCACTTGTGTGATATTTCTTAAAAATATTTACTCAAGTACTTGATCATTACTATAATTTTTAATATTGTGCTTTTGATTTTGATATATTGGAACATAACTTTTCTATACAAGTTTATGTCCATTCTTTAAATTTTTTGCTACAATTTTTATACATTAGTATGAATCTCTAAATCTCCACTTGTGTGATATTTATAGTATTATTATTCAATTAAATTGCATTTCTTCAATTACTCTCACTTTAATTTTAAAATCTATATATATATATATATATATATATATATATATATATATATATATATATATATTATTAAAATGAAAATTTATTTTTTTAAGCTTATTTACATGGGTAAATTAATGTTTTCGAAATGAGGTCTCATAGAAACAAAACCAAATTCACTAGACTTGTAATTATGAGATCTATCAAACTAAATGTTAATTTTAAAATTTTTAAAATTTTTAAATATTTAAATTCTATGGTTTCTATCATACTTTACAAAAAAGTTTTGTTAGTGCTTGATTTGATGATCTCCATAATTTTACATTTAAACTCTTTCGTACTTTGTAATGCAGTTTTTTTGTATAGTTTATCTTATTTTATAAATTCTTTGTTTTTGTAGATTTTGTTATATCGCTATGTTACACTAATTCATCATGCATTTGACCTTTATATTTCTTCAAATGTTATATATTATAGTGCTTCAATTTATATCATTATAACTTTAAAAATAATTTGGTTAGTATTGAAATAATAATTTAATGCTATTTATCCTTATTTTTTTAATTAATAGTAATTTTAAATGAGGTCTAATAAGTGAGCTTTACAAAGTAATTAGTTTTTATTATTTATACTAATTGACATTTTTAATTCATAGCTATACAAATCAAAGTCCTCTCAAGTAGAGTTAAACATCACAAGAGTTATCTTAACAATATATATTCATTGAAATATCATATTTAATATTTTTTAAAGTTTTATTTTCTAATGATGTCATTTTTATGAGATTTTTTTGTTTATACAAGATCTCACGATTAAGGATGTGATATAATATCTCCTAAGATCTAGATATGCAACTTAAAAGGTTTATCTTGTTTCTTAAAATATTTCATTTTTATTTAGTTGTATCATTATTTAACAAAAAGTTTTCCATAATGTGACCTTTACGTCAATTTATACTGTTATTTTATATTGCTTAGATTTATCTTATTTTAGCTCCACTATTTGTTTACTTAAATATGAATATAGCAATATATTACATTTTTCCTGTTTACTTTGTTGCCTCACAATAACTGGAATCCTCGTGCAATTGTTAAAAAATAATTTTCATTGTAATCACCTCATTAAGATTTATCAAAATAAATTTTTATTTAGATATTTTTTTAATGTTTTACTTTCTAAGGTTTTTTAATACTTCTTGGGCCATTTTGACTCATAACTGATTCGACAACCGAGTATATTACCCCCAACCTCCTTAGTGTCTAAGAATGTAACTTTCAAATAAAATATTTCTTATTTCTTCAAACTATTCACTTTGATTTGCAAATGCTAGTTTGTAACTCTAAGGCTCCTTCGGTGTAATGTTTACGTCATTTCGATTTAGTAATATTATATTGTTGTAATTTATCTCATCTCAAATTTAAAATACATTTTTAATATTTTAAAAATTAATATATATTTATTTGTAGCTATTTAAATTTATATTTTCCAGAATTTTAAATTAAGTCTTGTTGAGATGAATCAAAGGTCGTTGAACTACACTCAACAAACTCATTTTTCTATTGCTTTACAGGTTTTACGAGACATCGATTTGTAACAAATTTATGGTTGATGATGTTATGCTCCACTTTCTTAGACTCTAAGAATTCAACCTTTGTCTCAATTTATCTCATTTTCTTAACTTTTTCACTTTCTTTTTTGCTATATTAATATCAAGCTCCATTTCTCCCCTTAAAAACGTTGACATTTCTTTAATTATGGTAGGTTATACTGCATTACTTTATCTCATTTTAGATTCAAAATATATATACTTAATATTAAAATAGTAATGTTTCTTTATTTATTTTTATTTAATTCTTTTAACTCACATTAATTCTAGAGGAGGCTTAACTGAGACCAAATAAATGTCATTAGTCTCCCATCCATGAGATCTATTTAATTAGTATTTATTTTTTCATCAAATATTCTACTTTATAGGTTTTTTGCATGAATTATGAGATATTGTAATTTATAGCATACTTAACAAATAAGTGTTATAGTATATCATTTTTGTAAAATCAAATACACCATTTACTTAAATTTTATCGCAATTATTTTAAAAGCTTTGATTAGGTTGTAATACTTTGTATTTTTGAACCTACTCTTCTATGAGCCATTAATGTAATTTTTTTGTAATATATATCTAATTAGTGTTGAAAAATAATTTGTTATTATTTATGCTTTTTTTGTTTTGTAATTTGTTGTAATTCCAAATGCAGGCTGATTTAGAGGAAATAAGATCGTTGTACTTGTCAGTATAAGATCTATCCAATTACGTATCCATTTATTTATTTTCAAGTATTTTTACTTTTTTGGGGTTTTGGCACACAACAAGAGACAATTTCAGCCTAAACTAATTTATAATTAGACATATGATTCTCAATCTCCTTATTATTTATGACAACAACTTTCCCATACAATTTGTCTCAATTCTACAATATTTTTTCTTTGATTTGGTTATATTACTTTGAAATTCTAATTCTCTTTATTTGAAAACTTTACTTTACATCACTTAGATTTGGTTAGATTAAAAAAGTTTAATTTTTCTCAATTCAGCTTTAATATTTATTTATTTAATATATTTAAAAATAATTTATAATTACTTTTTCATATTCACTTTTGTAATTCTCAAAAATTTGAAACTAATTCTAATTTAGATGAAAAAATATGCATTTGTACTCATCTCGATGAGCTCTATAAAATGAAATATTCATTCAAATATTTTTAAATATTTTATTTTATTTTTTTAATTGAACATGACATATTTTAATTTATAGTTGATTTGAGGTTCATGGATGGTATAACAAATTTCTTTAGTTTCTTAGAATGCAACAGTATATATTAATTCTGATTCCTTATCCTCAAAATTTATGTTTTTTATTTTATTATATTATAATAAAATAAATCTACACTCTTGTGATCTTTACATTTCTTTCATTTGGTTATGAAATATTATTTCATTTTTTTCTCATTTCAACTTTAAGATAAATTTAGTTAATGTTAAAACAATATTTCATTACATTTTTACCCATTAGGTTTGATAAATCTTAATAATAAAAACAATGTTTAAGCTAGATGAAGAAAATGTCATTGTAGTAATCTTGGAGACCTTTGTCTAATAAAACATTTATTTTCTTCTTTTTAAAAACTTTGCTTTTAGGGTTTTGGTATATTTTGGGAACATACAACTGGACTCATTTGTTCAATGTCTTTTACTTTTTTTACAGATGCATTATTATGAAACCATAGTTCTCCTACAATGTGACCAATGTATCTCTTTGATTGAGTTAATTATATTGCATCGATTAATCACTTTTAAACTCTATTTTATGTTATTGAACATTAAAATAATAATTTATTTTTATTTATGAAAATTAATAGAGCAATTCAAAGTAACTCAAATGATGTTCTAATTGAGACTAAACAAAGTCATCTTACTTGCATTAACAAGCTTTATTTAATAAAATATTAAAATTTATATTATTAGCTAAGTTTCTAGGGTTTCAATAAACTTTATAAGACATTTCACTTCATACGAAAGTTTCTCAAAATGCAAAATCCAACATAAATCATCTCATTTTTCCTTTTTTTGATTTGATTTTTTTATATTTCTGTGAAACTCCAATTTTCTCCTCTTGTAACCTTTACCTTGCCTTCATATAGTTATATTATATTTCTTTGGTTTATCGTATTTTAGTGGAACTATTAGTCTATTTACTATTAAAGGCATACTTTATTATTAATTAAGTTTCTTTTTTCTTTTTGTAATTCATAATAATTCGAGTTGAGCTCTAATCAATAAAAATAATATTAATAAATTTACATTGATGAAATCTATCTAATAAAATATTTATTTATATTAATTATTAAAAATTTTATTTTTTAAGATTTTGGCAAAATTTAGGAGGCATTTTGACTCAAGCCTAGTTTGATGATGAAGCATATTATATTAAATCTCATTAGCATTATGGAATGAAACTATCCCATGTAATTTCTACGAAATTTTCAAAATTTTCAATTAGTTTTGGTTATAATGCTATGAAATCCTCTTTCACCTTCCGTGTGACCTTTTCATCTCCTTTTATTGTTTACATTACAATATTTTTGTTTGTCTCATCTCAGTGGTATTATATGTTAATTTATATTAAAAATAATTTGCTACTAGTTATTGTTATTCACTTTAGCAATTCATAGTAATGAAACTTTGGGTCATATGTAGGCAAAATAAGAGTCGTTAGGAACATATCAATGAGCATTATCCAATAAAATAGTGATATTTAGATTTTTTTTTAAATATCATATTTTATATGATTTTCGTATCCTTTATATCTTATATTGATTGAAAGGTGATTTGATAATAAAGGATGCTATGCTCCATCTTGTTAATTTCTTCTAGTGGAACTTTCAATCATACATTCTAATTTCTCCAAAATGTTTCTTTTGTTTTTTTTATATTGCTATGCAACTAAAGCTCTCCTCTTACGTTACATTTGTATTTTTTTTTTGTTTTTGTTATAATACATTGCTTTAATTTAACCTATCTCATTTTTTAAAATTTCTTTACTCATTTAAAAAAAGAAATTTTTATTCATCATGCTAATTTAGTTTGGAATGGATAATACTCCAATTGAAGAGAATTGAGCTCAGCCAATCTGATCAAGCATAGTCAAATTAAACATTTTTTTATATTTTTTTAATTACTTTTAATTATTTTAATTCCTTGGGTTTTGGCATGTTTTACAAATAATTTTGATTTGTACCTAAATAATTAATCAGAATATTAAGCCTTGTCATCTTTACATCTTAGATTCATCTTTCTCACATAATTTAACACAATTTTCCAAATGTTTTTTTTATTTCGTTTATTTACTCTGATATTCTAATTATCTTCTTATGTGACCATTAGATCTCATTGATACTTTTATTTTATATTACAAAAGTTTTACTTGTTTGAGCTTTAACATACATATTTAATTTCTAATTCACTATAATTCTCATCGAGGTTTAATCGTGTGAAGCAAAGACTATTGGACTTTTCACAAAGTGCTCCATCTAATTAATATTCCATTTATAATTTTGGTATTTTATTGTTAAAATTTTGTGTTCTTTACAAAACATTCCCATTCATATCTAATTTGGCTTGCGAGGATGTTATCATCGATCTCCTTTATATCTTAGAACGTAACTTCCACATACAATTTATCAAATTTCTTTGTTTTGGTTATATTACTTTTAAACTCCAATTCCTTTATAGTGTGACCTTCGCATCAGTTTCATTTGTCTATTTTTTGTTATTTCAATTTATATCATTTTAGCTTTAATATAAACTTGTATAGTTTTAAAGCAATAATTTGTTCTCATTTATGCTAACTTACTTTGTTAAATCATAACAATTTCAAATAAGATTTGTTCAAGTTGAAATAAATATCATTAGACATTTACTCCGTTCAAAAAAATTATTTAAATATTTTAAATATTTAATTTTCTAGTTTTTTGCCATAATTTGCAACACATTTTGATTCATCCCTCATTTGACTCCCTAGAATGTTCCACTCAACCTGCTAATCTTCCAATCCAGATTCCCCATACAATTTATCTTTTTTCTTAAAAATGTTTACAAAGATTTTGTCTTATTACTATTTAACCATAAATATCCTCTTATGGGACCATTACATCATTTTAATTTGGTTATTTTGCAATGATTAAATCCATATAATTTTAGTATAAATTTAAACTTAATATTAATGTAACAATTTATTACTATTTATTATTTTTTACTTATGTAATTTTTTTAATTCAAAACATGGTCTAATTAAGATAAAACATACCCCGTTAGACTCATCTCAATAAGATTAATCCAAATAAATTTTCATTTCTATAATTATAAATAAATTATGAGTACTTTTATTCATAACATATTAAGCAATCATGGATGCTAGGCTCCACTTTAGTGTGTTCAAATGCAACATTTCTATATAATTCACCTCACATGTGCCATTTACATTGCTTTTATTTTCTTATCTCAAATTGCTTTATTTTATCTCAATTTAATTGTAAAACATATTTGTTGAATATTAAAATAATTATTTACCATTATTTATGATTTTTTAAGTAGAAATTTTAAATATCATATAATTGTTATCATGCAAACATTATGCAAGTAGACTTGATAAGATTTTTAAAAAGAAATATTCATTTATTTATTATTAAATTTTTTATTTTAAATTTTAATATGATTTTAATATTATTTTAGGAGACAAATAGATTCAAATCTTATTTGGTGGTTGAGGATTTTTCAATCAATTTGCTAAATATTTTTTAATGAAAGTTCCTTGTATAATGTTGCTCTTTTCTTCAAAGCTTTTGCATTTATTTCGCTATTACTTTGAAGATCTATTTGTTAGCATTTGTAACATTCCATTCCTTTTATTTAGTTAGATTTGTATTACTTTAATTTATATCAATTTAAATTTAATGTTTATTATTCTAATATAAAATAAGTATTATACAATTTAATATTGAAACATGTTTCATCGAACTAGTGTTAATAAGGTCTATCCAATTTTTTTTTATCTTGATATTTTTCTCAAATTTAATTTTCTGTCATTCTTACGTTCAATTTAAGGACATATCGATTAGTGCATAATATGATGATCGAGCATGGTACACTCAATTTCTCAGAATCATGAAAATCAACTTTCTCATCTAATTAATTTCATTTATTTAAAACATTTCTTGGAGCACTCTAAATCTTCTATATTGTGCATTTACATAACATTATATATCACATTGTCTTAAATTGTATCATTTTTGTTCTCCAATATGTTTATTTATATTAAAAAAAATATCATTAACTATTCTTATTATTATTTTAGTAATTCATAAAAATTCTTAAAGAGGTGCGATTGAGATGAAACAATCATCAGTATAGTCGTTTTGATGAGCTCTATCCATGTAAAACACCATTTTATTATTTTTAAGATTTTTTAATTTTATAAATTTTATTATGTTTTTTAAGATATTTTCAATTGTACCTTATTTGATAATTGAGGTTGTATCACTTGGTGTCTTTGGTATTTTGGAATACAATTTTCAAGTACAATTTATCTTTTTGTATCATATACTTTCTTATGATTTGGTTATATTTCAATGAAATTCTAATTTTACACTTATTTTAGCTTCACATTATTTTGAAATGATTAAATTACATTAGCTCAATTTATCTCATTTGAGTTTTAATACACATATACATAATAGAGAAATAAAAAATGATTATTTTTTTAAAGGTTTTTTGTAGTTAACAATAATTCCAATTGAGGCTTGATATAGATAAAACAAATATCATTAAACTATCCTCAACATGCTCTATCACATTTCATGTTCCATTTTCTATTTAAAAATATTTTATTTTTATAATTTTACCATATTTTATGAGATATTTTGATACCTACCAAATTTGATTATTAAGAGAGTTACCTTCAATCTCCTTATTATGTTGGAATAAGAATCTTTATTGTATAATTTATCTAAGTTTTCAAACATTCTACTTTGATTTGGTAATATGAGTCTCTTACTCTAAATCTCATCTCTTGTGACCTTTACATCACATCGATTTGGTTATATTCATCATTTTATCTTCATTCAGCTTTAATATATTTTTTTAGATATTCTATATACATTATTATTGATTCTCTACTTTTTTATTAATTTGTAATAATGCTAACCTAGATTTGTTCGATACAACCAAATCTTCTTGGGCTGATCTCGATTCACTTTAAGCTATTAACTATTATTTTTATTTTTTTTCAAATATTTTATCATTAAATTTTTAGCATGTTTCATGATTCACTTTTATTCAATGCTTATTTGTCGATCAAGGAAGCTACACTCAAAATTTTTTAGTTTTATTGTGTGCAACACTGTGTTGCAATTTATCTCAGTTTTGCATATTATTTAATTTGATTAGGTTATATTGCTATAAAATAGTAACTTTCCACTAATGTGACTATTATGACATTGTTATTTTGTTATCAAACATTGGTTCTATTTATCTCATTTTAGCTTTATCGCGTTTTTCTAAAAAATAAAAATAATAACTTACTTTTATTCTTCTTTATTTTCTTTAATAATTTGCTATAATTAAAAACGTGGTCCCATCAATAATATAAAGTTTGAATTGACTTATCTTGATGAACTCTCATTAATTGGTAATAATTTTAAAATTTGTAAATATTCTTTTTTGTAATGCTTAAAAGGGAATTTGAATTCGTTATGTATTTCATGCACATGGATATTACATTCGATCCAATTAACATTTTCATAAGATAATGCTCTCGCACAATTTTTCCTATTTATTTTAATCTTTCACTTTGATTTGGTTATATTACTTCAAACCTATAATTATCCCCTCAAGTGACCATCAAATTCCATTATTTGTTATGTTATATTACATCAATTAATGTTAATCCAACATTGATATACATCTAGTAAATATTAAAATAATTATTGATTATAATTTAAGATTATTTTGTATTGTAGTTTGTGCAATTTTAACTGAGATCTCATTAATATGAAAAAATCAATGGTCACACATCAATGAAATCTAATGAAGAAAATATTCATTTCGATAGTTTTATTTATTATTTTAGAGGGACATGGCATGCCTTACCAAGTAATTCAATTTGTACAAAATTTAACAAATGAGGACTTCACAATTAATCTTCATTGCGACTTATAATGTGGCTTTCTCCCATTATTTATCTCATCACTCCAAATCTTTTACATTAATTTCTTATGTTACTATAAAACAGTAATTCATTAATTGTGATACATTTATGTCACTTTCATTTAGTTTTATTACATTATTTTCTATTTATTAGTTTTCACTTTAAATATATATTTACTAGGTATTAAAACTAAATTTAGTATTACTTACTCTTATACATTTTCGTAATTTAAAATAATTCTAAATGAGATTTAATTTAGATAACTTAAATGCTATTTGACTCGTCTCTATGAGCTCTATATAATTAAATATTCATTCTAGAATTTAAAATTTTTTTATTTTTACAGTTTGGAGATCTTTTGTGAGATATTATAATTATATCTAATTTGATGATTGGGATAGTCTCGTTTAATCTTATTTCTATTTAGCTATACAAATTTTCCTTTTAGATTATCCTATATTAACAAACATTTCATCTTCATTTTCTTATATTATTTTTAAACTTTAACTTTCCATCATGTGTCCTTTATATTACACACATTTAGTTAGCTTAAATTGCTTTAATTTATCTTATTTTAGGTCTAATATATAATTAATTCATACCATAGTTATTATTTATAATTATTGTTGCTTATTTAAATTTGTAACTTCAAGTAATTCAAAAATGTAGTCCTATTGAGATTAAACCCACATCGTACGACTAGTCTAGACTGGCTCTATTATATTAAATATTGCTACTTTAATTTTTAAATATTTTTTCTAGAGTTTTTCTATTTTATGCAATATTTTAATTTGTAGCTAATTTGACAATCAAGTCTGTGATACATGATCTCCTTAATAACTTTCATCTTAATATTCTAATATAATTTATCTCATTTCATTGAATTATTTGTCTTCATTTAGTTATATTACTATGTCAGTCTAGATCCCCTCTCACACTGCCTTTATATTGCTTGATTTGAATATATTATAATCATTAAATTTTTCCAATTTAAGCTATAGTTATTACTTTATAATCAAAAAGTAAATTATTATTATTTATGCTTAGTTCATTTCGTAATAATTGATAATTCAAAAAAAGATCTAACTTGTATGAAATAAATATTGTTCGACTCACTACGATGACCTCTATATAATTAGATCTTTTTTTGCATATTTTGGGTGTTTTGCTTCAAAGGGTTTGAAATATTTTGTATGACATTAACATGTTTTTCAAATTTAACAAATAATGATGTTACTTTAGACATTCATATTATCTTGGAATATAACTTTTTTTATATAATTTATCAAATTATCTAATTTGTTTGATTTCATTTTGTTGTGTTATTATGAAACTCTAATTCTCTCTCATTTAACTTTTAAATCCTTTTTGTTTGATATTATAACATTGATATAGCTTATCTCAACTTAGTTTTATTATATATTTATTTAATATTAAAATAATTTCCATAATATTATTTCTTATTTAATTATGAAATTTGTATTAATTCCTAATGTGGTGTGATAGAGAGCAAACAAATGTCACGAAAGTTTTTTATATGTGTCCTATTAATTTAAATATTCATTTTTTATTTGTTAAATAGTTTATTTATAGGCTTTTTTAACTCCTTGTAAGAATTTTTTATTTTATCACATTTAATGATTAAGGATGTCACATTTTCTCAATTTTTTAAATGTTTTGTTTTGATTTGGTTGTACTACTTTGAAACCCTAATTGTCCTTTCATGTGACCATTACATCCTTTAATTTCAATGTATTAGATTATTTTTTTATATCAAATTTTATCATTAATTTATATTTGATTGATATTAAAATAATGATTTATTATTATTTAAGCTTATTTACTTTGGAAATTCAGAGTAGCACTGAATGAGATTTGATAGAGATGAATAAAAATTCATCAGAATCATTTCAATTAGCTTTACCCATTTAAAGAATTATTTATATACATTTAAATATTTTACTTTTTATGGTTTTGTGGTATTTTACAATAAATTCTATTTAATACCTTCAAAAATCACTTAATTCATCACTTTTTTTGAAAATTTTTAATGTAATGTTTTTACCATGAAATTATCATTTTCCTCTTGTGTACCCTTACATCATTTTGAATGATTTATATAACATTGCTTATGTTTTTTTTTTTAATTTTATTTTTATTTTTTTTTGGCAATTCATAGTAATTTTAATCAAGGTTTGATTGGGAGAAAACTATGCTTGTTGAACTCATTTGACTAGCTCTATAAAAAAATTATTCATATTTGTATCTTTTATATTGTATTTTCTATGGGTCTTAGGTTTTCTTTTAAGTAATTTTGATTTAACATGATTTCATGATTAAGGAGGATGCATTTGATCTCTTTAGTATTTTTGAATAAAACTTCCAACAATTATTTATCTTATTTAATTAATTTATTTTTTAATTTATTTATATTAATATGTAACATTAAATCATTTGTCATGTGGCATTTACAGTATTTTTATTGGATTAAATTACCTTGCTTAAATTTATGTAATTTTAACTCTAATTTATATTTATGTTGTATTGAAATAATAATTTATCATTACATGTGGTTTACACATTTGTTTTTACCAATTTTTCAAATTAAGATTTCGTCATATTGAAAAAATGCTATTGGAGACGTTTGAGAAGTTCTATCAAGTTAAATATTTATTTTTATTATTTTAAATTAGAGGATTTTTGCAAGTTTTTTTGGCAAACAATGAGTCATACTTTATTTCATAATGAGGATATTGCGCTTAATCTCAATAGTACTTTTTTAAATGAAATTTAAATTTTATTTAGTTATATTACTTTAAAATTTTAACCTTCATCTCATGTGACTGTTATATCAATTTGATCATTTCATATTACATTACTTCTTTTTTTAGTTCTTTTTTAATAAGTATAGCCTTATTTTCAAATAATAATTTATTATTTTTTTATTCAATTTGTTTGCTAATTCTCAATATTTTAATCAACTTTTGATTAAGATTAAACAAGCACCGTAAAACTCACCAGATGAGGTGTGACAAATTAAATATTCATATTTACAATTTTAAATATTTTATGTTAAAGGATTTTTGCATGTTTCACAATACGTTTTAATTTGTACGATATTTGCTGATTGAGGTTGTTATTCTTGATGTTCTCAATGTCTTGGAACATAACTTTGCCATGTAAATTGTCTTATCTCATTAATTTTTTTTATTTGTTTAAAGTAATGTAATGTAATTTTTTTAAATTTTTTGTTTTAACTCTAAATCTTATCTCGTTTGAGATTCACATTATGTAGATATTGTTAGTTAACATTCTTAAATTCAACATTTTTCAACTTTATTTTTATTTGCATGTCTTAAATATAGTATTTTACTATTTTTTATGCAAATTTAGTTTCATGTTTTTTATAATTCAATTTGTTACACTATCAATACGAAATAAACATCGTTAGACTAACTTTCACGATCTCTATCCATTTAAATGTTTTCAATGCTTTTGGCAAACGTTATTAGACATTTTTAACTCATACTTCATTTGATAATTGATGATTTTGCACTAGATCTACTTTGTATTTTGGAACGCATATTTTCCATAAAGTTTGTCCCTTTTTTTTTCAAGTTTTTGAATTGATTTGACAATGTCAATTTGTAACCTTAAATCCACACCAATACTGATCTTCCCATCACTTTGATTTAGTTGCATTGAATTTATTTAATTTATCTTATTTTTCATTTAAAATATATTTTCTAAATATAAAACTAAGATATATGATTATTTATACTTATTTGAATTTTTATTTGTCAATAATTCCAAATGATGACCAAACGAGACTAAATAACCATCATTGAATATATCTTAAGGAGCTCTTTTTAATGAAATGCTTATTTTCTAATTTTTAACTTTTTTATTTTAAGTATATGGCATTCTTTAATTGACATTGATTCACTTCTTATTTGATAATTCAAGAGATTTTAGCGATTCTCCTCTACACCATGGAATGCAACTTACTTATACAATTTATCTCATTTCTTCTATTTTTTTGGCTTTTATTTGGTTAGATTACTATGAATATCTCTTCCTCCTCTATTGTATCTTTTATATAAATTTTATTTTGTTCGACTACATTGGCTTAATTTATATCGCATATGTTTGAATACATAAAAACTTACCATAAAAAAAAGAACTTGTTGTTATTTATACTTATCTTCATTTATAATTCCTAAATATTTAAAATGGGTCTCATAAGGATGAAACAAATGTTGAAACCTTCAACTCAATGAGATCTATCCCATTAATTATTTACTTTATATATTTTTAAATATTTTATTTCTCATGATTTTAGCAAACTTAAGGAGACATTTTAATTCTTACTATATTTAATCTTCAAGGATGTTACACACAATAACCCCATCACCTTCAAATGAAACTTTCCTTACAATTCAACTCATTTTCTTAAACATTTTTCCTTTATTTGGTCATATTACCATGTAACTCGAATTATGAGTCCCAAACTTTGCTTTGATTTGGTGAAATTACATTACCTCAATTTATCTCATTTTATTTTGTATATATATATATACACACACACAAACAAAAACAAACACACACACACACACACAGACGCACACACACACACGCACACACACACACACACACACACACACACATATATATATATATATATATATATATATATATATATATATATATATATATATATATATATATATATATATATATATATATATATATATATATATATATATATATATATATATATATACATTAATCTACTATCAAATATAGAATTTTTTATTATTTATGTTATTTACCTTAATAATTCATCATAATTTCACATACGGTACATTTATTAAGAAAAGAAGAGTCGCTGTACTCAACCTCACAAGCTCTAATAAATTTATTATTCAATTACATGTTTTTCCTAAATATTTTTAACTAAGGATCTAGATGATTAATATGACATTAAAATTTGTGCAACATGCAACAATCACGGATGGTATGTTTAGTCTCCTTAGAATCTTGGAAAGTAATTTTTTTGTTCAATTTTTGTAATTTTTCAAATTGTTTGAATTCATTGTTTCCTATTACAAAACAACTCTAAATCTCGGTTCTTGCAACCATTGCATAGTTTTAGGTTATTTATACTACATTGCCATATTTAAATTTAGCTACAACATATATTTACTTATTATAGAAATAGTAATTTATCATTATGTTTTTAATAATTAGTAGGAATTCCCAATGAGCTATGCTCAAGATGACAAAAATGTCCTCGAACTCATCTCCATAATCTCTCTATAATGAAATATATAATTTAATCTTTTAAAATATTTTATTTTGCAACATTTTGGCACAATTTATAAGGGATTTTTTCATACCTAATTTTATGATCTAGGATGGTATAGTCAATCCCTTTATTATCTTGGAATCATGCTTCCGAACACAATTTATCACTTTTTCCAAACATTTCACTTCGATTAGGTTGTATTTCTATCATTTGTATTCTACTCTCATTTCACCTTTGCACTATTTTGATTTAGTTATATCATATTACATCAATTTACTTTATTTTTTATTTAAAAAATATTATTCAAAATAGAATTTTTTTTATAATTTATGTCTAGTTAATTCTTTTAGTTTGGAAAAATTATCGAGTAGGACTGCCAAAGATGGAACAAAAATTTTTAGAATGACTTTGATGAGCTCTACCTAATTAATTATTTACATTTTTATATTTTTAAATAATTTATTTTCCCTTTTTTCGATTTCTTTATTGAGAGTCTTTCTTTATAATTCATTGGATAATATAGGTGGTTACAATCGATACCCTTAGTATTATTGAAAGTAACTTTTCTATTAAATTTTTTAAAATTTTGAAAAAGTTTCCTTTGATATGGTTATATTACTTTAAAACTACAATTCTCCTTCATATATGACATTTACATGCATCAAATTGGTCATATTACATTGCTTTAGTTTGTATCATTTCAATTTTGATCTAAATTTTCTTTGTAATACAACAATACTTTATTTTTAATTATATTTATTTACTTCAATGATTTGCGTAAGTCAAAAGTAGATTTTTTAGATTGCAAATAAATAATGTAGGACTCTTCTTATAGGCTCTATCCAATTAAATAATTGATTTTTATTTTTTAATACTTTATTTGTTAGAGTTTTAACAAATTTATCAGACATTTAGAATAGTACCTTTTTTGAAACTAATGATGTTATGTTCAATTTCCTTAACATCCTTTAATTTTGTTTTCTCATAAAACTTTATCTCATTGCTCCAAATCTTTTACTGCAACTTGCTTATATTATAACAAAACTTTATTTCTCCTCTCATAGAAATATTACATCATTTTTATTTTATAATAATGCATAAATTAGTCTTGTTCTAATCTTTGCATATGTTTACTAAATATAAAATTAACCAGTTATTATTAACTTTTATTTTATTTTATAATTGCCAATAGTTTCAAATGTGTTCTAATCTATTCAAAATGACCATTATTGGACTTGTCTTGACAAGACCTAAATAATTAGATATTTTTTTAATATTTAAAATATCATATTCATTTATGGCTTTGCGACACTTAACTTGATATTTTAATTTGAAGTTGACTTGATGAGCAAGGAAGTTACAATGTATATTTTGTGTTCTTAAAATATAGCTTTTTAATAAAATTTTTCTTATATCTTTAAATCTTTCTTATTGGTTTGGTTATACTACTATTAAACTCTAATTTTTTTATCATGTAGCCTTTACATTACTTTGGTTTGTTAATATTACTTTCCCTCAATTTAGCATATCTAATTTTAAATATATGTTTGGATTGAATGAAAATAATATTTCATTTTTTAACTACTTTATTTTCATAATTAGCAGTAATTTCAAACATGGTCTACTCGAGATTAAATAAATGTCATTAGACTAGCCTCGACGAACTCTATCTAATTATATTTTAATTTTTATACTTATAAATATTCATTTTTAATGGTTTTGGCATAATATATCTCGCAATGAACTCAAGCTTCATTTAAGAATTGGAGATGTTACAATCAATCATTTTAGTAAGTTGGAATATAACTTTCTTGTAAAATTTATCTTATAATTAAAATAATTAAATTTGAATTGGTTATATTACTTTTAGTCTCTTATTTTTCCTCTTGTAAACTTTCTAACACTTTCATTTTATTTAGACTAAATTTCATTAATTTTATATGGTAATTCAGAGAAATTTCAAATAAGGCCACATTAAGATGAAACAAACATTACTGTACTCGTCTTGATAAACTCTATCAAGCTAAAATTTATGTATACATTTTGAGATACTTTACTTTAAATGCTTTTCGCTTACTTTACAAAATATTTCTATTCAAACCTGATTCGACGATCAAGGATGTTACACTCATTCTCTTAAGCATCTTGTAATGCAACTTTTAAAAAAACGTTTCTCATTTCTTCATATCTTTTTCTTTAACAATGTTATTTTACATTGGAAGTCTAATTCTCCTCTTATCTAATCATTGCATCACTTTGATTTTATTTCGTTACATTTCTTAAATTTATTTAATTTTATCTATATTATATTTTTATTTAATGTTAATATAAAACATTATTGTTATTTATTCTTATTTATTTTTGAAATTTTTTGTAATACCAAATGAGGTTCAATCAAAATATTACAAACATTGTTCGACTCTTCTTAACTTGTTCTATCCAAATAACTCTTCATTTTTATTTTTATTTTAACTTCTTAACTTCTAAGGTTTTGGCATACTTTATGAAACATTATTAGTTGTTCCAAATTTGACAATCAATAATGTTACACTAAATCTTCTTAGTGTCTTTCAGCATAGCTTTCTTGTAGAACTTATGTAATTTCTACAAACCCTTAACTTTTATTTGGATATGATACTATGAAATATAAATCCTCCTCTCTTGTGATGAGATTTTAGGTTTAATGTACATTTTCTCAATAAAATAAAAATTTAATATTATATATTACAAGAAAACTAATATCATTTGACTCTTCTTATTGATCTCCTTCCAATTAAATATTCATTTTAATTTTTTAAAATATTATTATTTATAGTTTTCATATGCTTTACAATGCATTTTTATTTATACCTAACTTCACATTTAAAGATGTAACACACTAGTGACATTTTATCAATTTGTTTTATTTTTTTTAATTTACCATAGTTAAGTTTATTTTAGCCTTATAATACATTTACTTAATATTAAAAAATTATTAGTTATGTAAACTTTGTTTGGTAGGTCATAGCAATATTAGATGGGCCCTAATCAAGATGAGACAAACATTGTTGGACTCAAGAAGATATGCTTTATCTAATTGAATTATTTTTTATATTTAAAAATATTTTCGTTTCTAGGGTCATTCATGGATTGTGAGGAATTTTGATTTATTCCATTCGATGTAATCATGGACGTTACCTTTGGTACCCATAACATTTTGGAGTGCACCTTTCTTATATAATTTATCTATTTTTATGATTCACTTCAATTTGGACATATTACTATGGAACTCTAATTCTTCTAGGAATTGGATAAGTTGCAATACTTTTCCCTAATTTATCTTTTTTCCATCAATTCTATGTCCATTTTTATATTGAATTAAAATTTTTTAAGATTTTAGCAAATGACATTTTTATATTTTTTCTAGGGTCATTTCTATATAGTTTATCTTATTAACTGAACTTTTATTTTGTTATATTACTAAAAAGTTCTAAATCTCCTCTTGTGTGACTATTACATTGATTTTATTATGTTGTACTGTGTAACCTTAATTTATCTCTTTTTAGCATAAATATATAGTCTTTTGAAATTAAGATAATAACTCATTATTATATATGCTTTTTCATGTTATTGCACAGCAAAGTTTGTTGTTAGCCTCATCTTAATGAAATCTATAAAATAAATGTTAATTTTTATATTTTAAAATATGTTTTTCTAAGTTTTTCAAACACAATTTAATGATCGAGAAGGCCACACTTTGTCTTTTTAGTATCCTGGAATGCTATAGTCTTGTACCTTTTATCACATATTTTTATAGTTTTTACTACTTTATTTTGGATGTATTGCTACAAACTCCAATTCTCCCATTATGTGACTTTTACATAACTTTGATTTGTTTACATCAAACTTTTTTTAGCTTGATTGTTTTATATTAAAGTGATAATTTTTTTTTAATTACTTTTATTTACTTTTATAATTTGTAGCAATTATGATCAACATATGATAAAGCCAAAACAGACATCGTTCAAATTTTTTCGTTGATCTTTAATTAATTAAAATTTATTTTTTTATAAATTATTTTTTATAGAGTTTTGACATACTTTATAAAACAACTTGTACTGTACATAAATTTTACAATTTATTTTATTACACTTATTCTTTTTAGTATCATACAATACTACTTTCTCCTATGGATTTAATATATTTGTCCAAATGTTTTGTTTTATTTCATTATATTACTTTGACAATCTAATTCACCTCTTGTCCAACCCTTATAATGCATTCTTTTGGTAATGTTATATTGCTTCATTTCTCCTGTTCAAGTTTTAATATTTAATTATTTTGTTGTAAAAAAATAATTTGTTATTATTTATGCTTTCTTGCTGTGATGATTATCAATAATTATAAATGAAGTTCATCAAAGACAAACAAATGAACTTTAAGTAGTTAGATATTAAGTTTAATATTTTTTAATATTTGTTAAGTATTTTGGCTTTTTTTATAAGATATTTTCATTAGCACGAGTTTTGATGATCAAAGATGTCGCATTTGATCTCCTTACTACGAAGTATTTGTAGCTTTCTTAGATGATTTATTTGATTTGCATAAAGTTTTCGATGTCATTTTAATATATTATGATGAAACTTGAATTATCCTCTCTTGTGACCTTTTTGTCATTTTGATTTCGTTTTATAATATTATTTCAATTTATCTCATTTTAACTTCTAATATATATATATATATATATATATATGTTTAATATTCATATAATAATCTGTTTTTATTTATCAATGTTTATAATATTAATTCATATTTATTTTTGTTAAGGCCTTCAGAATTCAATACAAACATGATTGGTCATATTTTAATGAGATCTATTTAATAAAATATTCATGTTTATATCCTTGTATAATTTTTCAAGTGTTTTTACCAAATTTATGGGACATTTTTAATTTGTACCAGATTTTACAATCTAGCATATCATATATGATCTATTTAGTATCATGGAATGTAACATTCTGATACAACTTATTTTATTTCTCATAAATTTCACTTTCATTTTGTTATATTTCATATTTTAATTTATCTTATTTTGCCTTGAATACATACTATCTTAATATGAAAGTAAATATTTTATTTATTATTTATTTTTTTTTATATTTTTTATTCAAAGTATTTCTAAACAAGGTCTGATGGAGATGATTTAGATGTCATTGAACAATTCTTGATGTGCTCAATCTTGTTATTTATATATACACGTAATTTCATTTTTATGTTTTTAAATATTTTATTTTTTTGTGTTATGGATTGCTTTGTGAGACATTATAGTTCATACCTTATTTTATGATCCATAATGTTACATTTGATCTCGTTGATATCTTGGAATACTAACTTTAAACATAATTTACTTAATTTCATCAGTTTCTTTACTTTTAGTTAGGTATACTATACAAAACTCTTATTATCTTCTCATATGACCTTTAAAATTCTTGGATATAATTTTGTATAATTGGTTCATCTCTTCTCATTTTATCTTAAATAAATATATACTTAATATTAAAATTTTACTTTTTCATTTTTTTAAGTTATCTAGTAATTGGTAGTATATCCAAGTGATATCTATTGGAGATAAAACAAATATTGTTGGATTTAACTTGAGGAGCTATATTTAATTAAATGTCTAGTTTTATCTTTTTAAATGTTTTGGTTGAATGTATATTTCTTGTAGAATTTATATTATTTTTCTAATGGTTTTTCTTAGATTAGGCTATATTTTAGTGAAGTTATAACCCCTCACTCATGTGACCTTTACATCTCTTTTATTTCTTTATATAACATTGCTTCACCTTATCACATTTGAATGATAACATATTTCCTTAATTTTAAAATACAAATTTAATATTTTTGATTCTTTCTTATATGGTTAATATATAGCAAGTCCAAAAAAGGTCTAATAAAGATCAAGCAAACATTGTTAAACTCATTTTAATGAGCTCTATCCAATTAAATGTTCTTTTTTATAACCTTATTTTGTCTGTAGAAGTTTGGCCCAAATTTTTACATATTTTCATTTATCATATTTGATGATTTAGTTGGTCACACTTGGCCTTCTTAGTATCTTTGAAAGCAATATTCCCATATAGTTTATCTCATTATATCAACTATTTAGCTTTTATTAACATATATTATAATGAAACTATATTCTCCTTTCATGTGACAATTACATTAATTTGATTTAGTTATGTTACATTACATCAATTTAACTTACTTCTACCTTATTATATATTCGATTAATATTAAATTAATTATTTATTTATTTTTAAATAATTTTGTAATTTTAAATAATTCCAAAAAAAACTAACGAGATGAGACGAGTTTTGTAATACTTGTATGGACGTGCTCTATCCGATTTAATATTAACCTTAAGGTTTTTTTTTTAAAACTTTAATGTTCTATATTGTAGTGGCCCTTTTTGGGGAATTCTTTTTAGACCAACTTTTAGGGTCCAGGAGTTTACACATGGAAAACATCTATCTCTTAATATATCATATTTTCTCAAATTTTTTGCTTTAATTTTGTTATATTTATGTGCAACTCTATATCTTTTACCCAATCCACTTTATCTTATTTTTATTTTGTTTCACATAATGTTTAATTTTTTTTATTTTACCTTCAATATATATTTACCTAACATTAAATTATCACTTTATTTTTTTTAATTTTTTTACTATAACAATTAGAAATAATTATAAACAAAGTTGGAATGATACAAAAAAATATCATAAGACTAGTCTCAACAAGCTCTGTTTAATTAAATATTAATTGCAATATTTTTAAAATTTTTATTATATAATTTACGCATTTTTTAAAAGTTAATTTTTATTTATAGTTGATTTATTGATCAATATATATACCATTAATATCAATGTAATAATTTATTATTATTTATGATTATTTAATCTAGGAATTCATAGTAATTGTAATGAGTTTCAATCTAAGTGGATCAAACAATAGTAAATACTCCAAGATGAAATGAGTATTTAATTACATAAATATGATTAGGATGAGTCTAACAAAATTTATTTAGGTCAATTATTATTATCTAAGTAAATATGCATAAATAATAATAAATTTTTATTATCAATGTTAAGCAATTATATTTTAATGCAAAATAAGATAAATTTAGCATGTAATACAATTAAATTGACATGATGTAAGAGTAATATAATTTTACAATTAGAGTCACATATTTACCAAATCAAAGCAAAAATTTAGAGGAAATGATCATCTACAACAACACTATTCAAGTGATGTTTTTATCAAAATGTATCTTAAATTGTTAAAAAAAATTAAGTAATCAAATATTTAAAAATTAGATACAACCCTTCTAGAGAAGACCAATGATATTCATTTCATACTATTCAAACCTCATGTAGGTTTTTTATAAACTACAAAATTAAACAAACACAAATAATAATATATTATTATTAGTATATTAATTAAAATTTATATTATAGCCTAAATGAGATAAATTGAAGTAAAGAAATATAACAAAGAAATGTAATCGCCACATAAAAAGAGATTTATTGCTTTATGGTAACAGACTAAATAATAGTGAAAAATTTTATGATATAAGATAAACAAAATAGGATAATTATATTCAAATTGTTGAAGAAGATAGCACAAAACATTTTTTATCAATAAATTATGCATGAATCTAAATGTCTGATACAGCTAACAAAAATTTTAAAAAATAAAGTATTTAAAAATATGAAAATAAACATTTAATTGATAGAGCTTATCAAAATGAGTCTAATGATGATTCTTTGGTCTTAATTAGACACTTTTTGGAGTTATTACGAATAACAAAAATAATAAGCATAACAATAACAAATTGTTATTTTAATTTTAAGTAAATATAAACTAAAGATAAAGTAAGATTAATAAAAAAAATAATAATATAGCGAAATCAAACACAAGTAAGGGTAAAAAAGTTCAGAATTAGGATTACATATTAATATCACCAAATCAATGAAGAAGTTTAAGAAATGTCACGAATTGTTTTAGAATAATACATTCAAAAGTACTAAGAAGATTGAGTGTAATATTCTCAATCATCAAAGTAAGTATGTATCAAAAAACATCATTTAGAAAACCAAATCATTAGAAAACATTATTGAATGAATAATTAATATAACATAGCAATTTGGAAGGGTCCAATTATGACTATTTTCTTCGATCATATGTCATTTAGAATCGCTATACATTAAAGAAGTAAATAAGAATAAATAAAAATAAATTATTATTTTCATTTTAACTATATATGTATTAAAGTTGAATTTAGACAAAATAAATAAATGTAGTGTAACAAAATCAAAGCGATATAGGTCATGTAAGAATAATTTAGTGTCACACATTTATATAACCAATTCAATGAATAATTTTTGAAAATTAGATAATTTAAATAGGAATGCTTCATTACATAAAACTAAGAAGATTTGACAATAAAATACCTGATTTTCACAAAACTACGAATCGAAATGCCTTTTAGAGCATGCAAAAATACTAACAAAGAGAATATTTCATGTTATTAAAACAAAAATTTAATTGGATTGAGCAAATTGAGATGAGTCTAACAAATATTATTTTTTCTAGATTTAACAACCATCACAATTACTATGAATTTACAATTTAAATATGCAAAAAAAATATTTTTTTGATATTAAGTAAATATATGTTAAAGTTGAAATAATATAATTAAGCAAAACAAATTGATGTAAGGCTAACAAAAGATGACATTTAGGAACTAATTTAAATGTCTCATAACAAATGCTAAAAATTAATAAACAAAGATATTTAAAAATATAAAACTAAAAATAATATTTTGTTTAGCTTATTGAGGTCATTTCACTACATTTGCTTCATTTATATTAGAACTTGCTCAAAATTACATAGAACTAACAAAGCAAATAAGAAAAAATAATAATAAAATATAATTTTTTAAGATAATTTAAATTGGGATTGTATTAAGATAAAATGAAGCAATATAATATGACAAATTAAAAGTTATATAAATAGTGCCCATGAGGAGATTTACAACTATATAACAATATACAAAAAAAATAATAACTTTAAAGCTATGAGGTAAGTTTTATTGGAATGTTGCATATTATGATGTTAAAGAGATTGACTATTACGTCCTCAATTTGCACTTAATTTATTTGACAAAATGTTTGATAAATAATGCCAGAAGCAAAGAATTTTATTTGAAAAAAAAAACTTTAACAAGATAAAGCTCATAAATATGCCTAACAATATTAGTTTTGTCTTAATTTCATCTCAAATGGAATTTTAGAGTTTACCAAAAGTAAATTAAAAATAATTAAAAAATTTCTAATTTCAATAATAAGTGAAAATATGATAAAGGTAAAAGTTGAACGATGTCAAAGAGAAAAAGTTGAACAAATCAGATGAATTATTAGACAAAATTTCATTCCAAAACATTATTAAGATTGAATGTAACAACATATGACAAAGTTGCATTAAAAAACACAAGTGAGATAGAGTGTACCATCATTGATCAACAAATAAGGCACAATTCAATATACCTCACAAAACAAGCAAAAATCATAAAAAAATATAATATTTAAAAAATAAAGAAATGATTATTTTAATTGTTTAAGTACAACAAAATTAGTTGAATAACAATTGTTTTGTCTCAATTAACTCTCATTTTTAATTAATTAAATTTACAAAGTCAAATAAGAAAAAATAATAAAACAACTTATTATTTCATTATTGCTTAAACATATAATTGTGTTGAAAAGATATAAAATAGGGCAATGCACTATAAATAAATGAAGATGATCTGATGGTCACATAAGAAGAGATTTAGAGCTAGTAAAGATAGCCAAATCATGGCTAAAAGGCTAAAGAATTGAGATAAATTATACAAGATAATTTAATTCAAAGGTACTATGATATCAACTGTAATTTCTTAGATAATTATGCAAGAAATGAATAAAAATATGTTATAAAGGATATCATAACCTTAGAAATTAAAATATTAATATTTAACTACATACAACTCATCAGGATTACTCCAACGATGTTTGTTTGATCTCAGTTAGACCTCATTGGGAATTATTACAAATTATATAAATAAACACTCGTAAATAAAACTATGTTATTAATTTGATATTAATGAAATTTATATCACAATTGAAATTTGATTAATTGAAATATTATAATATAAAAAATAAGAATGAAATAATAGTAACATGAGAGAAAAATTGTAGTTTCCTATCAACATAACAAAACTAAAGTGAAATTTTTAAAAAATTAAATAAACTATATTGTAATTTTGTAATCCATTAAACTAATAAAATCAAGTACAACATCATCAACTATCAAAAAAATATGATTCAAAATGTCTTATAAAATGGCTAGAATCCTTAAATTATTGACAATAAAAATTAAATATTTAATTGAGTGAAGACAGTCGAGATGAGTCCAACATTGATTGTTTAATCACTATTTGACTTTGTCTCAAATTACAACAAAATGCAAAAAATGTAACCATAACTAAAAATAAATCATTGTCATAATATTAAGTAAATGAGTTTTAATGTTAAAACAATATGAATTGAAATACTTTTTTACAACCAAATCAAGAAGATTTGAAATTAACGTGAGAGAAGAAATCAAATTACCCATTAGTGTAAATAAATCATAGAAAACATTTAGAATTAATTAAATAAATGAAAAACATAGTTGTATTCCGAGGCACTATGTTGATTAATTGTAATATCCTCAATCATTTAATAACCTATTAACTAAAACATTAGATAAAATGTCCCAAAACCCTTAAAGGTAAAATATTTGAAAATGATAAAATAAATATTTCATGAGATAAAGCTCAAAAAGAAGAGTCCAACGACAATTATTTCATCTCAATCAGGCGCCATTTTGATTGGTATATGGTACCTAAACAAATAAACTCACATATTAACAATTTTATTTTATTAAATTAACATATTATAGTAGAATAAGATTAGTTGAAATAATGTAATACAACCAATTAAATTGATGTAATTGTCACAGAAGGGTAGAATTCGAGTTACATAGTAATGTAACTAAATAAAAGAAAAAAGTTTTAAGAAATTTGATAAGTTATACAAGTAAATTTCACTCTTAGTACCTATGGAGATTATGATCAGTATTCCTCACTATAAAATTTGGTACCAATTAAAATTTTTTGTCTAGTCAAAATCCTAGAAGTTAAAATATTTAAGCTTATGAAAATAAATATTTAGTTGTATAGAGCTCATCTAGATGTCTCTAACAATGTTTGTTTTGTGTTAATCAAATTTTATCTTAAATTTTTATGAATTTCATAATTTAATAAGAAAAAAGATAAATAAATTATATTTTTATATTAAGCAAATAAAAATTAAAGTAGAAATGAGATAAATTATGCCAATATTATATATCAAAATCAAGATGATTTAAAGATCATGAGGTAAAATATTTTGAGTAACATAGTAAGACAAAGAAATCAAAGAACAAAATTGGAAGAAAAGATTAATATTATATTAGAAAATTTAATTCCAATAGAGTAAGCAGTTCTAGTGTGATATCTTCAATCAAAACATTTGGTAAAAATCAATATATCCAGCAAAAAATTCCAAATCATTTGAAAATTAATTATTTTAAAAATAATAATAATTAATAATTCTTTTCTAAAAAATAATAAAGTGTTTTAATGTTAGTAAGTATTATTTATATATTAGGAAAATATATATTGAAGGTTAAATAAAACTAATTAAGTCTTTATAAAACAACCAAATAATGTTTATGTAAATATAAAATAAGAGTAGAATTATAGTTTAAAATTAATATAAATAAATCAAAGCAAAACATTTCAAAAGTGAGATGAATTATACTCAAAAGTTTTATTCCAAAAAACTATGGACACCAAGTGTAATATCCATAGCAATGAAATCTAGTGCGAATCAAAATGTCTCACAAAAAATGCTCAAATTAGAAAATATTAAATATTTTAAGATATGGAAATAGATTTTTATTTTGACCGTGCTCATTGGTACTTGTAGAATGATTTTAGTTTCATTTTGATCAAAACCTATATCGAATTACAATTATTTAACAATGAAAATAGGCAAAGATAATGATAGTTTTATTCTTATAATGAGTAAATATATATTGAAGTTGAATGAGGTAAATTAAATCAGTATTATGCAAGCAAAATCGAAACATTTCGAATCATATAAATCATATAAAAATGTTGTATTCTTAGAAAATAAAAAGGAAGTATGTAACATCATTGATCATAAAAAAAGATATAATTAAAAATTTCTCATAAAAATTAAAATATTTAAAAAGGTTGAAATTAATTTCTAATTGTACAAAGGTCATCAAGCGAAAGGCAATCATTTTTGTCTCAGTCATACCTCATCTATAATTATTACCAATTACAAAAATAAAATAAGTATAAATAACAATGATGTATTTTGAAATATTTAATAAATAATATTGTAGATGAAATGACAAATTGAAATGATTCAGTATAACCAAATTAAGGAGATATAAAGCTTATAAAACAAGCGATTTATAATTAGCCATTATTATGAAAAAATTAAAGCCAAAAGTTTTAAAGAAATCAGATAAAGTGTTTAAGAAAGTTCATTCTAACATAATAAGGAAATTGATTGTAACACCATTAACAATCAAAATTAGTAGAAAGAAAAATATCTCAATCATATCCAAACCTTTGAAAATAAATTAGTTATAAATATAAAAAAAAATATTAATTCAGCATGGTTTATAGAAATGAGCCCAAAAAATTTTCTTTCTTCTTTGTTAGACCTTATTTGAAATTGTTGTGAATTACAAAATTAAATTAGAAAAAAAATTTGTTTTAAAATTACTTAAAAATTTAACATGAAATGAGACAAAGTGAAGAAGAACAAAATAACCAATTGAACTTTATTCAAAGCTGATAAAGATAAAGGAGATGTAAAGTTATAAAATAAAATGACAAATTTAAATAAAAAAATCAGAAGAAGATTAGATAAACTATTTGAGAAGGTGGCATTGCAAGAAAGTTAAGTGATTTTGTGTATCATTCGTAATCATCAAATCAAGTATAAATAAAATTTCACATGAAAATAAGTAAAAAAGTTAAAAAAAATAAAAAATTAAAAGAAATAAAATTTTATGTTTAATTTGATAGCACTCATAAAGATAAGTCCAATAACATTAACTTTAGTTTAGTTAGACCATATTTTGAATTACATAGAATTGCCAATTTAAATAAGCAAAAATAATAATAAATTATTATTTTTGTGTTATGAGAATATATATGATAGCTAAAAAGAGAAAAATTGAACTAATATAATATAAACAAATCAAACGAAAAACTTTTAGTAATCTGAGGAATTACATGCAAAACTTTTATTCATAGCTAGAGAGAAGTTCAAGTGCAACCTCTCTTTTCAACAAGTCAAGTGTGAATGTAAATGTATCAAAATCACACCTAGACCCATGAAAAATGAATTAGAAAGACATAAAACAAATATTTAAATAGAAAGTGCTCTTTCAAAAGATCCTTACAACTTTTTGTTTCATCTCAATCAATCCTCATTTGGAATTTCTATAAAATACTTAAGTAAAAAAGCCTAATTAGTAATAAATTATTATTTTAATATTAACTAAGTGTATATTGAGGCAAAAATTAGTTAAACAGATGCAATGCAAAACAACTAAATTGAAGAAATGTAAACTTCACAAATAAGGAATTTTGAGTTATATGGAAAAATAAAAAAATTAGAGGAAATGAGACAAATTATGTGTAGAACGTATATTTTAAGATACTAAAAAGATTGAGTATAACATCATTGCTTTACAAATTAAGTATGAAACAAAATAAATCTCATTAAGCATTTTAAGACCCTAAAAAATTAAATTTTGACAACCATAGAAATGAATTTTTAATTTGATAAGGATTGCCAAGATAACTTCATGACTTTTGTTTTGTACCAAAGTGACCCCATTTGAAATTGCAATGTATTACCAAATTAAATAAGTACAAAAAAATGTATTATTATATTAATATTATGTAAATATATATTAAATACAAAATTTTATAAATGTCAGCAATATAACATAACCAAATCAATGTGTTGCAAATTACACACTATAGATGAGTAGATTTACATAGTAGCAAAACATAATCAAAGGAAAAAATTTAAGGAAATTAGATATTATAAAAGAGAAAATTCCATTGGAAGGTATAGTGTCCTCGATCATCAAAATAGTCATGAAGAGATATCTCTCATAAAACA
Source organism: Vanilla planifolia (assembly GCA_023846275.1). Taxonomy (NCBI): domain Eukaryota; kingdom Viridiplantae; phylum Streptophyta; class Magnoliopsida; order Asparagales; family Orchidaceae; genus Vanilla; species Vanilla planifolia. The sequence goes on from JAIUJO010000641.1 coordinate 436,078, forward strand.
TTCAAGAAAATAGAAAAGAGATATGTATAAATAATTAAATTATTATTTAATTTGATAAAGCTTATTGATAAGAGTTCAATGAAATTTTTTTTTCTTGATGTTATCTTGTTTAAAATTATAATGTTTTTTTAGAATAAATAAAAAAATAATAATAAATTACATTTATTATTAAGTAAACATACATCATATCTAAAATAAGAGTAATTGAAGCAATATAAAATAAAAAAAAACAAAACAATTTTAGAGGTCACACTTGAAAGGTTTATAGTTAGTAATATAACAAAATCAAAACAAAACATTTAAAAGAGTGTGATAAATTGTATAAGAAAATTGCATTCTAATATACTCAAGAGATAGAGTGTAAAATCATTGATCATCAAATGTTGTTTGTCAAAAGTTCTTTTAATTCCTACAAAAAAACATGGAAAAGAATATTTAAAAACATGAAGTGAATATTTAAATAAATGTAGCTCATCGGGAGGAGTCCTAAGGAGACATGTTTGATATCGATCGTACAACATTTGGAATTTCTAGATTTTAAAAAAGTATAAATGCACAAATAATATTAAAAAATATTTAAATATTAATTAAATAAAAGTAATATAATGTATCTAATTCAAATAAATCTACATATCACATGAGAGGTGATTTGGAGTTACAAAGTAATACAACCATATCATAGTAATAAATAAGAAAAAATAAAATAAATTATATGGGAAGCTTTTTTTGAAAGATATTAACAAGATTGAATGTAACAACATTGATTTTCAAATTAGACAAAAAAAATTTCATTTAGCATAATAAAATTGTTCAAAATAAAATATTTCAAAATACTACAACTAATTTTTAATAAGATAAAGCTTGTGATGATGATTTTAAGGATATTTATTTTATCTTAATCAATCCTCATTTTGAAATATTATCATTACAAAAGTAAATAATCATAAATAATATTATTCAGATACTGAGAAAACAATATATTAAGGATGAAATGAAAAAAATGAATGAAATCTAATACAACCAATTCAAAGAGATGTAATGATGACATGAGTAAAGATTTAGAGTTACACAAAAATATAAAGAAGTCAAAGAAATACTTTTGAATAAATAACAAAATTACAAGTGAAATTTTCATTTCAAGACACTGACATAACTAATGCAATGTGCATAAACGTCAAGTCAAGTATAAATCAAAATCACTTCTAAATCATGTCAACATTTTTGTAAATTAAATATTTTAAATTTTAGAAATGGATATTTATTTTGATAACGCACATCTTAATGACCCATGTTTAAAATTACTACAAATTGCAAAAGTAAATAAGTATAAACACTAATTAAATATTTTTTAATATCATGGAAATATCAGTTAAATATAAGCATATAACAAAAAAAAACATTATAATATAAGTGTCCCACAAAAATAATTTTTTAAATTATTTTGTCATATACCCAATCAAATATAAAATTTTAATGAATGAGGAATATTGTGTGAGTGGTTACATTCAAAGAAACTAAGTTGATTGAGTGTAACATCCTCTTTCAAAAAATCAGACAAGAATGTAATTATCCTCAAATTATGTAAAAACTAATAAAAATAAAATATTTAAAAAATTAAGGGAATATGTCATTTGTTAGGGCTTAGGATTCAAGTCCAATGACATTTGTTTCATCTCCACAGATCATCATTTGAAATTTCCACAAATTAGTGAATTAAATTACAATAATTAATAATAAAATCAAATTTTTAATATTAAGCATATTATATGTATGTATATATATATATATACACACACACACACACACACACACACACACATATATATATATATATATATATATATGAAAGTTTAAATGACTTCAAATGTATTTTTCTAATACAACAAAAAAAAGGATGTTAAAGGTAACACATGCTAAGATTTAAAATTAATAGTAACACAAAAAAATGAAACAAAACAATTTTATAAAATTACATAAATTTTACAGCAAAGTTGCATTCCATGATACTTAAGAGTTTGAATGTAAAATTAACATTAATCAATTTTGGTATAAATCAAAATTACATGAATAAGATTTTAAGCATTAGACAAAAATTTACTATTAAAGAAAAAAATATATAATTAGATATTTTCTATTAACATCGGTCAAACAAGATTTGCTTCATCTCCATCTTGTAACATTTGTAATTGCTACAAACTAAAAAGTTAAATAAGAAAAATATTAATATTTTGTAATTTTAATATTGAGCAGATAAACACTAAATTTTAAATGTTATAAATACAAGTAATGCAATATGACCAAATCAAAGCAATGTAATAATCACATTATTTTGACTAACATTATAAGAAAACAAAATCAAAGCTAAAAAGTAGAAATAAATGAGGTAATATATATAGTAATTTTCATTCCATGATAATAAGCAATCCAAATGTAATATCCTCAATTAACAAATTAGGTATGTTTGAAAATTTTTCATTAAGAATGCAAAGTAATAAAGAAAATATTTCAATAAATGTAATTTTAAAAAAAAAATAAATATTAAATTTGATAGAGCTAATGGAGATGTGTCCGACAATATTATTTTTTTCTTGATCAAACCAAGTTTACAACCATTCTGCTAAAGTAAATACACATAAATAATAATAAATTTATTTATTATTAATTTAAAATATATTAAAATATAAAATAAGTTTAACTGAAGCAACATAATATAATTTTCATAAGGTGATGAAAAGTTCATCAAAGAAGATATTTAGAGTATCATAGCAATATAACTAAATCAAAGCAAAACCTTTTATAAATGAGATAAATTTAAAGTAAAGTTGCATTTTCAAATTTGGTGTTAATTAAAAATTCTCATAAAGTGTGCCAAAACCATTGAGAATAAAAGATTTTAGAAAATAAAGAATTTAATTGCTTGGACTTTATTATGAAGAGTCTAATGAACTTTTTTGCAACAATTAGACCCCATTTCAATTGACTAAAAATTAACAAAAAAATAAATAAACATAACACTAAATTAAACAAAAAGTAAAGTATGTTAAAGTTAAAATGACATAAATTGAATCGTTATAAAATAACTAATTCAAAGATTATAGTGGTCACACAAAAGTGGATTTGCAATTACAACATATTATAACCAAATCAATGCAAAAAAAATTAAAGTAAAATAAATTGCAATGAATAGTTCTGTTCCTAGATCTAAGGAGATCATGCTTAGTATCCTTAATCATGAAATTATGTATGAATTAAGGAGTCATGCAAAGGATTCATAACATTAAAAAATAAAAAAATAAAAATTGATAAATGAATGTTTAATGAGATATAGCTCTTCGAGATGAATCTTATAATGTTCACTTTGTCTCAATCAAACCACATTCGTATTTATTGTAAATTACAAAATTAAATATTCTTAAATAATAATAAATTATTACTTTAACAATAAGTAAAAATGTATTAAAGCACAAATACAATTAATAAAGGTAATGAAATATAATCTAATCAAAGAGATGTAAACATAACACTAGTGGAGAAATTGTAATTTATAGCAATATTTCTATATCAAAACAAAACATTTAAAGAAACAAGATAAGTTGTGCTAGAAACTTGCATGTTGACATAATAATGAGATTGAGTGTAACCTCCATATTTTTAAAATTATTGAACAATTAAAATATCTAGTAAAATTTGTACAAATCCATAAAAGTAAAACAATTTTAAAACATATGGCAATGAAAATTTAATTACATAGGTATATGATAAAGCAATATCTAAAAATTAGAAGAATTGAGATAAATGTTGTGAGAAATAAGATAAATATCACATAAGAGGAGATTTATAGTTACATAGTAATATCACTATTTTAAAATAAAATATTTAAAGAAAAGGGGTTAATTGTATGAGAATATTGCATTCTGAGTTGTCAAGAAAATAGTGTAACATCATCTATCATCAAATTAGTTATCAAATGAAATGTGTTGTAAAGCATGCAAAGGACATCCAAAAGAAAATATTTAAAATATTTTAATTAATCTTTAATTAAATAAAGCTCATCAAAATAAGTCAAATGATGTTTTTTGTTTAGATTGTATATCATTTCAAATGATTATGAATTAAAAACATTAATAATTATAAATAATAATAAATTAGTTTTTAATATTAAATAAATGTATAATTAAACTAAAGTGAGATAAAGTTAAGCAATGTAATTTTACCAAGTGAAATGATGAAAGTTACAAAAGAAGAGAATTAGATCTTCATAGTAAAATAGACAAATTAAAGCGAATGATACAAAACAAATTAGATAAATTATACAAGAAAATTGCATACTAATATTTTATGGAGAATAAATGTAACATCCACACAAATTAGTTGTAGTTTGATATGTCTTATAATGAATGCCTTAGCTATTAAATATAAAATATAAAAAAGTTAAAAATTCGATATTAAATTTGATATAACTCATTTAGACAATTCCATTGACATTTACTTTATCTCAATCTAATCTCATGTCAAATAATTATGAATTTTGAAAAATAAAAAGATATAAATATCAATAAATTATTATTATAATATTAAGTACTAAATATTAATAAAAAATTAGATTTTTTAAAGTGATCTAATCCAACAAAAGTAAAGGGACATAAGGGTCACAAATTAGAGAATGAGAGTTTCGTGGTAATATGAGCCAATATAGTAAAATAATTTTAAGAAATGAGATAAATTTTATGTGAACTTTGTATTTTTACAATACTAAGGATACATAGTGTAACATCTTCAAATGTTAAATTAGGTAAGAATTAAAATATCTTATAAAAAGTAATAAAACCTAAAAAAATAGGATATATTAAAAAATAAAAAATTTGATATTTAATTTGATCGAGCAACTCAAGATGATTTAAAGAACATTTATTTTTTCTAAAAACAAACCTCATTTGAAATAGTATTGAATTTTTAAATATAAGAAACGAAAATAATATTAAATTATTACTGTAACTCTTGCAAAATATTTAAAGATGAAATAAGATGAATTGAGGTAATATGACATAACCAAAACAAAAATAATGTCAAGATTATACTAGAATAGAATTAGAGCTTCATATTAAAATAACCAAACAAAAGTGAAAAAATTTATGGAAACTAGATATATTTTATAGGAAAGTTGTAGTCAAGATACAAAGGATATTTTGTATAGCATCACATTGGTCAAATAAGGTACAAAAAATGTCTCATAAAGCATGGTAAAATAATGAAAAATATATTGTTTTAAATAACTTAAAACAATTATTATCTAATTAGATAGAGTTAGTTAAGACATGGTAAAAACGTATAAATAATAAAAAATTAAATCAAAGTATTGTAATAAAATTAAAGACATTTAAATCTTATATGAGATGAAAATTCAGAGTTATTTAGTAAAATAACCAAGCCAACATTAAACCTTGGTAAAACAAGATAAAGTTTAAAACAAAGTTAAATTCAAAGATACTAGAAGACCAAATGTAATATTATCACTATGAAATTCATTTTGAACCAAAATATTGAATAAAGTGCAACCAAAAAATCAGTTTTTTAAATATAGTAATGAATAATTAATTGGATTAAGTTTGTCGAGATGAGTCCGACTATATTTGTTACTCCTGAATGGGATCTCATTTGTAATAACCAAAGTGTTATCAAACTAAATAAGCATTAGTGATAAAAAATTACTATTTTTATAATAATTAATAATATTTAAAGTTGATGTGAGACAAATTGAATCAATGTTGTTCAAAAAATTCAAACCAACGTCATGGCCACCAGAAAAAGATTTACAATTTTATAGTAATCTTAACAAATTCAAGAAAAATATTTGAATAAATGAGAAACAAAATACAAGAAACTTGCATTCAAAGACACTAAAGAGTTTAAGGTAATATCTTCGAATGTCAAATCTTGTATGAATCAAAACTTCTCATAAAGCTTGTAGAAATAAAAGAGAGCAAACCATTTCAAAATAGTAAAATAAATACTTTTTTGGATGGAGGTCATCGAGATCACTCTAGTGATGGTTATTCTATTTTGACTAAACCTTACATTGAATTACTACAATTGCCAAAGCAAATATGAATAAATAATAAAAAATTACTTTTGTTATTAAAAAGTGCATAATAAAGTTGAATGAAAATAAACTATACCAATGTAATTTAACTAATTAAAAGTAATGTAAATGCCACACAAGAAGATACTTCATTTTGCATAAAAATATGGCTAAATAAAAAAGACAAATTGATAGAAATGAGAGAAGTTATAGAAGAAAGTTTTGTACAAGAGACTAAGGAGATCAAATTAGCTACTATGATTCTTAAATTTATACGAATAAAAATGTCTTCTAAAGTTTTTTGAAAATCGTAATAAAATCTTAATAAACATAAAAACAAATATATTATTATATATAGCTCATAAGGATGAGTCCACTGATATTTCTTTAATCTCGATCATACTACGTTAGGACTTTTGTGAAATATCCAATCAGAATGATGTAAAGGTCAAACAACAGTAAAATTAGAGTTTTATAGTAATATAACAAAAACAAAGTGAAACTTTTGATAAAGTGAGATAACTTATATAGGAAAATTACTTTCCAATATACTAAAAATATCAAATATAACATTGTGGATCCTCAGATCAAGAATGCACCAAAATGTCTTGTATAGCATGTAAAAACTCTATTTAAAATTATTAAGAAAAATATAAAATAAAAATTTAATTTTAAAAAATAATAAAGATGAGTCCAAAAAAGTTTGCTTTATCTAGATTAGACCTTATTTTCAATTATTGCGAATAATAAAATGAAATAAGAAAAATAACGTAAAAGCATTATTTTAATGTAAGTTAGACATATATTAAAGATAAAATGGTATGGCACTATAATTTTACTAAACAAATACAATATAAAAATCGCAAGAGTGGAGATTTAGAGTTTACCCACATCAAAGACATATATTTGACGAAATAATATTAATTATTTAGAAAGTTATATTCCATGGTATTTTGGAGATTCAGTGTAGTGTCCATGATAGTTATGGTTATTATAAACTCCAAATTTCTCATAAAAAATTTCAATATCCTCTAATGTAAGTTATTTTAGTATATATGTATTTATATATATTATTTGATAGAGCTCATTCAGTCAACTTAGATAATGTTTCTCTCAACTTGGACATTCATAAGCTTTGCATTACTAAAAAATACTAAAGCCAATAAACATTAAAATAAATAAAAGGTTATTTTAATATAAAGCAATAGAAAAAAAAATTTTAAAAATATAGATGTGAATGTTTAAATGAATTTGGTCATGGAGACAAGTTAAATGACTTTTCTTTTTTTATCACACTTTGTTGAGAATTCCTAAAAATTATTGAAGTAAAAAAACATAAATAATAATAAATTACTTTTTAAATACTAAAAGAAATATACGTTATAGCCGATATGAGAAAAATGTAAGGAATAAAAATAAATCAAACTAAATTCATGTAAAATATCATATAAGATGTCATTTACAGTGACATACTAATTTAACAAAAATCAAACAAAACCTTTGAAGGAATTACCTAAATTGTATAAGGAATTGACATAAAAATAACTATAAAAAACATGTGTAATGTTCTTAATCAAAAAATATGTTGAAAATTAAAAATTTCTTGTCAAATGTGCAAAAGCATATTAAATAAAAAATTTTTAAATATGAAAATAGATATTTAGGTTGATATAGCAAGAGGAACTAAGCTTGATGATTCTTTTTCATCTTAATGAGACCTCACATTGAATTAAAATAAATTACTTAAATAAAAGCACAAATAATGATAAATTATTTTTTTAATATTAAGTTATTATATATTAAGGCATGACATTAATTAAATAAATGTAATATCAAAAATCTAAATGATGTAATAGTCACATAAGATGACACTAGGAGTGGCACAGTAATTTATCGAAATCAAATTTAAAAACTTGAATAAATGAGATAAATTTTACAAAAAGTTTTCAATATGTTATAATAAGTAGATTGTTTGTAATTTCGTTGGCCATAAGATTAGGAAGAAAGCAAAACTTCCCATTAAGCAAGCCGAAACTTTTGATAATTTAATGTTTAAAATTATAGAAAAATATATTTTATTGGGTAATTCTCATTGAGATGAATCTGATAATGTTTCTATGGTTATATTACTATGTCACTCTAAATTCTTCTTATGTAGCCAAAACAACGTTTTGATTTGGTTGTATTACATTGCTTTAATTTATACTATTTTAGCTTCAATATTATTTTTCTTAACATTATAATAATGGTTTGATGTATTTTATGATATTTTACATTGATAATGCATAGTTACACAAAAGAAGGTCCAATCAAGGAAACAAAATATTGTTTGACTTATCCCAATGGGCTCCAATTAATTCAATATTCATTTTAACATCTACTCATCTTTTCATCGATTCATCAGTCTATAAATCTTTAATAACCTCAAATGAAAATTAAAAGAAATGAAAAATTTTTAGATCATTCTAATAATTTTTTTAATTTACGTTAAATTTGTCACAACTCATAAATCCTATATAAGTTAGAAGGTTAAATTAGACCCAAATTCTTAAACAATGATAGCCAATTCACATAAGTTTTAATTTTTAAAGAACCTTAAAAATATTTCTCTTTAATTATTTTCTTTTCTAATATTTAAAATACTAGAATACTCCTCACTCCCCTATCCATATTTGCTTCTTTCTCCTCAACATCCTCCACATGCCCCATGCCCTTCCCAAAGTGATCTCCTTTATGTAGACATTACTAATAATGGCATCACTCACACAGCTCTACTCAACATGCCCATTGTATTTTCTTTCCCATTGGTAAGAAATCCATCTTCATCTAAATATACTAAAAAATAAAAAACTTCAACAACAAAATCTCATCATTTCACAATGCTTTCTCATTTAAAGATATTACATAGAAACTATAGGTCTTACTTTCTCAAGACATCAAATAGCAATCATTGATTAACTTTTTCTATTTCTAACACAGAAGTACCACTTAATCAAAGTGAAACACAATCAACAATGATACTAGTCATCGTTTATCTAAGCAAAAGCAACAACTAAGACCAAAGTAGTAGGAAAAGGTCACATGTGCACTATAGTTTTGAGTATGAGGAACCCTCTGTTCTTCACATTGGAAGTGGATAGGTGGGACATCAAGCTGAATCTAGTCTATCTAGGTCTAGCTCTACTATGCAGCACGTTATTCTCATTACACACCCATCTAAGCCAAGCAGAGGCTTGCTGCATTTTTTGCTAGCAAGCTGTTGAAGTATGCATTTTTTCTCCTACAACACAAAACTTGCAGTGACTGATTGCTCCTACACCATGGCAAGGTTGCCCTATCATAACTACAACACCTATAGAAATTACTCTTATTACACACCTATCTAAGCCAAGTAGAGGCCTACTAAGTTTGTTTCTTGCAAGCTACTACACCTGCACTTTTTCCTCCTGCAACAAAACAACTGCAATGCCTGATCATACCTACAGCATGGTAAGGTTGCCCAATCATAACTACAGTAGCTATAGAATTGCTCAATGCTGCTGTACTTAGAAAGCTATAGGGTAATCTACAGGTGCACCAGAGGCCACACCTGTAGGCATGCTTATAGTGCTGTAGGAGTTTACTACTACAATTTTGTTACCACAGGAGATTTTTATAGCTGAACCTCTAATGGCATAGGGGTTTCCTACTATTACACCTATGAATTTACAAAAAGTTCACCCAATGCCATAGTAGATGTTTTGGCAATTGTATTACTATGACTGATGAAATTCTTTTTTGAAAATGGACAAATAAGTTTGTTTGCCCCAAGGCAAAGGGTTAATATATGCCTTCATAAGGGACAAGCAATGTATTCCTAACTAGAAGAATTAAGAAAGAATGCCAAGAAGAGTAGTAAAAAAATCTTGTTTCAGAGCATTCTCTTGAGCCAAGAATAATATTCCTTAAGATAAAATGTGGACCATGGTCATCAAATTTTAGGCAGTACAACCAAAGTGTCATGGCATCTCAAATGCACACTTGCAAAAGGAGCTTAACTTAATCGATGGTTGTTGTCTCAATAGCCTCAAAATGAAAGTGCTCTGAGCAGCTTGATTATGGATGGCCCCAGCCCCAACATAGTCATCCAACAAGGTTGCTAACCTCATGATTTGAAATGGTCCTTATTTGTTTTGGTATTTCATAATGCTGTGTATATGATATCTGAACAATATTCTATTATTTTATATTGTCTAACTTTATACCAGAACAATTGAAGCTATTACTTCCATAGATGACCTCTAACATTTCTTCAGGAAAAGCCATTAGGATCCTCTTCTCCTTTGGAAATATGTCCAACTTTGTTATTTGGGATCCCCACATGTTGTAAGGTGAGATTCAATATTCTAAGATAGCCTTAAAAGTCAATGATTTTGATGTTTTTTACATCTAGTGTTTCAAGAGGGTGTCATATTTATGAGAAGCTTGTATAAGGTGATTGTCTCTCATATTTTGACTAGTAGTCTATCATGGACAGAACTTGTCATGTTAGAAAGCCAAATCCATCTCCTAGAAAAATAGATTTTGGCTTCATAAGGATAGTCAAGGAACATCATTTTGGGTTCATCATGGAAGAAGATAACATGGATCATGTGGGATTTAGGCATAAAACAAGACCAAGAGGTACAGTTGATCAGAAAAACCATGGGAGAGAGATCGATGCAATTGTAGTGGTGCCATATGCTCCATGAGGTAAAAAAATACATTTGTTTGAAACCATGGATAATGGCATCACAACCAAAGGAAAATGCATCAAGTCATTCAAGAATATGTGTGTGCATTTATATGTGTGAGAATCACATGTGTTAAATAGTGTGAGAGGTTTAGGTTAGGAATTACTTGAGAAAGCTTGAGAATAAAAAATAAAGTTTGTAGATAGAAACAAATGCATGCATGATCAAATGTTTACAATATAAAGAGAGGAAAATGAGATGATGATAATGGGGTTGAACGAGAAACAAGGAAGAAAAACTAGTGCAAAGTTTGCCCTAAATGAAAATATAGTAATCTTTGATAGAAAAAATAACCTATGGAAGCATAAAAAATACTGATTAGGAACTCACGAACTACTCAAGGTACAAAGGTAAACATGCGTTAGATCACAAACATTTCTGCATGCTCGAGCAAATTGATGGATAGGTGAGCTTCATGTAGTTTAAGTAAATAACAAGCTATAGTAAATCCAATGTCAAATAACTAAAATTTGTTGTTTATAATATTTTAATTATTATGAAATTTGCTAAATTGATTATAATGGCAGCAAATAAGAATGCATAAAACCATATTATTCTACAATTTGACTAATAAAAAATTACAAGTATACAAGAATCCATTTTAATCAACGTAAAACAAGTGTTAGAAGAATACCTCAAACTTCTAGAGCAAGACCTTAGGTTTTTCTCTTTGTCACTTCCTAGCATTATCATCTCCATCTCATATTTCCTTAGTAACAAGTTTACACTCTTAACAAGAAGCTCAACATTACAATTTTCACACTAAAAATACTCATCGACCCTACTCACAAGTTGCGGTGCATCAAAAACTAAATATCTGCAAGTATAATATGTAGAATAATTCCCAAAAATACCAAAGAAATCACAATTCAATGAAGCATGAACCTAAAATTTGAAGTGACCCAAAATATTTTGGATACCTTCTCCCACACTTTAAATAAATGTATTGTTGAATTGTGTTCCTATTGTTAAGTTCATTCTTCAACTTTTTTTTCATCCAATGTGATTGATACCTCACAACATATGTTTGCATCTATCAATAATTGCAATATTTCAAAAAAATAAAAAGAAGAGATTTAAGAAGCTATATGGAAGAAAATAATGTTAAGAATAGCATCAAATGGTAGTTTTGAGAAATATTTAAAAGTGAGGATGTTGTACAAAGAAAAATTAGTCCATGAAAAATAAGAGGGAAGCAATTGTTCTGCTGAATTCATGAAGATATCCCATCACATTTCAGAGATTGCCATGATAATGTTTATAAAAAAAGGAAACAAAAGATTTCAATGCCAAAAATATGTTTTTTCTTGAAAATAGAAATGTCTGATCTCAAATAAAATTAATACTTTAAATCTAAAATAAGGTATATTACTTGCCCTATACCTTTTATTGAAAAATACTTATATTAGTTACTTAATCTATCATAATTTGATTAAGATAAATTAAGAAGCTTTTAAAGATAAATCATACAAATTTTCTCTTACTCCATATGAAAAACTTATCATTTTAATTTAGATTTTATGTTAAGTAATATCAAATATAAGCATCCACTTTTAAATACAATTTAAGAGTTAAACACTAAAAATATGATATGAAAATTACTAAATATTTTACTGAATTATTACAATAAATTGCATACTAGTTCTTAATTAGTTTTAAAATTAATTATTGAAGTGATTGAGTGATATGAAAAAAAGGACTATAGAAGGTGACAATTAAAATTTATTGTCAAAACTAAAAACTATGTACAACACAATCAAAGTGCCCAATTAAAATTAGCTAGTGGTGATGAAAGATGGTTTTCAAAGGTTGGAATTGAGCTTACTGGATTTGACGATTTCATATTGTAGTCAAAGAATCCAACCTAAGACTATATATTTAAAAGATTGTCCAACTCATAAATTTAAAGTTTGAATGACTAAGAAACTTCATATAATCTATATTAGAGGGTTCCTATATAGTTTCAAAGGAGAATTAGTAATGAATTCATGTCTCCCCATGTTTTTGAGAGTCCAAGTTTAAATCTTCTAGGCTAATATCTCTTGTATTTTGAATTATTGATTGATGTAAAACCTCTACACCCTCAAATCAAAGAGAATATGCTTTATTATCTTAAGAGTTGTAAGAAGCAAATCTCATTAGTTTATCTACTAATTTTGTTGGTGTTTTTCAAATTTAATTTGGATTCTTGTCTACCCTTTCCTCCCTACCCTAATTTCCTTTATAACACTCTCTACATTTGCTTATCCATTTAAAGACTTCAATAGTAAAAAAATTGTAGGAGCAATAAGAGTACTTGCTTAAGTCTTGGAGGCATTAAGGGACTATGACCCTAACATTATGCAAGTCGAAGTCAATCCTCTTGTTCTCCACCTTAATACTACCCTCCTTAACTCCGATATGCATAGAGTATTTCTCTTAAAGGGCTTAAGGCATGACGTGAATCACTTTATGAATGTTTATTCTCTCAAAAGAGTACAAGCTAAATACAACTTTCTCTTTCACTTAGGTCATATCAAATTAATCTTACCATTTCTTTCCTACAAAATGTTAAAAACTACTTGAATCATTCAAGAAACAAAACCAAAGCATTATGATATTTGATTGAATTGTCTAATCCATTTGGAAAACATTCAAATGAAGCTGAAATAAAAGTTGGAAATGGAGCATGTTCTCTAAGATAGCAAGCAATTAAGCATATCAAACCACTTGATTTTTCAAATCAAAAAATGAAAGAATAAGATGGTTTTCAATGGCTAAAATAAAGTCCCCAAAACTCTATCTTTCATTAGCAAGAAGCATTTTACAAATTTTAAAAAAATAATATATCTTACAAGAAATAACAATATCCTCTAATGTAATAATTAGATTCAAATTTAACTTGCAAACTCTAGTTTTGAATATCTAATAAAATCCAAGTCGACAACATTCAAATTTGAATCTCTTTATTTTATCCGTACCTGCAAATCTAATAACAAAATCAAACCATTCATTAAATCATTCGATGAGTATCAAACCATTCAATTAATTTCAATCCTCAATGCAACTCTCCACATTTTTGCCATAACTTTCCAACCAAATAGTAGAATTTGATGATTTTGGAAAACGAAAATAAAGAAACTCTAATACATTATAGTTGTGATATGACAAATTCTAATCAGATAAAGGTGAAAAGTATCCCATAGTTTCTTACATTATCTATTTTTGCATTCTTGAGGTTCTTTTGCATTTATTCCTTCATGAAAAGACTATAACTCTAATCAACTCTAGATTGTGAAAGTCCAAGTTGTTCTTATTTTTTTTTTCTCTTTTACTTATGTGTAACTTATGTTTCCCAAAGAGTCTTTAAGGTGGAGCATTGTTTAATTTGTGAAATGATCATCTCCAAGAAGAGCTTAAGCTAAATACAATTTATTTTTCTTAAAGTCATTTAAAATTAATCTTATCATCTCCTCTTTGGATCAGTCCTGACCATAGTTTGTTTGACGTCAAAAGACCAGACCAGACTGGCCTAACCCAACCCAGCCCAATCCAAACAAAAATAGATTGCATTGCATCACTAACAAAACTGCACCACACCACACCAACATTTCCCTACTTATTCACAAAAGCCATTGATATTATTAGATGCACTATCAAAGTAACAAAAGTTTATTAAAATTATATAAAATGTCATAGTAAATATAAATAATGAAAAGAATACTTTGTTTTAATAAAACAAAATTTCTCAAAAAAATATGAAATCACTACAAGAGCTTATGAACTTAATCTACAACTTTTAATGGACAATAGTTATCTTTGAAATAATCAAATCACACTAAAAAGAAAAATAATTAAGATATACCTATATATTGAATAAAATTTAAACAAAAATTAAATTAAAACCACATCTTTATGTTTATTCCATAGATGTTAGTAAGACTTGAAACTTTTATAGTCTGAATCTTTCCATAAAACCAATCTATCCCATAATAGATAAAATTATCAAGAACACACTTGTGAAGTATATTAAGTAAAAATCAAATAAATCCAAACCTCATTTGACATAGTCTAATAAAATTACTAACCTTAATGGGCCATACTCTCAATCAAATTTAAGTGAGTATATGTATGCATGTGCATGTATGTGTGTGCATGCATGCATACATGTGCATGTGTGGTTGGTTGTCCATTTCTATGTTTATGTGTGTGTGTCTATTTGAATTTGTCTGCATGCATATGTATTTGCTATGTGTGAGTAAGATCATCTCTATATGTAGGTGTGTCTATATGTGTGAGTGTGCGAGAGTATCTTTTCTAAGTTTATGTGTGTGTCTACATTCGTGTGTGCATGCACATAGATTAGCATGTGTCTACATGCATCTTTGTGTGCATGCATGTGTGTATACATGTGTGTACATGCATATGTATAAGTGTGTATGTGTTTGTGCAAATGTTTATGCATTTGTGTGTGTGTGTGCAAGAATGTACACAAGTGTATGTTTGTGTGTGTGTGTGCCTGCATGTGCATATGTGTGTGAGTGTGTGCATGCGTAAGTGCATTTGTGTGCGTGCATGCATTTGTATGTGCATGCACATGTTTGTGTGTGTGTGCAAGCATGCATGTGTGGGCACATGTTTGTATGAGTGTTTTTTGGATGGTCGTGTGTATGTGTGTGCACATGCGTATGTGTGCATATTTTTCTATGCATGTCTCTTTACATGTATGTGTATAAAAGTGTTTATGTGTATTTATATGGATGTATATATGTGGTTGCCTAAGTATGTGTTTGTGCATGCATGTGTGTGTGGGTATCTATGTTTTTGTGTGCTTATGTGCTTGCATATATTTTTTCCTGTGTACATGCATGGGTGCGTCTATATGCCTATGTATGTGTTTGTTCATTTCTATGTTTGTATGTGTCCATATGTGTACACATGTGCATGCACATGTGTGTGTTCATGTATGTTTTTGAGTGCCTATGCGTGTGTGTCTTTGTGTGTGTTCCTGTGTGTGTATGCACATGTTTTTGTGTGTATGAGTGCATGCATGTGTTTATGTGCATGTAGATATTAGTGTGTCGATGTGGGTGCATCCGCATGTATGTGTATGCATATGAATACACATGTGTGTTAGATTGCATGTATGTGTGTGTGTGTGTGTGCATATATGTTGTTGTTGTTGTTGTGTGTGTGTGTGTCTTCATGGGCATTAGTGTGTGTTATTGTGTTTTCTTATGTATGCTCCTACATGTGTGCTTGTGTGCATGTGTGTGTGCATGTATGCATATGTGCATTTGTGTGTATGTGTGTATGTTTGTGCAAGTCAGCATGTGTATGTACTTGTGTGTGTGTGTGTGCTTGTGTGAGTGTATGTGCATGAGAGTGTGTTTGTGTGCACATTAGTTTATGTGTGTGTGTGCTTATGCATGTATGTATATGTGTGCATTTGTTTATACATGTGTGCATGTTTGTGTATGTTTATACCTACGTGCAAGTGCGCATGTGTCTTCATGTATATGTATTTGTATATGTTTGCATGTTTGTGCATTTGTGTGCATGTGAGTACATGTGATTGTGTATGCATGTGTGCATTTTTGTGCATGTGTGTGTGTGTGTGTGTCTTCATGCATGAGTGTGCATGTGTGTTTACATGTGTGTGTGCCTCTATATTTGTGTGTGTGTGTGCTTTTGCATGAATATCTTTGCATAGTGCATGCGTGTGTATGTGCGTCTTTATGTGTGTGTATGTGTTAATGGACATGTGTGTGTGTGTGTGCACGTGCTGCATTCATATGTGGATGTGTGCATGCACTTGTTCATGTTTCTATGCATGTGTTTGTGTCCTTGTGTATGTATGTGCATGTGTGCACATAGCAATGTGCATGTGTGCACATAGCAATGTGCATATGTGCTTGTGTTTTTGTGTGGCCATGTCTACACGAGCGCATATGCCTCTTTGTATGTGTGCATGTGAGGGTATGTATATGTGTGTATAGTTATGTGTCTATGTGTGTGGTCGTAAGTGTTTGTGCATAAGTGTGTGAGCATGGATGTGTGTGCATGTTTTGGTTTGTCTGTGTGTAATATGTGTCTACATATGCATGTATAAGTGTATGTATGTTGGTGTTTATATGTGTATGCATGTGTGTGTGTGTATGGTTGTGTGTGTGTGGGTGCATCACTATATGGGAGTGTGTGTTTGTGTGTGTGAGTGCATGTGAGTGTGTGCTTCTATATGCATGTGGGTGCATGTATGTTTACTTGAATGCAAGCATTTGTGTACATGTATGTTTGTGTGTGCATGTGTGTGAGTGTGTGTGCATGCATATATGTATGTGTCCATGCATATATGTGTGTGTGCACATGTGAGTGTGTGTGTCTCTATCTATGTAGGTTTTTGTGCATTTGTGTGTGTGTGCTATCCATGCATGTGTGGATGTGTGTGGGTGTGATTTGTGTGTGTGCATTTATCCACATGTATATGCACATGCACATGTGTGTATGCTTATTTGTGCTTGTACATTTTCATGTGAGCTTATGTGTGTGTGTATGTGTGCATGTTTCTATGTTTTTGTCTCTATGTGTGAATGTGTGTATACATGCTTGTGTTTTGTGGTACATGTGTGTGCATGATTGTGCACTTATTTATGTGTGGCTATATCTAATTGTGTACATTTGTGTATGTGTGCATATGTCATGTGTGTGTGCATGTGTATGTATGTGTGCATTTGTGCCTGTGTGGGCTTTTGTGTGTGTTCATGTGCATGGGTGTGTGTGTGTGTATATGTGGAGTTTTGTGTGTTTGTGTGTGTGTGTGTGTGAGCATTCATGCATATGTACATGTGTGTATGCATGTGTGTGTACACACCCACATGTGTTTCTATGTAAGTGTGAGTGTGGGAGTGTATACTTCTATTTGTGAGCATGCGTACATGAGTATATGCATATGTGTGTATGTGGATGTGCATTTGTGTGTGTTGTGTGTTTGTATGCACTTATTTGTGTATTTGTGTGCATGTTTGTGTCCATGTGTGCTTGCATGTGTGCATGTGCTTGTGTGTGTGCATGCATGTGTTCGTCGGTATATGACTGTTCGTGAGTGTGTGTGTGTGTTTGTGCATGTGTGTGCATGTGTGCATCTGTGTGCACATTATGTGTATGGGTGTGTGCATGTGTGTGTGTGTGTATATGGTTGTGTGTTTGAGTACATATTTGTGCATTCACATACATGTTTGTGCAAACATGTCTATATGTGTGTGTGGATATGTGCATCAATAGATATGTGTGCATATGTTAGAATGTGTGTGCGTGTGTGCATGTGAATGTGCATGCACATGTGTTTGTTTATGTGTGCAGATATGTGTGCGTGCATACGCATGTGTGTGACTATGTGTGTGTATTTTTTGTGAGCGTATTCATGTATTTGGATCTGTGTGTGTGTGTATGTCCATGCATGCTTATTTTGTGTGCAAGTTAAGCATGTGTGTCTGCTTTTGTGCTTATGTGCCTGTGTGTGTGCACATGCATGGTTATGCATTTGTGTGTGTGCATGCATGCTTTGTGCATATGTCTTAGTGTGCATGTGCTTGTGTGCCTATGCATGTGCATATATGTGTACATGTATGTATGCATGGGGGTGCATGTTATTGTGTATGTGATTGTGCATGAATGCTTATATAGGTGTGTGAGTGTGTGTGTGTTTTTTTATTTGCATGTCTATGTGCATGTGTGAGCATACATGTGTCCATGTGTTTGTGTGTGTGCATTCATACATTTTTATGTGTGTGTGTGAGTGCGTCTACATGTGCGTGTTTGTGTGCATGTGTAGGTGTGTGCATGCATGATTGTTTGCATGTGTTTGTATGCATGTTGTGTGTGTTTTTGTGCATCTATAAGTGTATGCATCTATGGGTGTGCATTTGTATGTGTATATGTGTGCTTTTGTGTGTGTTTGTGCTTGTGGGTGAGTCTTCTTATACATGCTTGTATGCATGTGTGTGCACGTGTGTGCATGTGTGCAACTTTTGTGTATGCATGTGTGTATATCTCTACACATGTATGAGTGGGTGCTTGTTAGTGTGTATGAGGTGTTCATATGTGTGGGTCTATACAAGCATGTGTGTGTGCTTGTGTATGTATTTGAGTGTGTGTGTGAGCATGTTTGTTAGTGTGTGTCTATTAGTATGAGTGCAAGTGCATATGTGAATGTATATTTGTGTGTCTATGTGTGCATAAGTGTGTGTCCATATGTACTTTTGCATGTTTGTATGTGTTGTGCATATGTGTGTGTACAAGCATGTGGATCTATTTATGCATGTATGTGTGCATGTACATGTGTGTGTGGACACACAAATGTGTATATGCATGAGTGTGTTTATGCTTATGTGTGCATTTTCATGTGTGTGAGTGTGCATATGCATGTGCATGTATGTACCTATGTGTATACATGTCTGTTAGTGCATTTGTATATGTTTGTATGTGTAGCTTTGCGTAGGAGTGTGTACGTGTGTTTATGCATGTGTGTGTGCTTCTATGCATATGCATATCAAAGTGCATGTGTATAAGTGTGCATGTGTGTGTGTGTGAGTGTGAGTTTGTGTGTGTATGCATGTGCATGCATGTTTGTGTGTGTGTCTGCATGTGAAAAATTGTGTATATGTGTGCATGTGTGTGTGTGTTCTTATTTATGATTATGCATGCACATACATGTGTGTTGAAGAGTGTGAGGGTGCATGTGTGTGTGTATTCATAACTACATTTGTGTGTGTGCGTGCGTGCATGAACATATGTGTGAGCATGTGGTTGTTTGTATCTATGTGTGTGAATGTATGTGATTGTGCATGTGTGTGCGTGTGCATGCATGTCTGTATGCATTTGTTTACATGTATGCATTTTTGTGTGCACATCTATGTAGGTGTGTGCATTTGTGTGTGTGTGTATGTGTACATGTGCATGCATGTGTATTTGTGTGTGTATGTGTGTGCATACATATCTATGTCTTATCCTTGTGTGTGTGTGTGCTTGCATTTGTACAGGTGTGTGCATAAGCACACATGTGTGTGTGCATGTTTGTGTTTGAGTACATATGAGTGCACAAGTGTGTATGCATGTGTGATTATGTGAGTGTGTGGGTGCATGTGTAGGTGTGCTTATGCATGTGTGTCTATGTGCATAGGTGCTTGCACATGAGAGCACATGTATGTGTTTGCATGTATGCATGTGTGCTTGTGTATGTGTGGATATGTTTGTGTGTGTGTGTGTATGTGCATATATGTATGTGCATGTGTTCATACATCTTTATATTTGTGGGTGTGTTTGTGTGTTATTTGTGCATCCACTTGTGTGTGTATATGTGCAGACATAAGAGTGTTGTACATTTGTGCATGTGTATGTGCATGTATACACATGTGTGTGTTCATTCATGTGTGTGTGTATTCATTTGTGTGTGTGGGTGTTTGTGTGTGTGCATGTCTTTGTACTTGTGTTTGGATCTATGTCCATATGCACGTGTGTATGTGTGTATGCATGAGTGTGCATGTGTACGTGTGTGTGTGTGTATGCGTGCATGTGCATATGCATGTGTGTGTGTCTATGTGCATGGGCCTATGCATGTATTTTTGTGTGCATTGATGTATGTGTGCAAGTGTGTTGGCACTTTTATGTATTCAAGTATGTGAGTACCTTTGCTAGTGTATCTAAGTGTGCACATGGGATCATGCATGGACGTGTGTATGCATGTGTGTGCATGTGTGAGTGAGTTTGCAACTATGCATGTGTATACATGCTTGTGTTTGTATGTGTATGTGTGTGCACGTAGGAGCACGTGTGTGTACACATGTGTGCATGCATGTGTGTTTGTGTGTATGCTTATGTGCGTGCGTGTTCATGTGTGTTCATGTGTGTTCATGTGTGTATGCATGCATGTGTGCATACATACATGTGTGACTATGTGTGCACATTTATCTATGTGTGCATGCATGTGCATGGTCATGTGTGTGTGTGTGCATGTACAAGCTTGTGTGCTTGTGTGTGCATGTGTGAGTGTGCATGAGTGCATTTGTGTTAATGCATTTGTGTATGTGTGATTGTGTTTGTGCATAGGTATGAATGTGTGTGGGGGTATGTTCTTGTCTGTACATGTGCATGTGCATGTGTGTTTAAGTATGTCAATGTGTGTATGTGTGTGTGCAAGCCTACCTACATATGTGTGTATTTGTGCATGTGTATGCCAATGTGCATGTAAGTGTTTGTGTGCACATTTGTACATGGTACTTGTATCTGTGTGTGTATTTGCATGTATGTATTTGTGTGTGTGTATTGTGCTTGCATATGTGTGTGTGCATTTGTGGGTGTGCAAATATGTGTGTTTTCATGTGTGTGCATGTGTGTTTGTGTGCACATGAACTCCTGTGTGTCAAGTGTGTGTGTTTGTATATGATTATGCATGTGTGTGTTCATGTGTATATTCATGAGTTTATTCATGTGTATATTCATGCTTGTGTGTGTGTGTGTGTGTGTGCATGTACATGCTTACTTGTTTGTATGTGTGCCTATATGGGTGTGGCATGTGCATGTACAAGTGTGTATGTGCACATGTAATTGTGTGTGTGCAAGTATGAGTTTATGTGCATATGAGTAAGTATATGTGCATGTGAGTGTGCTTGTGTGAGTATGTGGGTACATATGTGTGTGTGCTCATATATGTGTGTACATGCTTGTGTGTGCATGTGCATATGTGCATGTATGCTCACGTGCATGTATGGCATGTGTGTGTGCTTGTGCGTGCATGTGCGTGTTTGTGTGTGCATCTATTTGTGTCCATGTATAGGTGTGTGTGTGTGTGTATTAATATGTGTGTCTGTGTGTGTGCATGTGCATGCGCATGTGTGCATGTGTGTGTGAATTTGTGCATGTGTGTGCTCATGTGTCATTGTGTATGTGTGTGTCCATGTGTGTGTGCAATTATGTGTGTTGCACATGTGTGTTGAGAGGAGTGTGTGTGTGTGGGTGTGTGAGTGTGAGTGTGTGTGTGTATGTGTTTGAGTATAAGTTTGTGCATGCATGTGTGAGCATGTCAAAGTGTGCATACATGTGTACATGTTTGTGTGCACAGGTGTGTGCATGCATGCTTTCTTATGTGGATGTATGAGCATGTTTACATGCATGTGTTTCTGTGTGCTATGTATGTGCATGTACGTGGTGCATGTGCATGTGTGTGTGTGTTTATGTGTGTGCATGTGTGTATGCATGCATGTGTGAGCATGAGTGTGCTTGTGTGTGTTTGCATGCATGCTTGTGCTAGTATATTTGCACGTGTGTGTGTGCATGTGCCTATTTGTGCATAAGAGCATGCATGTGTGCATAGGGGTGTGTGTGTGTGTGTGCACCTATTTGCATGCATGTGTACGTGAGTGTGGATGTGCCTATGTGCATATATGTGTCTTTTTATGTATATGTATGCATATGTGCGTGTGAGTGTGCATGCATATATGTTGTGTGTGTCGATATATGTGCATGTGTGTGCATCCGAGTGTGTGCATGGTCATGTGTGTTTGTGTCTGTGCTTATGCATATGTGCATGTTTGAGTCTATGTGCCTACGTGCTTGTGTGTACGTATGTGCATTTATATGAGTGCATTTGTGTATGAGTATGTGCACGTGTTTATGCATGTGTGGTTTTATTTGTATGTCTATATGTGTGCATGACTATGTGTGCATGTGTGTGTCTATATGCATGGGTCTGACGTTCTATAGGTGTAGGTGTGTATATGTCTATATGCATGTGCATGTGTGTTCACATATGAGTGTCTGTGTGTGTGTACATAAACATGTGTACGTGTGTGTACAAGTGCATGTGAATGCTGTGTGTGTCTATGCATGTCCATGTATACATGAGTGTGTATCTGTCCATCTCTGTGTGAGTGTGTGTTTGTATGTGTGTGAGCATGCTTATGTGTGTGCATATGTGTGTGTGTGCTTGCTTATTTGCATCTCTATGTATTTGTCTGTCTGTGCGTGATTGTGTGTGCTTGCGTTTGTATGCATGTTTGTGTGTATTGTGAGTGCTTATGTGCGCATGTTTGTGTGCATGTTTGTGTGCATGCTTGCAAGTCTATATTTGTGTGTGTGTGTGTCTGCATAATTATCTACTTTGTGTGTATATGCATGTGTGCTTGTGTCTATGTTTTGTGCATGTGGATTTGCATACGTGTTCATGTGTGTGTGTGTGTGTGTTTGTGGGTGCATGTGTGTTATTACAAATGTTTATGGGTGTGTGTGTCATTATGTGCATACATGTGTGCAGGTGTGTGTGTCTGCTAGTGTGTGCATGTGTGCATGCATGTGTCTGGGTTTGCATGTGTGTGTATGCATGTCTACTTGTGTGTGTTTGTGTCCTTGCATGTGTCTATGTGTGTATGTGTGTTTGTGTGTGTTTTTGTATGTGTGTGCAAATGTGTGCATGTGTTTGTGTGTGTGCGAATGTGCATGTGCATGTGGGGTAAGGCATGTTTGTAGGTGTTTGTGTGTTTGCACATGCTTGTTTTTGTGTGTGTGCATGTGTATGTGCATGTGTGGAGTGTGCACATACACTCACATGTATTGATGTGTGTTGTTGTGTACGTGCATGTGTGTGTCTACACTTGCATGTGTGTGTGGACATGCATGCATGTGTGTGCATGCCTTTTTGTGTGTGTGCTTAAGTATGCACATGTGTGTTCATGCTGTTGTGTATGTGCATGTGTGTGTGCTGGTGTGTGCCTATGTATGCGTTCGTATTTCTATGTGCTTGTGCTTGCATGTGTGTGTGTACTTATGTGCATGTTTATTTATGTGTACGTGCATGCATGCGTGCATGTGTGTATGTGTGTGCTTGAGTGTGTTGTGCATGTTTGTGTGATCTTGTGCATGTGTGTGCTTGTGTGCACATGAACGTGTTTGCACTCACTTCTTTCTCCATGTGTTTGTGTTGTGCACATGTGTCTTTGTGTATGCACGTGTTCTTGCTTGTGTGTGTACAACTATGTATATGAGTGCATGCATCTATTGTGTGTGCTTATGCATGTGCCCTAGTCTTCGTATGTGTGTGTGTGTGTGTGCATAGGTGCATTCGTGTATGCATATGTTTGTGGGTATGTGTGAGGGAAGGGCGAAGAGGGTTGTGTAGTAATGCATGAATGTGTGTTTCTTCTTGGGTGTACATGTGTTTGTGCATACTTGTCTGTGGGTGTATTTTTGTGTGTGCATGCATGGTCATGCATCTTTTTGTGAGTCGATGTCCATGTGTGCATGTGTGTATGTGTTTGTGTGTGTGCATGTGTGGTTTTATGCACATGCTAGTGTGTGCATAGTTTGTGGGTGTGTATGTGTGTGCGTGTGTGCTTGTGTATATGTGTGCATGTGTATATATGTATGTGCATGTGAGTGCATGCATCCATGTGTTTTCATATGCATTTGTGCATGTGTGCTTGTCTACATGCATGTGTGTATTTGTATGTTTTTGCATGTGTGCTTGTCTACATGCATGTGTGTATTTGTATGTTTTTGCATGTGTGTAGAGGTTGTTTGCATGCACTATTATGTGTGTGCATGTGATTGTGAAAACATGACCATGTTTGTGTATATGTTTGTGTGCATTTGTGTGTTCATTCGCATGTGATTGTATGTGTGTGTGTGTGCACATTTTTATAGGCTCGTGAACATGTGGATGTGTGCTTGTGTGCATTTGTGTATCTATGCATGTGCATATGTGTGCATGTGTATTCGAGTGTGTGTATTTTCTTGTTCATGCATGCATACATATTTGTCTGTATGTGTGTATGCACACATGTGTGCATAAGTGTGCATGTGTCTATGAGTGCTTGTGCATGTGTGTTTGGATGCTTGATTGTGTATGTGTGCTTATGTATTTGTATTTGTTTGAGCTTGTATGATGCATGTGTGTGTGTGTACCTATTGATATAATCTTTGTAAAGCTAATGCATAAGAGGGGTGTGAGTTGTACTTTTAAGCTTTTTGATATTTTTAAAATCTTTTTTTAAATTAAAATATGACAATCATAAAACTATTGATTTAATAATTTTATTATATTAAAATATAAAACAAAAGTGGAAATTTAATACTTTTAAAAACATTTTTTTAATAAAATATTTATTACCTGATAAAAGTAATTTTCATAAATTTCTCTTATGTACATTTTTAATTAAATATTATCAACTAAGAGAAATGTCATAAATTGCATTATAACAAAAAATAAAAGTGATGAAATTTTTAGGTGGTTCGACCTAACTGGTGCCCACATCCATCCCCAGTCATTCGAACTAAGATTCCACTAACCAAGCCACTCTCCTTGCCTTATTAAGTAGAGATAATCTTTACAAATGACACTTTTTTGTCATAGTGGGTAGGGGTTCACCATCATAATCTCAACTATAAAAACTTACAATATTAAAACATAATATCAAATAAAAATTAACAATAATGTTTCACTATTCTCTTGTATAAGCATACATGACATAAGTTTATTGGCAATAATATTGGAATATGAATGTATATATGAAAAGGGTTGAAACAATCTAAAAGATTTAGTTTTAAAATATTAAATCTAAAAGATTTATCAGTTTACACTAACGTTATTAAGAAAAATGGAATTAACAAAGAAATGTTTTAATATGATCTTTTTTAGAAATATAAGAAATGAATTAATAAATAAATAAATAATAAATTATAAAGAAGTCACTAATAAGATGTTTAATCATAGAGAATGCTGAAGCAACAAGAAGGAAAAATGAGTGGCAAACACGACTCTAGCAATGACATTAAAATCAAATTGCAATTTTTAGTTTTACACATTCACTTCCAAAAATATTGATGTAGCAAGATTAAAATCATTAATCCTCTAACTTCTAATGCTCCTTTATTTATATTACAATATTTTATACGAAAATCAAATTTTTTTAAATGACTAGAAAGATTCACTCAAAAAGTTGTCACATTTTGGCATCCAAAATAAATGCAAACAATTTTTTGAAATACTTGTTATGAGTAAGGACAACTATTACTATCTAATCTAGGAGGATGGAGCAAAAGTCATATGATAAGAATAGTGAATAAAGGGGCCAAATCTAATCCAAGCTAGAATTGATGATCATAAATTGCACATGTTGGATGGACAATGTTAATGGGCAAGGGCACTATTAGCAAAGATGAAGATGATCTCAGCCATTTGATTGAGGTTTATGGATAGATGGTTAAATGAAATGCATTGTTCACATCTATAGAGAAAATGTTAATCATTTGATTAGGTTTTATAGATGGATGGTAGATGAAAATTACTATTAAAAATGGTGGATCTAATTTCATTAGTTCGATCAAGCATGTAAGATGAATGGTTAGATGGAATCTATAGTTCATAAAAATGAAACCAATCTTGATCATTTGATCATAAAAATGCATGATCAGAAGGCATTGGTTCACTCTAGTTCAGAAGCAAATAGGGTCACTTTTTAGTCCCACATCACAAGCTTTTATGATGTTTAGCATTTATAATATTTCCTTTATGCAATAAGATTAGCCTCATAGGGTTTGCTACCCATGGTGCTCTTGGACCATTACACCTAAGCCTTCTCAAGAGTTATTTCTTGAATTGATTTAATCCAAGCTACATAAAGAATTATGTCATGATTGAGAATCAGGTTTGACCTAATTTGATTCACCTTTTTTTCTGACCTATGGCTCCCTCAAGGCTTATTGCCCACCAACAACTCAAGCCACTTGGCCCGAGTCTTTAGGCTTGTCCTATATAGGTGGTTAGGTCAAATTTTATTTTTTAAGCCACCTTTTAAAAACTAATTATTTTTTTTCATTTAAAGCATTTTTGTAGCAATTAAAATAAATGAAATATTTTTATAAGTATTAAAATAATAATATACAAGAAATTAATGATTACATAATTGAATGAATGAAATTATGCAACCTAATTGTGTCATATATAAAAAAGTGATAAGATAAACAATCAAACTAATAGATGTTTTAGAGATGAACTTCTAATAGTTAGCTACTCTGTGAAGAATTTTATCAATGACTTCTTGATATGTAATTTAAGTAATAGTTGTAGCTTGGCCACCATCATTGCTTGACATTGCTTCACCTGTGGATTGCTCTATGCAACATTTGGTTAATAATTATTTAATTAATTGATTCTATAAGAGCTTGAGATGTATGACCTAAAATATACCCAAAAAAAGTATTAAAGAAACTATCATAATGGTTTTTTTATTATGAAAACAGTGTTTTTAAAACAAATGATATCATAAATTCATTTTTGATGATAACAAAACCATTGACAAAATGGTGAAATAAAAAGATATAAATCTTGCAATCATACATATGCTCCCTTTATTTTCTTGGTTCTCCTCAATGTATGAAATTCATATAGTTATACTGCAAACTTGGGATATCATTAGTGTTTTGTATTCCACAAATATCTCTCCCTTTTTTGGCTATGCATCAAAATATAAAAAAGGAGTAAAACATGCAAACAAGGAGTGCATAAAATAATATTATTTATATATAATTTGTCTTTAAACTCCCAAGGATACAAGTTATAATAAATCTTTGCAAAATATTATATCAAAAACAAAAAAGATTTATTAATTAAAAAACATAAACAAAAGTTAACCATCAAACTTTATAAATAATATTAACAATCATATACAAATATAACTATACTAATTTGTTGTCATGCACTCCACCTATGTTTAGTTTAATAACATTTATGATTTTGAACTTTATCACTCTCTTTACATATGTTTTTGGCAATTCATATAAGAAATCAACTTCAAATAAATCTATAGGATTAGACATGCTTACAAGGGCTTCCCCTCTTTTAAGTTCAAAAAGGAAAAAAAATACATAATAGATGATGGATATGCATCTATAGGTTCTACTACATTTAATTCCTAATCGGTAAACTACTTGTTAAAAATTCTAACTATAAAGATTAAGAGAGTTTGCTTATAGAAATTATTTTTCATTTTAACACAATGATGTGGACAAACAAAGAAATTTTATTTCATTACTCTAAATCCATTTTATAACATAACAATGACATTCTAGTCTTTATCTAAGAAGTTATTTCTATACTATTAATTATTAAATGTTTTAACAAATAATGACCAATGGTACATTTAAAAGATGTATGCCTTATGCATTTGTTTATGTGTGCATATGCATGTGTGTGCATGGGTGTACTTATTCATGTGTACGTGTGGTTATTTTTCTTTGTGTGTGTATATGCATATGTGTGTGCTTATGCATGCATGCATGTGTTGTGTGTGTGTGCATGAATGTGTGTGTGGATGTGTGAATGTTCTTTTGTGTATGCATGTGTGTATCTATGTGTTTGCTCATGTGTGTGTGCATACATCTATTCATGTGCATTAGTTCAGGTGTGTGTGCATGCATGTGTGCATGTGTGTGAGCATGTGTATGAGTGAGTGCATGTGAGTCTATGTGACAGTGAGTGCGTGTGTGTGTCTGCTAGTGTGTGCACGTGCATGATTGTGTGTGTGTTTACATGTTTGCATGCTTTGCATGTGCGTGTCTGTGCGTTCTCACATGAATGTACATGTGTGTGTATGCTTATGTGTATTTGTATGTGGCATGTGTACTTATGTTTGTGTGTGTGCATACTGGTGTGTGTGTTGTTGCATGTGTGTGCATGTGTGCATGAGTGTGTACATGTTTTTGTTTGGTTATGCCCATGAATGCATGTATGCACGTGTGTGTGTCTGTTTATGTTTGTGTGTATGGGTTTGTGTGCATGTTAACATGCATGCATGTGTTTGTATGCATATATGGAGTTGTTGTGGTGTGTGTGTGCCTGCATGCATACACGTGCACACATATGTGTGTATATGGGTGCATTGGTACATCTATGTGTTCATATGCATGGGTGTGTAGGTTTTTGTGTGTTTGGGTGTGAGTTTGTGAGTGCATGACTTTTTGTTTATGTGGATGGTTGTGTGTGTATACACACACACACATGTGCATGTGGGTTTTTGTGTGTGTGTGTGTGTGTGTGTATTTGTATGTGTAGATGTGCATATGTGTGTGTATGTGTGGTGCACTTGTGACTTTACATTTGTGTGTGCATCTATGTATTTACATGTGTATGCATGTGTATGTATGGGAATATGTGTTCATATGCATGCACACATGTATGCATACACAAGTGTGTCATTATGAGTGGGCAAGTTTACGTGGCTAAGTGTGTGTGTATATGCATGTGTGCCTATTTGTATTTGTGCACATGTGTTTGCCTACTTGTGCATGTTTGTGTGTGCTTGTGCAAATAAAAATTTTTAAATGTGTATGTGTGTTAGTGCATGTATATGTGTGCATTTTTGAATGTGTGTGTTAGTGCATGCATATGAGTTTTGTTGTGAGTGTGTGTTCATGCATGTCTGCATGTGTGTGTGTATGCATTTATGTGTGTATCTATGTATGTGTGCATGTGTTTGTGCTTGTGTGTGCATGTGTGTGTGTGTATATTTATGTGTGTGCATGTGTATGTGATTGTGTGTTTATGCATATTAGTGTGTGTTGACATGCCTTTTTTATGTTTGTCTTGCATGCACATGGTTCATGCATGTGCATACACTTGTGTGCATTTTCATGTGTGTGTGTGTGTATTTATGTATGTGTGAGTGTACTTATGCATGTATATGTGTGTGTCTACATTTATGTGCACGTTTGTGAGTGTGTGTGTTTGTGTATATGTATGCGCATGCATTTTCAA
This sequence comes from Vanilla planifolia, assembly GCA_023846275.1. Lineage (NCBI taxonomy): Eukaryota > Viridiplantae > Streptophyta > Magnoliopsida > Asparagales > Orchidaceae > Vanilla > Vanilla planifolia. The sequence goes on from JAIUJO010000641.1 coordinate 465,710, forward strand.
GTGTGTATACATGCATGTCATGCCTGTATGCATTTGTGCATGCTTGTGTGTGCATTCTATCAACCTTTGTGCATGCATGTGGGTGTTCTTTTGCTTATGCATGTTCATGTGCTTTTGCATGCATGTGTATATGTTTGTGCATATTTGTGTGTGTACATGTGTGTGCATGTGTTTTTGTGTGAATGTGTGTGCAAGTATGTGTGTATGTGTGCATGCCTATGTTTTAGTACCTTTGTGTGTTCATGTGTATGTGTATTTATGTGGAGGTAGGTGTAAATGTGTGTGCATGTGTGTGTGTGTGTGTGTGGGAATGCTTGTGTTTTTGCATGTGTGTCCATGTAAGCATAGGTGTGTGTGTGCATATTTGTGTGCATGTGTGTGTGCGTGTGCATGTGTGTGTGTATATCTATTTATGTATGTGTATGTGAGTACATATGTGTATAGGCTATCCATTATGTATAGACATGTGCATGCATGTTTGCATTTTTTCCTACATGCACTTGCATGTGTGTGTACATGCTTGTGCTTGTTTATGTACATGTTAGTGTGTGTTTGTGTGTGTGTGTGTGCATCTACACATGCACATGTTTATGTTTTACATGTGTTTGTACATGTGCAAATGTATGTGCATGCATGTATGTTTTCATGTGCATCCATCTTTTTGTGTGGGTGAGTGTGTGCATTTGCTTATGCCTACTTGACATGTGTTTATGCCTTTGTCATGGATGTGTTCATGTGCATGTGTACATGTGCTTTTGTATATATGGATGTTCATGCATATGCATTAGGGTGTGTGTGTGTGTTCCTATGCATTTATCGATGATGTTTTGTGTGTGAGTGATCATGGGTGTGTGCATGCATGATACTGTGTGTGCACATGTATGTATGCATGTGTGTGAGTTAGTGTGTGTGTGTGTGTAGAGGTGCACATGTGTATGTCTGTGTGTCTATGTGAGGATGCACATTTGTGTTATTATGTGTGCATGCATTCATGTTTATCTATGTATGTGTGTATATGCAAGAGTCTATGTTTGTGCATATGTGTATGCATGCATGTTTTCATGTGTGTGTATGGAAGTACATGTATATGTGTTAATATGCATGCATGTGTGTTTGTGTGTGTAGATGTGTGTGTCTATTTGTGTATTCATGCATGTGTGTGTCTATGTATGGGTGGGTGTTTGTGTGCATGTGTGCATGCTTATGCATGCATGTGTTTGTGAGTGTATGTGCATGTGTGTGCATATATGTGCATGTGTATGAATGTGCATGCATGTGCATGCGCACCTACATTTACATGTTCTTGTGCATGTTTATGTGTGTGTATGAGTGTGTTTTGGTTTGTGTTTGTGTTGAAGTGTGCGTGAGAGTGTTGGTGTGGGTGTGCATATGCATGTGTGAGTACCTATGCATGTGCATTTGTATGTGCATGTCTATGCTTGTGTGTGTACGTGTTTATGCATGTGCATGTGTCTACATGAGCATGTGTGTGCATGTATGGTTGCATGTGTTTACATGACCAAGAGTGCACTAGTATATTTGTGTGAGCATCTTTATGTGTGCATGCATGTGTATGTGCATTATGTAATCATTTGTGTGTATGCATATATGTGTCAGTGTACGAATGCAAGGTTGTTGGTGCGAGTGTGCATACATGTGTGCATATGTGTGTGCATTGTGTATGCATGTGTGTGTGTGTGTGGATGCCTGTATGTGCATGTGCATTTATGTAAGTGTGCATTTGTGTGTTTGAGTATGTGTGTGCGTGTGTGCGGGAGTAAGCATATGCATGTGTGTATACATGTTTTTGTTTATGTTCATGTGAATATGTTTGTGTGTGTTTGTGCATGCATACATTTGTGGGTGTACTTATGTGTAAGTGTGTGTGATTGTACAAGTCTTTATATATTCATTTGTTCATGTTTGTGTGAGGATACATGTGTTTGTGCAAGTGTGCATGCTTTCGAGTATATGTGCCATGATCATGCATTCATGCATGTGTGTGTGTATGCATTTGTGTGCATGTGCATGTTTGTGTAAGAAGGTATAAGTGTGTGCATGTTTGTGTGTGCCTATGTGTAGACATCGATGTGTGCATATGTGTGCTATGCATGTATGTGTGTGAGAGAGTGTGTGTGAGTTTGTGCATGAATGTGTACCCATGTGTATATGTGAATACATGCATGCATATATGCATGTATGTGTGTGTATGCATGTATGTGTTAGTTGTGCACATGTGAAGGCACTTTTGTGTGCATGTGTCAATATTTATTCGTGCATGCATGCATGTGTTTGCCTACGTACAAGTGTGTAAATGTGTGTGAGCATGCATATATGAGCATGTGTATGTGTGAGTGCGAGAGTGTGCATGTATATATGAGCATGTGTGTGTGTGTGTATGTGCATGCATGTACTTGTGCATCTATGTGTATGTATATTATTATTTATGTGTGCATGAGTTGTGAGGCATGTATGTACATGAGTGTGTATAGGTGTGTATTCATGGGGTGTGTGTGTGTGTGTATGTGTATGTGTATGTGTATGCATGTGTGTGTGCTTTCGTGTGTGTTTTATGGGTGCATGCATGTATGCATCCATTCTTGTGCATGGGTGCATGCATGCAAGTGTGTTGGGTGCATGCACGCAAGTTTATGTGCATGGTTATTTGTGTGGGTATGTATTTATGTGTGTTTGTGCATATGTGAGTGTGTGCAAGTGAACATGCTTGTGTTTGAATTTGTGTGTCCATCAATGTGCTTATGTGTAAAAGTGTTGTGCATGCATGTGCATGTGTGTGTGTGTGCATGTGCATGCTCATACATGTGTGTGTATTCAGGTGTGATTGCATGTGTATGTGTGTGTGTGTGCTTCTATGTGTGTGCATGTGCATGTTCTAGCATGTGCAAGTTTTTATTTGTGTATGGGCACATATGTTTGCATGTCTAAGACTATGTGTGTTTATTTGTATATGAAGCTATGTGTGTGCATGAATGCACTTATGTGTGTATTTTTGTGTTCATGTGTATGTGTGTTTGTGTGCATTGTTGTGTTCATGTGTATGTGCATTTATGTGTGTCTATGTGTGTGTGCATTTTTGTGTGTATGCACGTGTGTGTGTGTGGGGGGAGGGAGAGGGTTGTTTGTGTGTGTTAGTGTCTATATGTTTGCATGTGTGTGGAGGTGTGGATTGGTTGGTTTGTGTGTCTTTGTTTGTGTGCTTACACACATTGCATGCATATGCATGTGTGTGTGTCTACTTGGATGTGTGTGTGTGTGTGTGCATTTTTGTGCCTACAAATGTGTGTGTGTGCATGTGTGTGTTTGCATGTGTGCGTGCGTGCATGTTCCAATAAATGTGTGCATGTATGAATTTGTGTGTGGCTACATGTGTGTGCATGTCTGAGCATCTTTGTGCTTGTTTGTATGTGTGGTTGTGCATGGGTGTGTGTGTGTGAGCCTGTGTGTGTCCATGTGTGTGTAAGAGTATGTTTGTGCATATATATATATATATATATATATATATATGTGAGTGCATGTGCGTGTTAATGTGTGTATCTGTGTTATCAGTGTGTGTGTGTGTTGCACGTGTGCATGTGTATAAAAGTGTTTGAACTTCTGTATGTGTGTGCATTTTTACATGCACAATTGTACATGTGTGCATTTATGTGTGCGACCATATACTTTTGTATTTGTGTGTGTGTGTGTGCATACGTTTTTTATGTATATATGTATGCATGTGTTTTAGCATTTGTATGTGTGTGCTTCTCTATATTCTTATACATGAATATGTGCATTCTTATTTAAGAGTATATATTTTATGTGTTTGTGTGCATATATGTATGTGTGTACATGTGTGTGTTGTTGTACATGTGCACATGTGTGTGTGTGTGCATGTGTGTGTGATGTATGTGTGTGTGTGCTTGTGCATGTTCATGTACTTGCCTTTGTATTTGCATGTGTGTGATTGTGCAAGTGCATGTGTTAGCTTATATTAGTGTGTGTGCATGTTTGTGCATGGTAGCACATGTGTGTAGGCATGCTTTTGGGTCCATGTGTGCATTTTTGTGTCTATGTATACATGTTTGCCTATGTGTGTGAGCATGTGTATGCATGTGCGTGTATATGCGTGTTTGGGCATGGATGTGTCTAGGTGTGTGCATGCGTGCATGCATGTGTGTGAGCATGTGTATGCATGTGCATGTATATGCGTGTTTGGGCATGGATGTGTCTAGGTGTGTGCATGGGTGCATGCATGTGTGTTCTATTATGTGTTTGTGTTTGTCTACATCCACATGTATGTGCGTGTGTGCCTGTGTGCATGTGTGTGTCATCATGTATGCATGTATGCATGTCTGTGTGTGTCAACCTATGTGTCCCTATGTGTTTTTGTGTATGAACAAGCATGTGAGCATATTTTTGTATGTGTATGTTTGTTGTGCATGTGTGTGTGTTTGTGCATGCATGTACCTTTGTGTGTTCATGTGTATGTTTTTGATTTTATGTGTGTGTGCTAGTTTAGTGTGCATGTGTGTATGTTTGCATATGCTTGTGAGTGTGTTTGTGCATGTGTGCATATGTGTGTTGGTTTATGTACATGTACTTTTGTTTGTGCATGTGTGTGTGTTTGTGTGTGTGGGTGCATGCAAGTGTGCTTGCGTGTGTGCATTCATGTACATGTGCTTGTGTGTGTGCGAGTATGCATGTGTGCATGTGTTGTTACATGTGTGCATGCATGTGAGTTTTTTATGAGTCTATTTTTGTGTTATACTTATAGATGTGCATGTGTGTAGATGTGTGCGTGTGTGTGTGTGTGTGAGTTTATGTGCCTATGTTTGTGTGCACCTAAAAGTATGTGTATGATTTTTTGTGTTTGTTTGTGCACAAATGTGCTTGTGTGTGTGAGAGCATATGCATGTATGTGTTCATGCTAGTATGTGTGGATGAATGTGTGTGCATGTGTGTGCACATGGGTATGTGTAGCTGTGTGCATGCAAGTGTGTAGGTGCGTGTATGTGTCTACGTGTGTGTCATGCATATGCACGTGTATGTTTGTGTATGTTTGCATGTGTGTGTGTGTACATATTCATATGTGTGTGTGCATGTATGTTCATATATATTTGTGTGTGGGTGCATTTGTGGGCACATGTGCACACCTATGTGTGGATAAGTACATGGGTGCAGATGTGGGTGGGTGTATCTATCTTACGTAAATGTGCATGCATATTTTTTTGTATCTGTGTACATATTTTTTTGTATCTGTGTACATATTTTTGTACACCACACATGTGTCTTTATGGGTGCATGTGTGCTTGTGTTTCTGTGCCTATGCATGCATGAGTCTATATGTGTGTGTGCATATGTGTGTTTGCATATGTGTGCACAGGTGCAAGTGTGTGTGTGTTTATGTATGAGCATGTGCACATATTTGTGTGCACATGTGTGTATGTGCATGCTTGTGTGTGTTTCTACGAGTATGTTTGTGCATGTGTATGTGCTTGTGGACATGTGCATGTGTGTATGTTTGAGCATGTGTGTGTATGCATGTGTGTTCATGTACATTTTTGTATGTGTGTACATGTATGTGGGTGTGGGCTTATATTGGTGTTTGTATGTTTGCTTGCGTATGAGTGCATGTGCTTGTGTGTGTGCATGTGTGGACGAGTACATGTCTATTTGTGTGTTTTGGTGTGTGTGTGTGTGTGAGTATGTGTGTAAGCATGAGTGGGAGTATGCATGTGTATGTATGCACATGTGAGTGCGTGTGTGTGTATGTGTGCATAAGTTTCATTGTATGTGTGTGTGTGTTTGTTGTTGTGTGATTGTGTTTTTGTATATGTGTGTGTGTGTGCTTGTTTTTGTGCATGGGTTCATGCATGTGTGCATGTGTGTGTGCAATCATATGCACTTATGCATGCATACGTGTGTGCATGTGTGGTTGTGTGGCAGTTTGTGTGTGTGCTGGTGTATGTATGTATGTGTGTGCACAACTGTGTGTGCATGTGAGATATTTATGTGTGTGTGTATGTGTACAGTTGTGTGCATGCATGCATTTGTGAGTGTTTGTGCATGTGTGCATCAATGTCTATACATGTTTGTGTGCATTTTTTTGTGTTCTATGCATGCGACTACATGTGTGTGTGAATGTGCATGTGTGTGTGTGTGAATGTGTTTTGCAAGTGTGTCCATGTGTGTACTTATTTGTATCCCTACACATATTTGTGTGCATATTTGTGTGTGTTATGTAGATGTGTGTGCATGTGTGTTATCTGATTGTGTTTGTGTGTGTGTGCATGTGCATGCATGGGCATATGCATGCATGTGTGTATGAGTGTGTGTGTGTGATTGTTTGTGTATGTACTTGTATATGTATTAGCATGTGTGTCGTGTTTGTCCATGTGTGTGCATGTGTTTTTGTGGTTGTGTGCATACATGTATGTACATGCATATAGGTGTGTGTCTACATGCTTGTTGATGTCTAAGTGCATGTGTATGTGTTCCTGTGTGTGCATGTGTGTGAGTTTGTGTGTGTGCATGTACATGTGTGTTGTGCAAGTGTGCAGGCATGTGTATATGGGTGTGTGCATGCAAATGCAAGCACATTTGTGTGTGTGTGTGTGCATCTATGTACATGTGTGTATGTCAAGCATGCTTGCAAGCATGCAAGTGCAAGTCTGTGTGCATGTTGCTAAGTGTGTGTATCTCTACTTTTGCATCTGTGCAAGCATGCATTTGGATGAGTGCATAAGTGGGTGTTGGTGTGTCTGTGTCTATGTGTGTGTATGTGTGCATGTGCATGTGTGTGTGAAAGTTTGTGTACATGTCCTTGTGTTTTGTATATGTGTGCATGCATATGTGTTTATGTATTTGTACACATGTGGATGTGTATATGTGTGTTTGTACTGTGTGTTTGTTACTCCATGCATGCATGTATGTGCAAGTGCATGGGTGTGTGTCCATGTTCATGCATGTGTATGTGGGCATGCATGTGTTTGTATGTTTGTGTGTGTGTGTGTTTGTTTACATATGTGTGTTTCTGTACATAAGTGTATGTGGTGTGCATGTGTGTGAGTGCATTCATGCTTGGGTGCATGTGTGCATTTGCTAGTGTGTGCATGTGAGTATATATTTATGTGTAAGTGTGTATGCCTATGCATTTTTCTAAATGTTTGAATGCATGTGTGTGCATGTGAGTATGTGTGCATGTGCATATGTTTGCATGTGCATGCACATATGTGTGAGTGTTTGTCCTTGCACATGTGTGTGTCTATGCACTTTATGTATGTCTATGTGTAGGTCTGTATGCATGTGTGTGTGTGCATGTGTAATTGTGTGTGTGCACATGTGCTCTTGTGCAAGCGTGAGTGCATGTTTGGGTGTTGATATTCTTGTGGGTGTGTATGTGCATGTGTGTCTTTGAGTGTATTTATTTCTATGTATATGTGTGTGAGTATGCGTGCATATGTGTATGTGCATATGTGTGTGTGTGCATGTGTGCTTGGTTATGTGCATGTATGTGTGTGTGTATGTTTCTTTGTTCTATGCATGTGTGTGCATGCCAATGTGTGTGTGTGTAGGTGCCTGGGTGCATGCGTTTGTGTGTGCTGCATACACATGTGGGTGTATGTGCATGTTGTTGTGTGTGCATATGTGATTGTGCCTACGTGGGTGTATGCACGTGTGTGTATGCATTACATGTGTGTGTGAGCTTGTGTGCACATGTTAGCATGTGTTCCTTTATGTGTGTGTGTGTGTATATGCTGGTGTGTGTGGTGTGTGTGTGTGTGCATATGTTCATGTGGCTCTACAAGTGCATGTGTGTGTGCGTATGCATCTGCATGCTTATGCCTATGTGAATGCATGTGTTTGTTTGTGTGTGGGGGCATGTGTGTGGGTTTGTGTGTGTGCATGCATGCATTTGTGTGTGTGTGTGTGTGCTTGTTTGTATGTGTGTGGGTGTGTGTAGGTGTATGTGTGTGTGCATGCATACATTTGTGTATGTTTATGTGATAATGCACACATGTAAATATGTGTATTTGCATGTGTGTTTGTGTGTATGACTATTTGTATGTTTGTGCAAGTGTTTGTGTGAGAGAGTGCATGTGCATGTGTGTGGACACAGAAGCACATGTGTGTGTGCATGCATCTATGTGTGTTTTGTGTGCATGTGCATGCATATGATTATGCATGTTTGAGTATGCATGTGTGCATGTTTGTGTATGTGCATGTGTTTGTTAGTGTGTATGCTTATGTGTGCCAATTTGAGTGCTTGTGTGTGTGTATGCATGTGCATTTATGTGTGTGGATGTGTGTCTGCATGTTTGTGTGGTAGTGTGCCCACATGTGCATATGCATGAATGTGCATGTTTATGTACAAGTGTGCTATGCATATGCATGTGTGTGTGTGCACTATGTTGTGTGTTTTTGTGTTTATTGCTCCCTCGTGCATGTTTATGTATGTGTGTCTATGTTCATGTGCATGTGTGAGTTTGTGTGCACATGATTGCATGGGGTTTCATGTATTTGTGTATGTGTGTGAGTGCATGTGTGTGTGTGCTTGTATGAATTTTTGTATATTTGCATTTATTTCTGTTCTTCTACATGTGCATTTGCATGCACGTGCAAGTGAACATCATGGTGTGATTGTGTGCTCATGTATGTGAATGTGTGTATATATGCATGTATGTGGTTATGTATGTGTGCGTATGTGTGTATTTGCATATGTGTTGGTGTGTGTGGATTTCTATATGTATGTTTTTCTTATCTGTATGTGTGTTTGTGAGGATGTCCATGCGTGTGCATGTGTGCATGTATATATATGTGTGTGTGGTTAGGTGTGTATGTCTATGTGTGTTTCTACATGTTTGTTTGTATGCATGCATATTTATATGTTATGCATGCATATGATCATGTCTATGTGTAAGTATATGTGTATGTGTGAGTCTGTGTGTCATTTTTATTTGTATGCGTGTGTCTGCATTCGTGTGTGCATGCACATGGATGCATGTGTGTGTGTGTACATGTGCATCTTTTTGGGTGCAAATGTGTGTATGCATGTGTGTATATGTGTTTATGTATTTATGTGTGCTATATAAGGATGTACACAAGTGTATGTTCATGTGTGTGCACCTATGCATGTGTGTGAGTGTGTGCACCTATCTATATGTGTGAGTATATGCATATGCATGTGAGTGTGTGCATGTGCAAGTGTATGTGTGTGTGCATCATGTGCATGTGTGGGCACATGTTTGTGTGAATGTTTTTGGGTGCTTGCATGTATGTGTGTGCACATGTGTGTATGTGTGTGTGTGCATATGCCTGTATGCATGTATATCTATGAAAGTGTTGTGTGTATTCATATGAGCATATGTGTGGGTGCCTAAGTATGTGTGTGTGAGTGTGTGTGCATGTGTTTGTAATTGTGTGTGTGTTTATGTGTGCTTATGTGCTTGTGTGCATGCATATGTATGTGCATGTGCATGTGCATGGGTGTGTGTGTACGTCTACATGTGTGTGTGTCTATGTGTGTTTGTTTCTTTGTGTGTATGTGTCCATGTGTGTGTGCATGTGTGTTTGTAAGTGTCTGTTTGTGTGTGTGTCTATGTGTGTTCTTGTGTGTGTGTGTGTGTGTTTGTGTGTATGCATGCATGCATGTGTTTGTGTGCATGTGCATGTTCGTGTGACTATGTGGGTGCATGTGCATCTATGTGTAAGCATGTGAATACACATGTTTGTTTACATGCATGTGTGTGTTAGAATACATGTATATGTGTGTGTATGTGTGCGTGTGCATATATGTTGTTGTTGTTGTTGTGTGTGTGTCTTCATGGGCATCAATGTGTGTGGCTGCATGTGCATTTGTGTATTCATGTGCGTGTGTGTGCAAGTGTGTTAATGTATGCATGTGTGTGTGGATGTAAGCTTGTGTATGTACTTTTGTGTGTGTGCATATGTGTGTGTGCTTGTGTCAGTGCATGTACATGTGAGTGTGTTTGTGTACACATCAATGTGTGTGTGTGTGTGCTTGTGCTTGTACGTATATGTGTGCATTTTTTTATGCATGTGTGCATGTTTTTGTGCACATACAAGTGTGTGTGCTTGTCTACATTCAAGTGTGTATGTGTCTACATTTATGTGTATATGCATATGTTTGCATGTTTGTGCTCTTGTATGCATGTGAGTGCATGTGTGTGTGTGTGCATGTGTGCATTTTTGTGAATATGTGTGTGTGTGTGTGCATGCATGAGTGTGTATGTGTGTTTACATGTGTGTGTGTGCTTTTGAATGAACGAGTTCACATTGTGCATGCATGTGCGTGCATGTGCATGTGCATGTGCATGTGTTTGTGAGTGTTGGTGCACTTGTGTGCATGCGTGTGCTTGTATTCATGCTTGCATGTGTGCTTGCATGCATGTGTTTGTGTGCTTGTGCATGCATGTGTGTGTGTGTGTGTGCATATACCAATGTGTACATGTGCTTGTGTGTATGTGTGCCCAAGCCTACATGAGTGCGTATGTCTTTTTGTGTGTGTTCATGTAAGTGTGTGCATATATGTGTGTGTGGTTGTGTGTGTTTTTGTCTGTTTGTAAGTGTTTGTGCATAAGTGTGTAAGCATACATGTGAGTGTGTGTATGTGTGCATGTTTTTGTTTGTGTATATGTGTGTGTGTGAGCATATGCTTGTATATGTGCATGTGTGTGTGTGTGTGGTGGCGTGTGTGGGTGCGTCGATATGTGGGAGTGTGTGTTTGTGCATGTGAGTACATCTGAGTGTGTGTGCGCTTCTATGTGTGTGTGGGTGCATACATTTTTGCTTGAATGCATACATTTGTGTGCATGTGTGTGCTTTTGTATGTGCATGTAATATATGTGTGTGTGTGTGCATGTGAGTTTGTGGGTTTGTGTACATGTGTTTTTTGCTATCCATGCATGTGTGGATGTGTTTGAGTGTGGTGTGTGTGTGTGCACATCTGTGCACATGTGTATGCCCATGCACATGTGAGTATGCTTTTTTGTGCTTGTACATGTGCACGTGAGCTTGTGTATGTGTACTTGTGTGCATGTTCTTATCTGTTTGTATCTATGTGTGAATGTGTGAATGTATGCAGTTGTGTGCGTACATGTGTGTGTGCACTAGTGTATGTGTAGCTATCTACATATAAATGTGTACATTTGTGTATGCGTGCAAGTGTATGTATGTGTGTGTGCATGTGTATGGGTCATGTGTGTGTTTGAGGTAGTTTATGTGTTTTGTGTGTGTGTGTGTGTGAGAGAGAGAGAGAGAGAGCATTCTTGCATACATACTTGTGTGTATGTGTGTGTCTGTGTACACACACAAATGTGATTATGTGTATATTCATGTATTTAGTGGTGTATGCTTATGTTTGTGAGCATGCCTATGTGTGTGTGTGCACACATATGCATGTATGTGAATGTGCATGTGTTTGTGTTCCTTTGTCTGTGTGAATATGTATTTGTTTGTGCATGTGTATCCATGTTAGTGTTTGTGTGTGCTCACATGTGTTCATGCATGTGTATATGAGCATATGTGAGTGCATGTGTGTTTGGCTATGTGTGTGCATATGTGAGTGCATGTGTGTGTGTGTGCACATTATGTGTATAGGTATATGCATGTGTGTGTGCATGTGTGTGTACATGTTTGTGTGTTTGAGTACTTGTTTGTGCTTGCACTTGTGTTTTTATGTAAACCTATCTATATGTGTGTGGATAAGTGCATCTATAAGTATGTTTGCTTATGATTGAATGTGTGCATGTGACTATATGTACAGATGTGTTTGTGTATGTATGCATACACATGTTTGTGAATGTGTGTATATTTTCTGTGAGTGTATTCATGTGTGTGTGTGTGTGTGTGTCCATGCATGTATGTTTTCGTGAGTGCATGTTGAGCATGTGTGTCTACTTGTGTTCATGTGTGTGCATACATGTATGGTTGTGGGTGTGCATGTGCATATGTGCTTCATGCATGCATCTTAGTGGGCATGTGCATGTGTGCTTATGTATGTGCATATCTATGTATGTGTATGTATGCATGAGGGTGTATTTGTGTGTGTGTGTGCACGTGTTTCTATGTGTGTATGTGATTGTGCATGCGTGCTTATGTAGGGGTGTGTGTGTGTGTTTGTGTATTTGTTTGCATGTTCATGTGCATGTGTGAGCATACATATGTCTGTGTGTGTGTGTGTGTGCAAGCATGTGTGTGTGTGTGTGCATATATTTATATGTGTGTGAGTGCATCTACATGTATGTGTTTGTGTGCATGTGTGGGTATGTGTAGGTATTTGTGGGTGCATGTGTCATGTGTGTGCTTACATCTATGTGCATATATGCATATGTGTGTGTGTGCACACACATGTGTTCTTGCATGTGTATGTTTGTGCGTGTGCATGGGTGTGTGTTTGCATGTTAGTTTGTGTGTGCCAACATGTGTGTGTTTATGTGTTGGTGTATAAGTGCACTTGTGTGGGTACCTGTGCATTTGCATGTGTGTGTGCATGCATATTGATGCGTGCATGTTTGTGTGTAGCTGCATGTGTGTGTGGTATGTGTATGAGTGAGTTTTATTTGGGTGTGTGAGAGTAAAAGTGCATTTGCATATGTGTGTATGTATCTGTTCGTGCATGTTTGTGTGCACATATGTGTGCATGTGCATGTGCGTTTTTTTGTGTGTGTATTCATGTGCCTATGTGTGCATGTTTTTGTGAATACACACATGTGTATGTGTGTATGTGTGTGTGTGTGCTTAGTTGTGTGTGTTTATGGGCATTTGTGTATTCTTGTGTGCATATGTGTATGTGTGCATATGTGTTTAAGTGGCTATGTGTGTGTGCATGTGTGCATGTGTGTTTGTGCTTACATGTGTGTGTGCTTATGTCTGTGTCTGTATGTGCATGTGTGTACATATGTGTATGTGTCTTTATGCATTTATGTATGCTTATGCGTTGCATGCACATGTATGTGCATGTTCATATGTGTACATGTTTGTATGTGCTTGTGTGTGAGTAGGCATGTGTATGTGTGTGCTTTCATGTTTATTTGTGTGTGTGTGCATGTGAATATGTGTGTACCTACATGCACGTGTGTTCTTGTGTGTGTTCATTTGTGGGTGGGTGCATGTGTGCAGGCCATGCTAGTGTGCAAGAATGCATGTGTGTGCCTTGGTGTGTGTATGTATGCATGTGCACACACGTGTGTTTGTACATGTACGTGTACATTTGTTTGCATACATGTGTGCATGTGTACATTTTTTAGTATTTGTGTGCACACATGGATGTTTGTGTTTGTGTGTGTGTACATGTTATGTGAGTTCATACATGTATAAGTGTATGTGTCTTTATGTGTGGGTGTGCATTTGCATGTGCATACGTGTTCTTTATGTGTGTTTGTGCATGTGGGTTAGTCTTCCTATATATGCATGTATGCATGTGTGTGCATGTCTGTGTGCTTGTGTGCACCTTTTTGTGTATACATGTATGTATATTTTGGCACATGTATGAGGGGGTGCTTGTCTGTGTGTATGAGTGTGGTCATATGCATGGGTCTGTACAAGTATTTGTGTGTGCTTGTGTATGTATTTGAGTTTGTGTGTGAGCATGTTTGTTAGTGTGAGTGCCTAGTGTGTAAGTGCATGTGTGTACATATGTTTGTGTGTGTCTAAGTGTGCATAAGAGTGTGTGTGTGTTGATATGTACTTTTGCATGTTTGTGTATGTTGTGTATATGTGTGTGTACATGCATGTGGGTTTGTGTATGTGTGTTTGTGTGCATATGCATGTGTGTGTGGGCACACAAATGTGTATATGTGTGAGCATATGGTTATGCTTATACGTGTCTTTGCATGTGTGTGAGTGGGCATGTGCATGTGCGTACTTATGTGTATACATGTCTGTTAATGCATGTATATATGTTTGTGTGTGTGGCTTTGTGCAAGAGTGTGTACATGCATTTATGCTTGTGTGCATGTGTTTGTTTACATAGTTATGCATGTCTAAATATGTGTGTATGCATATGCATGTGTGCACATGTGTGCGTGAGTTTGTGTGTTTATGCATGTTTGTGTTTATGTCTATGTGTATGTGAGAAAGTGTGAGTGCATGTGTGTATGTGTGTTTCTGTCTATGCCTATGCATGCAATCACATGCATGTTTTTGAGTGGGTTATGTGTGTGTGCTTGCATGTGTGTGAGTATGAATGTGCATGTGTTTACCTATGTGTATACATGTCTGTTAGTGAATGTGTATATGTTTGTGCGAGTGACTCTGTTCAAGAGTGTGTATGTGTTTCAATGCATGTGTGCATGTGTTTTCATGCAAATGCATGTCTAAGTGCATGTGTATGTGCATGAATGTCTGTGCATGTGTGTGAGTTTGTGTGTGTATGCATGTGCAAGCATGTTTGTGTATGCATGTGTGTGTATGTGAGAAAGTGTATGTGTGCGTGTGTATGTGTGTCCTATCTATGCCTATGCATGCACACAAGTGTGTGTATAAGGAGAGTGCATGTGTGTGTGCATATGTTTGGAAGTGTATGTGTGTGCATTCATAATTACATGTGTGTGTGTGCATGTGTACATGTGCATGCATATGTATTTATGCATGCATGTGTGTGCATACATGTCCGTGTGTTCTTGTGCTTGTGTGTGGGTGCATACATTTGTACACGTGTGTGTGAGCACATATGTGTGTGTGTGTGTGTGTGCATGTTTTAGTTTAAGTTCATATGAGTGCACATATGCATATGCATGTGTGCTTGAGTGAGTGTGGGTACATGTGTAGATGTGTTTATGCGAGTGTTTGGATGCATGTGTAGGTGTGCTTATGCATGTGTGTCTGTGTGCATAGTTGCATGTGCATGAGAGTACACGTGTGTATGTACATGTATGCTTGTATGTGTGTGCCTGGGTGTGTGTATGCATATGTTTGTGTGCATGTATGTGTAAGCATGCTTGTGCGAATATGTGTGAGAGTATGTGCATGCAAGTGTGTATACGCATAAGTGTGAGCATTTGTGTTTGTGCATGAATGTCTATGTGTATGTGCATATATATGTGTTCACTTTTATAGTTGTGTTTGCCTGTTTATGTGTGTAGGCATTTGTGAGTATTTTTTATGTATGCTTGTGTGTGTGTGCATGTTTCCAAGTATATGGGTATGTATAAGGGGTGTATGTGCATGGGTGTATGCATGTGTGCATGTTTTTGCATGCAACTGTGAGTGTGCATGTGTGTGTGTGTATGTGTATGCATATTTGTGTGAGCATGAGTGTGCATGTGTGCAACCGTGTGTGCACGCATGTGTGAGTGTGTGTGCCTTTACCTTTTTGTGTGTATGTGTGTATGTGCTTATATATGTCTTTGCACATGCTTGTGCAAGTGTATTTGCTTGTGTGCATGGGTACGTGCTAGTGTGTGTGTGTGTGCATGTTTGTGTGTGCACCTTTTGGCATGTGTGTGTGCATGAGTGTGGGTTTGACTATGTGCATGTATGTGTCTCTTTATGTGAATGTTTGTGTGTGTGTGTATACATACATCTGCATTTGTATGTGTGCATGCATCCATGTTGTGTATGTCTGTATGTGTGCATGTGTTTGAGTGCATGCATACATGTGCTTGTGCATGTGCATGTGAGTGCATCTGAGTCTATGCATTGTTATGTGTGTTTGTGTGTGTGTTCGAGTGTATGTGCATGTTTGAGTCTATGTGCCTATGAGGTTGTGTGTGCAAGTGTGCATGTCGGCAATTGTATGAATGTATTTGTGTATGAGTGCATGCTTGTGTTTGTATGTCTATGTGTGTGCATGACTACGTGTGCATTTCTATGCATGGGTGTGACGTTCTATGGTGGGTGTGTGTACGTTTGCATGTGTATGTGTGCTCAGATATTAGTGTCTCTATGTCTGCGCATATACGTCTGTATGTATGTGTTTGCACAAGTGCATCTGAGTGTTGTGTGTGTGCATGTGCATGTATACATGAGCGTGTGTCTATCTATCTCTATGTGAGTGTGTGTTTGTATGTAGGTGTGTTCAGCGTGTTTTCTTCTTCTTCTTCCTCTTCTTCTTCTTCTTCTTCTTCTTCTCCTTCTCCTTATTCTTCTCCTTCTCCTCCTCCTCCTTCTTCTTCTTCTTCTTCTTCTTCTTTGTCTTCTTCTTCTTCTTCTTCTTAATCATCATGTTCTTGTTCATCATCATCATCTTCTTCTTCTTCTTCATCTCCTACTTCTTCTCCTTCTCCTTTTCTCCTTCCTCTTCTTCTTCTTCTTCTACTACTACTTATTTCTTATACTTCTTTTTCTTCTCCTCCTCCTTATCCTCTGCCACCTCCTTCTCCTTCTTCTTCTTCTTCTTTTTCTTCTTCTTCTTCATCATCATCATCATCTTCTTCTTCTTCTTATTCTCTTTCTTCTCTTTCTTTTTCTTCTTCTTCTCCATCTTCACCTTTATCTTTTTCTTCTTCTTCTTCTTCTTCTTCTTCTTCTTCTTCTTCTTCTTTTTCTTCTACCTCTTCTTCTTATTCTCCTTCTTTGTCTTCTTCTTCTAGTTAATATTATTGCTATTATTATTATTATTATTATCATTATTATTCTTATTATTATTGTTATAGTAGTTATTATTATTATTATTATTATTCCTCTTCTTCTTGTTCTTGTTGTTCTTCTTTTTCTTGTTCTTCTTCTTCTTCTTCTGCTTATCTTTCTTCTCTTTCTTTTTCATCATCATCTTCTTCTTCTTTATCTTCCTCTTCATCTTCTTCTTCTTCTTCTTCTTCTTATTCTTCT